>CM049471.1:5409500-5826600 GCA_026873135.1 Eucalyptus urophylla
CCTAATTTAAGCACTTTTAAGTTCGAAGCTTTGATGAAAACGAAGTTTGGATTTCCTCTACAGCCATATTCTCTTTGGAGCAATCAAAAGCTACTAAGGGCGCGTTTGGCTGCACCCTGTTTCTGTTCCCAGGAACAGAAATTTCTGTTTTTTTGTTCCTGGGAACAAAAAAGAAACAGAAACAAGAAACACAAATTTTGTGTTTCTTGTTTCTGAAACACTTCTGAGAAACACATTTTTTTCTTTTTCTTTTTCTCTTATTTTCTTGTTCTTTTTCTTTTGGCCGGTCGCCGGCCTCGGCCATGGCCGGCGACCGGCCGATGAGGGCCGGCGGCCTCGAGGCTCTAAGCTGGGCGACTATCTCGCCCTCGGGCGAGCCGAGCGAGCCTCGGCCTCGCCTGGCGTGGCCGCGAGGCCGCGCCTCGCCCGCCGCTGGGTGAGCTCGGCCTCGCCGGATCAAGGCGAGGCCGACCTCGCGCCGGCCTGGGCGAGCTCGATCTCGCCCAGATTCGGCGAGGACGAGCTCGCCCAGCGGCCGGTGAGCCTCGGCCTCGCCGGATCTGGGCGAGTCGGTGTCGCCTGGCGGTGGCCCGGCGAGGCCGCGCCTCGCCCGCCGCTGGGCGAGCTCGGCCTTGCCGGATCAAGGCGAGGCCGACCCTCGCCGGCTGGTCGCCGGCCAAAAAAAAAAAAGAAAAAATGAAAAAAAAAGAAAAAAAGGAAAAATAAGAAAAAAATAGAAAAAATAAAATAAATAAAAAAATTATCCAAATTTACCAAACATGTTTCTATTTATTTTTTGTTCTCGGAACAAGTTTACCAAACGCGTTTTTTTGTTCAGAAATTGTTCCCAGGAACAGAAACACTTTTTTTTTATTTCTGTTCCCTGGAACAATTTTTAAACAGAAACACAGCCAAACGCACCCTAAGCTTCCAGTAAAGACTCATGCCGTAGCAACATGCAGCAGCACTTGGGATAGGAACTGACCGAATGCGCTTTGGGTTAGGTTACACAGCGGGTAGTAAGTTACACGAAACGCAAAGTTATGGTGGATGGCCAAGATTAGAAACAATTTATCTCTGATTGAATGCACTCTAAAAGGATGCATTTTTTGAAACTCTTTGGCATGTAAGTGGATTTTACATCTACATAAATCTGAAATAAATTATATAAGAGGACTAACAATGGACAAGATTTTAGACTTCTTGTAAATATTCCATTTGAACTTGACATGGGCCATTCGCTTTTAAGATGATAAACACTATATACATCGACTTTACATTGATATAATAGTTATATTTTCTAACTCTAATGACACTAGTCTGATTAAGACTGGATACAGAAACAGTTTGAAATATCACCTGAGTTCAGCTGTCTTCTCTATACAAATGAATCTAGATGCCAGAAAGTTCTGGTTTTACTTATTCCAAAAAAGGCAGTCCTATAGTAACATGGGCGTGAACAAAATGAAGTCCTAGTCATGCTGATGTGGGTTAACCGGTTAAGCACTCAAATTGCCGGTAAAAAATCTCCTAAATTCAAAAGGAGATAACACATCAGAGAGCGAAACGATGGATTGAAATAAAAGTTCGGGCCTTAATCAAAATAGCTGCAAGGACTAATTTTCATTGAAGAAATTGCATGTGGTCGACAGAGCAACATCATTTATCAGACAACATCTTCTACAAATTGATCCAGTGAACGGCTTGAAGCTTTTGCATCTCTTCTTGAACATTATGGAAAACGATTGAACGAAATCATTTCCACTGAAGGACTGAGTTGGGGATTAGCATATACAAAAAAGCGACTGCTAGCTTTAAGATGGTCAGAAGTTCATCCCCGATGCCAGTGATGCTTTTTCCAGCAATTCTTAGATCACTAAAACACATGCAACTTCCCCCGTTTATTGGGATTTCTCCATAGAACTTGTTGAGACTCATGTCCATAAAGTCCAAGTGCGCTAGACGAAAGGTCCCATATGAGTTTCCAGTGAATTGATCTAAATGCTGGTGTGATCAGCTGAATGTAAAGCCAAGAAATGGAACCCATTTTCAAGCAAATTTGTCAAGACCCAAAAAGTCGCCAAAAGAAGGGATGCTAAATTGGAACACCCACCACTGCGAGTAGGGGTGATCGGATCCAGAATGGGTAGGTTCTAGATTTGGACCTTGTACCCAACCTTATTATAACAGATTCCCCTTTTTTGGACCCTGTACCAACCCTATTTGCACTAGACCCTATTCCTGAATCATCATGTTTTTCTAGTCCGGTTCCAGGATTAATTTTGTTTCCACTCGAACCTATTTTGCACCCGTCTAATATCCTATACGGCTTTGAATTTTACATTAATACATGATAAAATAACGTAGTCATCCTAATTTGTATTGAAACATTAAACACTTGTAATCAATAAGTGTATGAACTTTTTGACTAGACGAAAAATTAAGGATCCACAAGGCTAATGATGATAAAGTCGCAAGTGTTATAATCTCCAATTGATGGCAACTTCCTCATTTTGGCAATAAGAATAATAAACAAAGAAAATAATAAAACATATGAATCATTAAGTGCAAACTCAATTGATATGATTTTGAGATTTTTTTACCCCCATAGAACTGGACTATTATAACATAGGTACCTAAGAAAATGCATGAGAATGCCTCATACCTTCAGTAACTGCGTTCATTTTGGGATTTGGACTTTTGGAGTTGGGCTTACAAAACTAATTCCCAAACCGGTCTGGTTAATTCAGTTCCCGAGTGGGTATACACTCGGAACCACTTCCCGGACCGATTCAAACTAGTTCCAAATTTTGGGAATCGGTTCCCAACTCTGTTTTTTGAGTGGGTTGGTCCGATTCCCAGATATATCCGGTCCGGTTGTACACCCATAGCTGCGAGAATATAAAAACCATACTAAATTCAGAAGCATAGCGGACCGCCTTTGGAGATAGCCAGTGGATTATGACCAACAAAAGGCAAACGAAAGTGCAGGATCACACCAGCACAATTAAGTCTCATTGTCCATGTGCAGCAAGCATGATTAAACCAACACACCCCATAGAAAATAGTCAAAAGTGTAGCCAGAGACCTATGAACAAATGCTTCACAAGAAAGGCTTTAAATAGACTTTCACGAATGCACATTATAGCACAAGAATAAGATTAGAGGATCACAATATCCACCAAACTCAGAATAGACAGACTGGCTCCCTTCAAAGAAAGAAAACTTCACACCCGACTAAACCTAGGATTAATATCTAAATCACCGCATGCAATGAAGTCTCTGTCCACCCAATCAAGAGCACCTCAGGAGAAAGTAAAATTGTTCGTCGAACAAAAATGACTCCCACGACCTTGGACTCTCATCTTTCCTAAAAAGGCAACATGAAAAAGCAGAGACATAAGGATCAAATGGTTAATAGAGTGAGACAGAAGCAACAAATCCACTCACGTCACTTTACCACTCGATCTATGGACTACGTGGAGATGCACTGGGGGAATCGGCAGGACGTCCACCGGGCACATCTCTGTGGAGCTGAGAATCTCTTTCACCATTTCGTAAATCCGGACTTTCAAGTGCAGAAGGTCTCTGATTTGAAGAGCGACGACTCCTCTCAAATTCACCTTTCTGAGGACTCCAGGATGAACTGCAAATTGGGGAACTCCAATCAGATAAAACTCTCGACAAGAGTTGACCAAAAGAAGTATTAAAGGGAAATAAGGAGGGCCCTCACCTTGTGTATGATCCACTCAGACTTCGGTCCTCATCATCATACTTGGATGCCCTTCCGTCTCTGCGACAATCAGGACTCGCGTTATAGCTCTTACTTTGGTGACGGTAACTCCTTTCCCTGTATCTGTACCCGTCATATCGTCCCCTGCTTCCACTGCGACTTCTCCCGTAATCACGGTCTCTATATTAATCTCTGTACCTGGAAATCCATTTTACTATCAGTTGCAGTAGGGAATGAGAATAAAATTACTTGCAACTCTGCAAGACGCAAGTACTCATTAAGATGGTTAAGGGTTAATCGCTACTTGCTGTCACATCAATGGATATATATATATATTTTCATTTCACTACGCACAACAGAACAAGGTGTACTTACCTTTTCACCAAAAAAGAAAAAAGAAAAAAAAAGAACAAGGTGCAACAAGCTTGAATGTCACCTAATATCTGAACTGTCGTCTCAAAGCTTAAATGACAAAAAAGCGGAATCTAGAAACCAACAACTCAATGGCATAATGGGAACTAGCCTAGCAACACCACATCGACAACTTACTTGTTAAAAGGATGTCACAGGAGTTTATAATTTTATGTATGAACATCTTAGTTAAAGGCGGCACAGTCGCAATCCTGCTAGGATGCATCATCAAGTGCTGATGGAGTAAGTCAAAGTTCATGAGCTCTTCATCCAGCACAAATTTATAAAAATAGATTTTGGAAAAGTGCAAAACAAGTCCTCAACATTTAACCCATTGCCCAGCTGATCGATTGAGTTCCAAATCTTTTGGCAAATGTTCAATCAATTCTAATCTTGCATCTCACACCATCTTTTCACGGGAAAATAGAACCCACTCAATTTTATATTAACTTAACTATGATATTTTACTATAACACTGGATTTTGAAATTACGAGACTCAGAACCTCAATTTCATTTAAATTGAGGAAACATCCGACTTCAACTCAAAACCCTAAATATGGCTCTTCAATCATCAAATTGTTTTATTAGTCAATTGATTCTCCTGATCAATTCTGTCACTCAATGATTGATTAGACTGATGTGTTGTATCCCTTAGTTATGGTCCAAATTATCCAGTTACTCTTTCTCCAAAGTAATAAAACTAAGGACCGGTTGCTCAGCTGGGTTGAGCAACCATAACGTAACTGCACTTCCATCATTTTCCTGGAAATTGCACTTCCAAACTTAGTTGCTTAGATCTAAAGAAAAGGTAGGAAATTCCTATCCACTAACTGAAGACTAATGAGTCAAATTTACAATGTGCATGAGTGACTGTGGTTTTACCATTCAAGTTCAGCTGCAGAATTTCAGCTTTTGGGATGCAACTCTATTTCTTGACATTGGATTAGCGTGAAAAAATTTAATTTATAACACCCCAATTCATTAAAAGTAATTGCCTCTAATGTCATTTAAATGTTAATGTATTAAGATTTGTATCTTTAATATAGTTATTCTCCATAAGCCACAAGATGCGTAAACAAGCTTCTCACATCATTGTTAACAGCATTAACTCCTCTGTAGAATCTGTTCTCTCCATCAACTTGATCGATTGCTTTGATTACTTGCGAACAACCAACGAGGGATGGTAAGGATTACTCACAAAGTTTGCACTTTGATTTTAATAAGGCCAGGAGGGAACCTATAAAAATAAATTGTGGACTGCGCTCGATGACGGCTTGCTGGTCATTCCTCATGGAGTGGGATTTGAGTGAATCTCAAGGTCATTTGATGATCATTCTGATTGCTCTAGATGGCATGTTAATATTTGGTTAATTGTTTTTGTCGTTTCCGTTGCTTAGGCGCTATTTGCAGGTGAAACTCAGGGTTGTTGCTTCTGCATGGGTAATGAACGTTGCGGGTCACTTCTGTTGTTTTGGGCGTAAATTTAATTGAGTCGAGCCCCGTTCAGGTGTTGCTGTGATTGCTCATGTTGAAACATTAGCCTGTCGATTTCCTGGCAATGTTGGCATGTTTTTATGTCGATTGTTTAGATGAGTTGTGGGTTCTGCACTCTTAACGTTGCTGATTAAAGGTGCCTGGGCTTGTTATGCGAAACTTTTGGTCCCATTTTTGAGTATAATTTAGATTTCTACGAAGGCACGTAAGAATTTGTAATGGTTGAACATCATTCGTATGAGCGGAATGGGCTTATTTGCATACAGAACGTTGATCTGAGCTGTGAATTGGGTGTATTGTTGTGATTGGTGGCTTAATTTCGTAGTTCTTGAGCCCACATAGGCATAGGATTCATGTCATAGAATTCTAGTTTAGTTTAGATTTAGGTAGAGTAGTCTCTTAGGAAAAATTGGATTTGATTTGAACATAGCTCGTGGGCGTTACTACTGTCCTAGGGTTTAATAACAAGATCGTGTATTTGTCTAACACTTCATTGAATTTACTTCCATATACTTTATTCTATTGTATTGGTTGTGATTATGTACTTCCTTCTAATTGCACACTCACCCATGGATATCTTTTAGCAGCATAGGGTGAGGATTGTGTGGATCAAGTCCCCAATTTTAGAACTTTAGTTGCATAAAAGTAAGATACCTTCCATGCTCACTCAACTCTTAGCCGGCCTCAATAGTCTAATGGCGACCCCTAGTTAGGTTGGATTTCATGGATGGACCTACTTGAATTGTAATTTTCCAATGTCACGCGAAGTAAGGGTTTAGGAGAACCTGATTCCGCGCCGATTAAGGACTGCCAGTTTTCAACTTGACATTACCTTCAGGAGGGTCGTTATAGGTACACTCGTGTCACATTTATCTTAAATTAATTTTCGTGTCACAAAAAATGCAAACTAATATATCGGTGCCACATTTAACCTAAATCAATTTTCGTATTACAAAAATTGCCAAATTGGTACATTAGTACCACATCTACTCATAATTAATTTGCGTCACAAAAAATGTCCAATCACTAACGGGAGATAAAATTGGCTAATTGACAGCAGATAAAATTGGCTTGAGTGTTGGCGTACTTGAGTAGTCACTTAATTGAACCCATTACCTACGGGAGTTTAAGGGTGATGCCTGATGTTTATCAGATGCTTAGTGGGGGTCTAGATGTCGAGTCGTGGTTGAGGCCGGACCGATGCTCATTTATGGAATGCCATCTAGGTGGGGGTTCTAGACGTTGCCGTGCTCGATGGGGTGGGATGATACCCAGTCATGTCGGAAGACTGCCAACCCTTGTAGTGGCCATGGCCCAAGGGATCGTAATAATTGAAACTCGTGTATTGGTAATATGCATTGATATTATGGAATGTGTTCTGATTATTAGTTATGCTTAATGCATTGATATTGGCATATGTGATTAACTAATGTGCAGGATACACTAAGGCAAGGTAAGGATGCCTACGGGTTACTTGACAGCTTTAATATTTGTCTTTGGGGTTGGTTGCCTGACCATGTTTATAGTTAAGGCAAAGCAAGGGTTGCTTTGCTATTGATTTGCCATCGATATAACATTGCATGTTTAGGCTGTCTTCAAGATGAATTAGCATCCTAATTGAGGCTTAGGTCGTTAACTCGCTGAGATATTTATATCTCATCCCATTATTGTTTAATATTTTTCAGGCCCGTAGTATGGAAAACCGTCATGCTCGATTCAGGGTCCTTTTGGAGAAGAGAGATTGGTCTAGCATTAGTGAAGTTTAGGTTAACCTTGACCCACTGTTGGTTTTTGTGGTTGGTTGGAAGTTGCCGGTGTAAGGGCTTGAAATCATTAAACTTCCTAGGGTTAACAGTAAATTTGTAATTGAAGTGATTGGTTTGATGTTGTGGTGTTTTCCATGCTATCCCTATTTGTTGTCATTGATTGGGTGTTGTTTATATCAAATGCTTTCACTTGTGTTTAATTGAAAGATAAAAATAATGAGTCGACGACGCATATTGGGACGTCACAACTAATCGACTGTTGAAGGATGTTCGCACACTCAGGGGTTCGGGGCGACACACATTTGTCATGGTTGAACATCATTCGTATGAGCAAAATGGGCTTATTTGAATATAGAACGTTGATCTGAGCTGTGGATTGGGTGTATTGTTGTGATTGGTGGCATAATTTCATAGTTCTTGAGCCCACGTAGGCATAGGATTCATGTCATAGCATTCTAGTTTAGTTTAGATTTAGATAGATTAGTCTCTTAGGAAAAATTGGATTTGATTTGAACATGTTTCGTGGGCGTTACTACTGTCCTAGGGTTTAACAACAAGACCGTGCATTTGTCTAACACTTCATTGAATTTACTTCCATATACTTTATTCTAGGCAAAAGAACGCTTCAAGTGTCATAACTTTGCACAAAGGGACATTTAAGTGCCATAACTTACGAAAAGTACACTTAAGTGCCACTTCGGCCAAAATCCAGCCAAAACACCGACGTGTCATTTTTCCGGCGAAGCGAGCCCAAAACGACGCCGTTTTGCACGCTGACGTGGCCAAATAATACAAAAACGGCGTCGTTTTGGGCTAACGTGGTAAAAAAAAATGTAATAATTAATTAAATTAAATTTAGTTACAAATATTAAAAAATAACAATTTTAAAATTACATTTAGTTAAAATATTAAAAATAATAATTTAAAATTTAAAAACATTTTAAAAAAAGGAAAAGGGGGGAGGCGGCTGAGGGATCAACCCTCAACCGTCGCCGGAAAGGGCCGGTGACGGTAGGGGGAGGGTCGGCTGGGGTCGCTGGCCCCTGGGTCGCCAGCCCTTGCCCGGCCGGGCCAAGGGCCGCCGACCCTCGTCAGATCTGGGCGAGGGCGGCGACCCTCCCTAGATCTGTGGCCAATGGCAAGGGCTCGCGGCCCTCGCCCAAATCCAGCGAGGGCCCGCGACCCTCGCCCGATCTGGGGGAGGGTTGCGACCCTCGCCCTTGCCGCCGGTCGGCCGGGGTCGCCGGCCCTTGGCCAGGGCTCGGCAACCCTGGCCGACCCTCCTCCCGCCATCGTTGGCCCTTCCGGCGGCGGTGGTGGCGGTGGCGGTGATCCTCGCCTCCCCCCTTTATTTTTTTAAAATTTTTTTAAAAAATTTAATTATTTTTTAATATTTTAACTAAATTTAATTTTAAATTAAATTAAATTAATTTTTTTTATTATTTTACCACATCAGCCCAAAATGACGCCGTTTTTTACCACGTCAGCGTGCAAAATGGCGTCGTTTTGGGCTCCGTTCACCGGAAAAATGCCACGTCGGTGTTTTGGCCGGAGTTTGGTTGGATTGGCACTCAAGTGATCCCTTTTACTCCGATTTTGGCACTTAAGTGTACCTTTCGTAAGTTATGGCACTTAAGTGTCCATTTGTGCAAAGTTAAGGCACTCCAGGGGTCCGCACGTCCTTTATTCTATTGTATTGGTTGTGATTATGTACTTCCTTCTAATTGCACACTCACCCATGGATATCTTTTAGCGGCATAGGGTAAGGATCGTGTGGATCCAATCCCCAATTTTAGAACTCTGCTTGCATAAAAGTAAGATACCTTCCATGCTCACTCGGCTCTTAGCTAGCCTCAATAGTCTAGTGGCAACCCTTTGTTAGGTTAGATTTCATTGATAGACCTATTTGAATTGTAATTTTCCAATGTCGCGCGAAGTAAGGGTTTAGGAGAACCCGATTCTGCACTGATTAAGGACTGCTGGTTGTCAACTTGATATTACCTTCATGAGGGTCGTTACAGGTACACTCGTGTCACATTTATCCTAAATTATTTTTCTTGTCACAAAAAATGCAAACTAATATATCGGTGCCACATTTAACCCAAATTAATTTTTGTATTACAAAAATCGCCAAATTGGTACATTAGTACCACATCTACTCATAATTAATTTGCGTCACAAAAAATCCCCAATCACCAAAATTTTTCTTGACATGGATACTTTTTTTTTACTCCAAGGACCCTCGTCCGATTAAGACTAGATACAAACTGTCTGAGAACCAAACTAATGGCAACCCATAGGTTCCAAATTCCAAGATATGCTAGGCTCGTTGCAAATTCTAAAAGATAAAGAATCTGTTTTGATGGGTAGGTTCCAGGTTCTTAGTTGGCGGAATCTTGAACCTCTAACCTAGAACCTAGAATCAGTTTTAATGTTTTTCTTGGTTCATATTTTCGCACAATCATGCGATATTCCATGCTATTCGATGATGAGTGTATAATCTAGAATTACTAGTTTGAGCTTCTATTTTATGACTAAGACTTTTACTTTATTAATGTTCATATTTTCGTGTATCTTTATGGTCAGTAAATTGTAGCAACAAGTGATAGTCATTAAGGGTTTAATTCACTATGATTGTTTAATTAATAATCTAAGTGGAACCTGAGTAGACACAGGAATTGATCCAGGGACCTGTAATAGGTTAGGTTCCAAGTTCTAAATTATATGAGGTAGGTTCTAGGTTCCAAAAATTAAAGAATCTGTTCTAATGGGTAGGTTCCAGGTTTCATATGAAACCTGTACGAAACCTAGAACCACTTATCCCTAGTGCTTATATTAAGACTTTGTTCACCCAATTAAGCTTGTATCAAATTTGATAGATTTAATACTACAATATTTGTCAAGTTTATTGAGATTACCTATTCATCCCATGTAGGTAATACCGTTAGCCAATAGTAGTTAGCATATTGAAGGGACACCGGTTAAAGAATTATTGTAAATAAATACTTGATCTCATATCTCTAGTTGCATAAAAGTGAGGTACCCTCTATTTTTCACTTGGCTACTAGACGGCTTCAATAGGATAGTAGCGACTCCCAATTTCATAGATAGATCTATTTCAATTTTAATTTTCCAATGGCACTTGAGATAAGGGCTTGGGAAAACTTGAGCCAACTGAAGATATTTAGTTTTCAACTCGACATCACCTCTAAACTCATCTTCGCCTTGCCACAAGGGTCACGGTAGGTACGCCCATGTTGTATTTTCCCTAAACTAATTTCACCGTCACAAAAAAGTTTTAAACTGATATACTCATGCCTAGGAGGCCCTGGAATTTTACAATAAGATTCTTTGAATCTAATTTTCGAATATGCTTTGAGGTTTGAACCTTTAGGACTCCAGTTAACTATTGCAAACAAGTGTGATAGGTAGAACTGCAAATCAAAGATCTAATATCAACCTGCAACTTCAACAAAAATTTGGAGTGGGACAATGACAGATTTAGTGATCCTTAAGGACATTAAATAGCACTTTCAATCATGTATGAATAAATAAAAATTATGTAAACCTGGGCCAAATGAGCTTTGACAGCTCTTAATCTTCGTTCCCATGGACAAATAAGAATGGCGTACGCTAACAAGAAAAAGGACATATAGGAGTTGCAAAGCAAGCATGTTCATCTAGTCAATCAACCCAATTCATACATCACACTTAAAGAAGATGATAACAGAATATAAATGAGCATCCATATGCCAAATTGCATTTTAATCTGACAAAAATTGTCTTCCTTGATCTACATTGCACATAGTTCAAAGGGACCACTTCCCACCAATTTCATTGGCCCCCATGAAATTTGATGATCTTTTGCTTTGGCTTCTTCATCCATTTGGCTCCTCTTTTGTCCATCCTTATTATTTTTTATGCCAACCATTTGGGTCTTCCAATTTCACATGTAACATACGCTATGGAGATTCCAATTATGATTCCAAATGTATAGCCTATCTTGACTGCTTTCTTATCGAACTTGCTACCATGCTGTCTTGAATTATCCTCTTGGTAGAATGATGGTGGTGGAGGCTAAGCATCACCAGGGCATGCGTTTCGTAATGGAGTTCCACATAAGCTTAGGTTTCCACAAAATGAATTGCTTGTGAATGTGCTCAATTACTTGTCTTGAGGTATGGGGCATGTGAGTTCATTCTTTGAGAGGTCTAAATACTCAAGGAATGACAAATCACCCAATTCTCTGGAATCCTCCCACTAAGCTTGTTTGAAGATAAATCTAGCCATTCAGGTTAATCAAATTTCCAAGGGTTGAAGGAATGGAACCCATGAGACAGTTGTGGGAAAGGTTGAGCCCTATGAGAAAATGAAGATTTCCAATAACACTTGTGATGCTCCCTTGAAAAGAGATGAGTGATAAGTCAATGCTTGTGAAGATGTTCAAGATCCTCTCTAGTGAATCTCCTTTCCTTTCATGATCACGTTCATAGAAAGCTTCATAGAATCATGTTCCAGCTTCCTGCCTCATGTATAATGATTTGTTTTGTGGCTCTTGCCCATTTTGTCCATTCATCATCCCTTCAAGTTTTGCTATCAAATTAGCTAGTAAAGGACCAGCAAAGTCATTGTTTGAGAGATCCAAAATGTGTAACTTAGGAAAGAAATGATCTACCCTTGGAAAATTTAAAATACATTTAAAATTGTTGGACCTCAGAGTAAGGACTTTTAGGTCTGATAGTCTTCCCAACCATGCTGGGAACTTATCCACTATCTTATTGTTGCTCAAATCTAGGACTTCCAAGTTTTTGGAATTGACAAAGGATTGTGGCAATGTGCCTTCAAATATATTTTGACTCAAATCAAGAGTTCTCAAGCTACTTCGTAGTGAAGATGTTCGAGGGATCGTGCCCAAAAGACTATTCATTCGCAAGTTCAAAATAGATAAACCACTGCTCAAGTATGATAAGCTAATTATTAGACAAGATGAGGAGTGAAAGGTTGGTGGCATTGCAAATCAATAAAGATATCTTCCTCGAAAGTTGATTCTCGCTGAGGCGTAAATAGACTAGGTTAGTCAATTTACCGAAAGAAAAAGGAATTGGACCGGTGAGCTAATTTTCACTTAGATGCAATAGGTCCATAATTTGAATTTTTCTTGAGTCATTAGGAATGCTACCAGAAAGATTTTTGAAGCTTAGTAGCAGCACCTCCAAGTTCATTAGATCCCCTACAGATCTAGGAATCAAACCAGAAAGCTTATTGAGGTGGAGGTCCAAATAAACTAGGCTGGTCAAGTTACCCAAAGATGAAGGAATTAGGCTGGTGACTTGATTTCCATTTAGCTTTAAGTCATGCATAGCGCGAAGATTTCCTATGTCGTTAGGAATGTGACCAAAAAACTAGTTATCATAGAGGTAAAGAAGGGTAAGCTCCATCAAATTGCCTCATATCGGCGGGATTGAACTGGTAAGATTATTATTGTAAAGACTCAACAAGATAAGAAGGTTCGAATTCCCTAGAGTGGAAGGAATTAGTCTTGTCAGGAAGTTGGTATCCATGTGGAGCACTTCTGATGTGGACATCGAGCCATATCGAGGAGGAGGTGCTAAGGACCCATTGTCTATTCCGACTGGTTCGATCACTCGAGTGCGGGCCAAGCAATTCAAGCAAGTTGTTGGTGTCATGGTTCGTGATCTTTGGTGTGGAGATGATCTTGGATCAAATCTTGAAGAATCTTGGAAATATTGGCGTAATCTTTGGCTTGGAGATGACCTTGGATCAAATATTGAAGAATCTTGGAAATCTTGGCGCAATTTGATTATCTGGTCACCAAATATTTGATCAAATAAAAAAGAATTATCTTCTTGTTTAGGCATATTCTAGAATATGACGTATTAGATTTCTAGGGATGTTTTAGGATTTGTGTAGCAACTAAAAGGCCTATATTAAGGACTAGCCGACTTTCTTTGTGTGACACTCTGAACCACCTAGGGTCGCCACAGGCACCTGACGTTACACCTAATGGAACACTTGCTACACCTCTTAGAAGAGGCATCGTAAAACATAGACATTTTTTTTAAAACGGTCCCAGCGCAACTCATTAGCGGAAGCAAAATATAACATCGCCATCTCACCCTCCATCAACCATGATACAATTGCACACCACTATCATCATAATAAAAGATAGCCATGACACTTTATTTATAAATTTTCAAGATGGGTTTCCTTGGGTTGGTACATCAAAAGGAAGGCCAGAGCTCAGCCACACTCGGCCTAAAACCCCAAAAAGAAACAGTCGACCCACTACAACTCGCGTGCAAGATCTCCTATCGCTAGTGTCGGCTAACCATCCCAAAAAGTTTCAGCTCCTACTTGACATGCACAGGCCCTCACACCCATCCCGGTGCATCAGGTGGTGGCGGCGGCAACATCCCACGCATCGCTCCGTTGCGTCGGACATGGACGGATATGAACTCCTGGACAGCAGGGCCCCCAGCCAGGCCCACATCGTACATAACTAAACAGCGCACTCGAATATACGTAAGACCAGGAACGGAAGGACAGTCAAACTCCTCGCACTCGACCTCTACGTCCGAAGGTAGGCCATAGAATACACCCCGTGTGACAGCAGGGAGCGGCATGCTGCTAATCTGAAATGTTGGTCCCCGAAGGGGTGAGTACAACCACTCAGCAGGTAAAGAAATCCAATAACCACTCATTGCAACATGCAATACAAGCACAACATCATACATGTTAATCATGCATCCAAGCATACTTACCTCGAAACCATGCATATACAGTCATACATCTTCATCACAATCATAACACATACATGTCATCATGTCATAGGTTATCATCATCATGTCATACACATATCATCATCATATCATATCATATATCACCATCATCATGACATCATCCTATCATATATGCACATCATCATGCAATAGGTGATCATCATCATATCATGTCATACATCATCATCATGCCATAGGTGATCATCATCATATTATGTCATGTATGCATGATTCAATTTCCACTTTTAACTTCCAATTCGATCACCACATCATTCTTTCGCAGGATCATCAATTTCATCCCATACTTTACACTCGCACCCCATCCTGGCATCACGAGAAAAACCTCCGGCATTCAGCCACTTAAGGCCACCGGGCATCCGGCACCCCCGCATTCCGGGCATCTCGCATCCCAACTGGCTTCACGAGGCATCCCCTCGGGCAAAGACCTCCGAGGCTTCCGGCACCCAACCATTCTGGGCATCCTGACACTCCCAGGGCCATCCGGCCATGTCTCTCTATACATTCCGGGCATCCGGCACCCCCCGTCCCGGGCATCCTGATACTCCCAGGGCATTATCATCCGCCATAATAGTTTCCTCATTTATCATTGTCCACATTTACCAATTTAGGTCTCACTTAGCATGGCACTTGATGCAATGGCAAATAAAATCACTTTCATCTTCAATTTATACATGCATTATTAGTCATCATCATGTATGCATCAAGGTACAATCCTCCATAAAGACAAAGTTCATGGAATTCATACAATTAAAATAGTCCATTTATCATGCCCTCTTTTTCTCTTTTTTCTTTTTGAAATTTTATTTAAATTCCAGCTTGTATTATTTTGGAAATATTTAAATTAAATATCCACATGATTCCCAAAAATCATGAAATTAAGACTAGTGATAGACAAGACAATAGGGTAATAATTTCATGAAAAACATAAGGCCAAATCAATTTCCACACAAAATTATAATTCACACAAATACAGCATGAAATTTCAGATAAAAACAGAACGCACAGTTTCTGAACTAATTTGATTAAAATATCCCTCCGAAAATTATGAAATTTTACCAGGTTATAGCCAAGACACTAAGGTAGATTTTTCATGAAGACTTCTAAGCCACATTATTTTTATATTATTTTATACAGTCACACGAAGCTTCTGGATCTAATACCGAAACGTCCAGTGCATGGTTCTCCGAAATACTGAGTTTTAACCCACTTATACTTCTTATTTTCCTCTGAAATTTGGATATGTTTTACTTCAAGATGTCCCCTACAACTTTCATGAAGAGATCTAAGTCAAATTTCCAAAGGACAGTCTCCATATAGGTCCATGAAGTCTCGGGTAACCTGTACCGCGTCTCCAGATCTACGGTTTTCAAGAGTAAGTTGATTCACTAGGCTACACTCGTTCATTTTGCTTCAAATTTGAGTATGTTAAACTTCAAGATGTTCTCTACAAGTTTCGTGAAGAAGTCGAAAAAATATTCTTAGTAAAAATCAACATGCAACCACAAATCCACCGAAAGGTCAGTGAAATCGTTCCAGATCTGGTGTCTTCGTAGGATGAGTGTTTGACCCCTCAAATCTCGATCATTTTATACCAAATTTTAGTATGTTGTAGTTTAAGATGTTAGATACAACTTTTATCAAGAGATCAAAGTCAAAATCGAACTCAAAACATGCATGCAAGCTCTCACAAGGTTCTGACTCAAACGGTTCATGCGAAAACATTCCAGATCTAGCATCTCCGTAGGATGAGAGTTTGACCCCTTAAATCTCCATCATTTTACACCAAATTTTAGTATGTTGTATTTTAAGATGTTAGATACAACTTTCATGAAGAGATAAAAGTCAAAATCGAACTCAAAACATGCATACAAGCTCTCACAAGGTTCTGACTCAAACGGTTCATGTGAAAACAGCATGCAACTCAAGAACAAACCACACTAGCTTCACTCCCATGCCTCCAAATGTTCTAGATTCCGACCATACATGCAAAACATTGGTGCAAGAGTAGAAAGTGGATTCTGAACTTGCCTCTAGACCACACGAACGACGGCACACGGCGGCACACGGCGGCGAACGGCGGTGACTCCTTCCTCTCCCTCTCGGCCGCACTCTCTCCCTCTCTCTCGCATGGTTCACTCTCTCTCTCTCTCCCTTTCTCTCTTGGCCGAATAACCGGCCACTCTCTCTCCTCTTATTCCCTTTTATTTTCCCTAAACCTCATCATTTGCAATCATTAGATTGCCTTTCAAATTGGCCAATGCATGCCATCCTTCTTGCCACTTGTCACAACTCATGCATGGGCTTGGGCTTGGGCTTGGGCCTCCCTTGTGGCTGACGGCCACACCTCCTTGGGCCTCAATGGGCCGGCGACAGCAGCCCCATCCGCGGCTCTAATTGGGTTGACTCGCTTGGCCCATTAAAGCTTAGGCCAATGGGCCTAAGGCCCAACCTAATTAAACCCACAATTTCACTCTAAATTATTTATCTTTAATTATTTCTTTTATAGAGTTTAAATTTTAAAATTCACATGGCCAAAGAATAAATCATCCTCATCAATTTATCCTTTAATACTAATTTAAAAAAACTTAAAATCACAAGCACAATAACACATAGCCTTAAGAAAACTAATGGCTAAAACATAAACCATAGGTAATTTCATTACCTAATATTGGCTTTAATTCCTCTAGAGGGTGACTTGAATTTTGGGATGCCACAATTCTCCCCTCCTTAGAGAATTTCGTCCTCGAAATTAGACATCACTTGTGCCTTCTTGAAACAAATAAAGGTACTTTTCCTTCATTTGATCTTCACTTTCCCATGTGGCTTCCTCCATATCATGATGTCGCCATAATACCTTAACTAGAGGAATCTTCTTGAAACAAATAAAGCCTAGACTTGAATTAAACACGAGGGGAGTGATAAACACCTTGAGAGAAACACATGAGGGAGCGATTGGTGAGGATTTTATGACTAACGTTTACTTGTAGGTCTAAAATATGCCGTGCGAAGAAAGCGTGAATCAAAGGGAGATTGACTCCATACGAAGGGATGAAGCACTTGTGGAAAGCATCCAGCAATTGAGGGCCGTAGTGGAGGAGCTTAGTGGCCGAATGATGGGGAATGGCATGAGGGTTGATGGTGACCGAGAGATACCCCGAGGAAGGTTGCAACATCAGCGAGATGCCTCTAGAACACAACTTAGAAGGCAGCGGCATTATGATGATGATGAGGCCGACATGGAGGATGATCAAGATGCTCGATTTGGAATGTGGAATGGAGCCCGAGGGTTTAGACCCTAAGAAGATAATGAACTTGGCAATATCAAGATGAAGGTTCCTTCTTTCCAAGGGAAGAATGATCCCGATGCGTATCTAGAGTGGGAGAAACGCATGGAGATGGTATTTGATTGCCAATGATACTTCGAGCTCAAAAAGGTAAAAATTACACCTGTTGAATTTACTAATTATGCTATAATTTGGTGGGATCAACTTGTGACTAGTATGAGGCGCAATGGTGAAAGACTGATAGAAACGTGGGATGAGATGAAGGTGGTGATGAGGAGGCGTTTTGTACCAAGTCACTACCATCGAGATTTATTTCAAAAATTACAAAATCTCACACAAGGCAATAAGAGCATGGAAGAGTATCACAAGGAGATGGAGATTGCCATGATCCGTGCTAATGTTGTGGAGGATCGTGAGACCACAATGTCAAGATTTTTGAGTGGTTTAAGCCGAGACATAGCAAGGGTGGTAGAGCTGCAACACTATGTTGAATTGGAGGAATTAGTGGACAAAGCCATCAAAGTTGAGCGGCAATTGAAGTTGGATCGAAATTACAAGAGTGGAGGAGGTTCAAATCAGAATTGGAGATCCAATTGGAAGAGAGATGAGAAGCCAAATTGGAGAGGAAACAACACCAAAATCGAAACCTCAAAGGAGAAGGAGATGGACGGTAAAGTTGGAATGAATTCGGTTTTAGGTAAAATCGAAAACCCTAACACTAGAACTCGTGAAATTAAATGTTTTAAGTGTTTGGGGAGGGGTCATATGGCGAATCAATGTCCTAATAGGAGGGTGATGATCATGACTGGACATGGAGATGTTGAGTCCGAAAGCGAGAGGGAAGAAGAGGATGATGAGATGCCACCGTTGGAGGATTGTAGTGATGGAGAAGTAGCTATAAAAGGAGACTTATTGGTGGTTAGGCATTCTCTTAGTGTACAAGTAAAGGAGGAGGAGTATCATCAACAAAGAGATAATTTGTTTCATACAAGATGTGTAGTGAATGGTAAGATCTGTAGTATGATAATTGATGGAGGTAGTTGTGCGAATGTGGCAAGTTGTACTATGGTGGATAAGTTGGGTTTGAAAATGACAAAGCACCTTAGGCCTTATAGACTTCAATAGTTAAATGATAATGGTGAGGTGAAGGTGTTAAAACAAGTTCAAATTCCATTTGAGATAGGGAAATGCAAGGATGAGGTAAAGTGTGATGTTGTACCTATGCAAGCGGGTCATGTCAACTTGGAAGACCATGGCAATATGATCGAAATGTACATCATGATGGGTATACTAATCATTATTCATTGGTGATGAATCAAAAGACTTATACTTTAGTACCAATGACACCTAGTGAGGTGTATCAAGATCAGTTAAAGTTACAACGAGAAGCCGAGAGAGAGAGAGAGAGAGAGAGAGAGAGAGAGAGAGAGAAACCGAGGGCTTGCGTGGTGTGTCGAAATGCAAGGAAAAGGAGAGATTGAGAGGAAAATTGTGGTAAAAACCGGGAAAAGAAGAAAGGAAAGAAAATAGGCAAAATAATTTTTATGGAAAATTGAGTGATGTGAGGAAAGCTTTAGTTCTAGACTGACCAATGCTTGTACTTTTGTACAATGAGGTTTTTTTTCTATTGATCTTGACCCAAGTTTGCCTAATCATGTTTGTGTCTTTATTGCAGGAATTTGAAGATGTCTTTCTTGATGAACTTCGGAGAGGATACCACCGATTCAAGGCATTAAATATCAAATCGACTTGATTCCATGTGCCATTACCTAATTGACCCGCATATTGAAGCAATCTGAGGAGACAAAGGAACTTTAGCGGCAAGTTAGCGAACCATTAGAGCGAGCATGTGAGAGAAAGTCTTAGCCCATACGCCGTCCTGTTTTGTTGGTGCCAAAGAAGGATGGAACTTGGCGAATGTGTGTCGATTGCCGAGCAATTAATAACATTACGGTAAAGTATCGGCATCATATTCCTAGGTTAGATGACATGTTGGATGAGATGCATGGTTCTTGCATTTTCACTAAGATCGATTTGAAAAGTGGCTATCATCAAATTATAATGAAAGAAGGTGATAAATGGAAAACTGCATTTAAGACCAAGTATAGATTGTATGAGTGGTTAGGCATGCCATTTGGATTAACTAATGCACCGAGCACATTTATGCGACTTATGAATCATGTTTGCATGCTTTTATTGGTCAATTTGTGGTTGTCTATTTCAATGACATTTTGATATATAGCCAAGCCCATGACCATATTGAGCATGTGCGAGCTATCTTGCAAGTTTTAAGGGCCGAGCAATTGTACGCTAATCTAAAGAAGTGCTCTTTTGTTACTAACAAATTAGTATTTCTAGGATTTATTGTTAGTGCTGATGGTATACAGGTTGATGAAGAAAATGTCAAAGCAATCCGTGATGGCCAAAGACCGTAGGAGAGTGTAGCTTTCATGGATTGGCGAGTTTTATCGGCGATTTGTGAGAACTTTCAACACCATTGCCGTGACCGAGGTTATCAAAAGCACGTGGGTTTCACATGGGGAGAAGAGCAAGAGAAAGCATTTAATCTGCTAAAAGATAAGTTGACTAATGCTACTTTGTTATCTTTGCGAATTTCAGTGCTACTTTTGAGATAGAGTGCGATGCTTTTGGTACGGGGTTTGGAGCCGTGTTGATGTAAGGAGCGTCCCATAGCTTATTTCAGCAATAAATTAAATGGAGTAACATTGAATTATCCTACTTATGATAAGGAGATGTATGATTTAGTGTAAGCTTTGAAGACTTGGCAACATTATTTATGGCCAAGGAGTTTGTGATCCACACCGATACGAGACCTTGAAGTACTTGAAAGGGCAGCAGAAGTTGAATAAAAGACATGCCAAATGGATGGAGTTTATCAAGACTTTTCCATATGTGATCAAGTACAAGAAAGGTGGAGAATGTGATAGCTGATGCACTTTCTCGAAGGTATGCGATTCTAACTATTTTAGAAGCAAAGTGTTTAGGTTTTGAGCATATCAAGGGCTTATATACTGATGATGACAACTTTGGGGGAGTATTTGAAGCATGTGAACATACTGCATTTGATAAATTCTATAAGTGTGAAGGTTATCTTTTCCCTTTTACCCAAAAAAGAAAAAGAAAAAGGTTATCTTTTCCGTGAAAACAAGCTATGTTTGCCTAGGTGTTCTTTGCGTGAATTGTTGGTGCGAGAAGCGCATAGTGGTGGTTTAATGGGGCATTTTGGCATTAGTAAGACTTTGGAAGTGCTGCATGAACATTTTTATTGGCCACATATGAAGAGAGATGTCACACGTTTTTGTGAGAGATGCATTGCTTGTAAACAATCGAAGTCTACAACTAAACCGCATGGCTTGTATACACCATTACCTATTCCAACGCATCATTGGATTGATATTTCTATGGATTTTGTGTTAGGATTGCCTAGGTCTAAGTATGGTAGAAATTCTATTTATGTGGTTGTTGATCGGTTTTCAAAGATGGCTCATTTTATACCTTATCATAAAACTAATAATGCATCTCATGTTGCTGATTTGTTCTTTAGAGAGGTTGTACGTTTGCATGGCATGCCTAAATCGATTGTTTCAAATCGAGATTCTAAATTTCTTAGCTACTTTTGGAAAACATTGTGGAAAAAACTAGGAACATGATTGTTATATTTTACTACTTGTCATTTACAAATCGATGGTCAAACTGAGGTAGTTAATAGAACTTTAAGGGTATTGTTGCGTGCTATTATTAAAAAGAATATAAAATCTTGGGAAGATTGTCTGCCACATGTTGAGTTTGCATATAATAGGAGCGTGCATTCTGCTACTAAATTTACACCATTTGAGGTTGTCTATGGTTTTAATCCGTTAACGTCGTTAGATTTAACCCCTTTACCTATTGATGAGCGTGTGGATTTAGATGGAGCAAAGAAAGCTGAATTTGTCAAGGCATTGCATGAGAAGACACGCGCAAATATTGAGCGCAAGACTAAGCAATATGTAAGGCAAGCCAATAAAGGGTGCAAGGAAGTGGCGTTTGAACCCAACGATTGGGTTTGGGTTCATATGCGCAAGGAGCGATTTCCTGAGCAGCGACATTCTAAGTTATTACCGCGAGAGGATGGACCATTCATGGTGTTGGAAAGAGTTAACAATAATGCCTATAAGCTTGATCTTCCAGGTAAGTATGACGTTAGAGCTACATTTAATGTTTCTGACTTGACTCTTTTTGATGCAAGTGATGATTTGAGGGCAAATCCTTTGCATGGGGGAGGGAATGATGTGGACATTGAGCCATATTGAGGAGGAGGTGCTAAGGACCCATTGTCTATTCTGACTGGTTCAATCACTTGAGCGCGGGCCAAGCAATTCAGGCAAGCTATTGACGTCATGATTCGTGATCTTTGGCGTGGAGATGATCTTGGATAAAATTTTGAAGAATCTTGGAAATTTTGTCGCAATTTATATTTGACCAAATCAAAAAGAATTATCTTCTTGTTTAGGCATATTCTAGAATATGACATATTAGATTTCTAGGGCTGTTTTAGGATTTGTGTAGCAACTAAAAGGCCTATATTAAGGATTGGCCGACTTTCTTTGGGGGACACAAATATATTTTATTTTCGAGAAAAAGTTGAAAGGTTCTCTTCTACTATTCTTTTGAGGACTTGACCTTATCAAGGTTTCCTTATGACGGTCAATTCGACTTATCAAGCGAGATAGCAAATTCTCTCACTCGTGGCATCTATAACGTTGGTTGGTTATTCATACCGAGGTTGCCAATCATAGGTTCGATTGGAGGTCGAGGTTTGCAATTCGCACCATCAAGCCTTCATAGAACGATCTTTCCGCAACGATTTACATCAACTTCCAAATTTATCACATTTCCCATTTCAGGAGGTATAGAACCAAAAAGAGAGTTGTTGTAGGCATACACTGTCACACCTCGAACCTCAAGCGCACGCATATCCCTCGGTAGTCGATCAAATTGCGACATTCCTAGGACGCGTCGCCAACCCAATCGATTTATACACATGCGGAAGCGAAATAACAATCTCCAAACAACAATCAATATGGGATAGAAAAACAGGACAATCAATTTAAACAAAACATATTTTATAAACAAATTAGGTCAGCCCTACAAGGTTATATAGAGGCGGTCAAGAATTAAAAAAGAACTACTAAACTAACCCTACCCCAGACCCTCCTACTTGTGATCCGAGTCCACTACTGTCACGCCCAGATCCTTTGAGTGCATGGCCATCTCTCGGTGGTCCTTTAAATTGCGATGTCTCAAGATGCATCGCCGATCCATTCATTTTAATGCACATGCAGAAGCGAATAAATAAATCCCCAAACAATATAAAGATGGGATAAAGAAGCAGGGCCACAAATTTTTCAAATCACAACACACTTATATACATACCAAACTAAATCATATACAATATTAGCCAATATTTACAAGGTCTGCAAAAAGGGGGGGTAGAGGGCTACAGATCCTCTAAGCATTCGAGTCTTCCACTGAATACTCCGGGGACTCTGGATCCAAAAGATTCGGGTTTACCATTAAACACCATGAGGGTCAGTCGTGTCCTTGCCAAAAGCGATCTCCAGCACTAACATAGGAATCTTAGACTCTGGAAGGAGGCCTTCTTTTGGTACATTTCATCCGTAACAATACCACGATCTAAATTGATGGGGCACATTCCGAGATAGACCCGCATCAACCCAGATAGTGGATCTCACAAGTTCATAGACCCAAGCTCCTTGGCTCCTAGGGAGGGGAATCTGAGAGTGTTGTTCGGTGACCTTCTTCGATTGGCCAAAATACTCAGGAGGTACAACCATCTAAGGACCTGTAAATGTTATCCCATAACGGGGTGAGATGACATCTCAGCAAGTTCGCCCCCTAAACTCTGACTAGGAAGGAAATACGCCTAAAGGCTACCTATGCACACAAGAGATAGGTGACTTACATTTGCCTCAGTTCCTTCCTACAAATCAGTACAATTCATATATTCAACGAATTACTTCAATTCGAATCAAATCATCAAATCAAATCAAGTCATTGATCAATCGATCCAATCGATTTCATACCATTAATACCATCTCTCAGTCAACCTATTCAATACTATCTATAAAATTCGATCACTTCAATGACTGCTCGCCCTAAGATGCAGTTAGATAGTATAGCTCACCAAAAGCTGATAAATAATGTAGCTCACCGAAGCTAATAGAGTACACTGATCATCCCAAGCTGATATATCAAGGCCCGCATGCTAATATGGTATACTAATAATGCTCACCAAAGCTGTGTGATACTTAATATCTATTATACCCAATAAAATAATCGTGTGTAGGTACACGATCGGCCTTAGCCAAAATACCATATCTTTATTTTATAAAATCCCACTAAATATAATAGCCCACAAACACATTTTTGATGCTGTAAACCGACGCCCGGTATTCCCCCATTAAATATTTAAATTACTCAATTTCAGGATTAATTCCTAAAATTACAAATATCACTCAAATAGCATAAATTAGCATCCAGATAAATAAACCAAAACATCATTGCAATCAGCACGAAATTCTAGTCACCATCTACCTCGGTATCATTTTTGAAAAATAATAAATAATTAAATAACCACCAAAATTAATTAAATAAATACCAATAAATGCCAAAAATACAAACTTAGGCCGGTAAAGCCTAATTAAATACCAAAACGGACTTGGAAAATTTCCGAACCTATAATACAACCTATATACTTGCTAATTACGCTATTCTAACCACATAACATGCATAAACGAATAATTAATTCACTAATCCATTCTAACTAACCACTTAATCCCTAATTAGCCTAAACTAATAAACCCTTAAGCATAATTAACTCCCTAAGTAGAGTTTAGTGAATAAACTCACCGGTTTTGAAATCCGAAAAGTTCACAACGACAAGGACGCAAAGGCGAGCAACAAACTCCAAAGCAAGACCGGAAAGGGGTCCAAAACGGGCCTCGAAGCCCACGGCTTCTTGCTGGGTTTCGGTTCTGGATGGTGGGCTGAGAGGGCTGCTTGGGCTCAGCTTAGGCTAGAAATGGCGAAGGTGACTGGCGAACGGGCTGTAGTGGGTGACAACGGGTGACGTCGGCTGTTAGACGACGATGGTGGAGCTTCGGCCGAGCTCCTATGACAACCAGGGCTCGGGAGGACACGGTAGGAGGCGCTGGACTGCAAGACAAACTGGAATGGCGGATGTGCGCACGCGAGCTCGCGGGCGTGCTCGAGCGGACGGACGACGATCGAATGGGCGGCAGGGAGCGTCAACGATAGAGGGGGAGCTACCGGTCAGTTTTCTAGTTTCTCTCAAGCTTTCCAACAACACACAAATGGAGGAAAGAGGGCTGAAGGAAGAAGAAAGGGACAGCTGCCATGGAGGGGGCCACTTTGGCTTCAATCTATCTCTTTGTCTCCCTTGAAGAGGTCCCACCACCATGATTGTCTTCTTCAACAATTTTGCAGCCACAAAGCTTCCTTAGGAAGTCTTGGAAGTAGTCCAAAAGTTTAGGGATCAAGGGGTTACGAATTTTGGGACATTTTCCCCCAAATTGAATCTAATTCTTCTTCAACTGGAGTCAATTGCGGTCCTATAAATTCCACCAACATTACCTCGACCAAATTGACATTCTTCCTCGCCAATAGGACCCACTTGTATCCTAAAAACAACATAAAAAATGGTCTCCTAAATTTTCCGAACAAAAATGGCCATATTTTGACTTTTTGCCAAAAATCTTGGTTTGCAGAAAAAATTTGGAGGATGAGTCAATGTTCCTAAAATGACTCGTGACAAGATAGAACTTTCAATTTTTGAAATTGGATTCAAATTCACGATTAATTTCAATCTGATGCGATTTTGGCGTGATTTAGCCTACTGGGTAGCTTTTAGAAATTTTTGGTGTAATTGACCCGTGATTGATTTATTTCAAGTCACAATGTACATTTTTGACACATTGGCAAATCTCAGTGGTCGTGAAAATCTCGAGATTTCAAATACGGACACAGGGTACCATAATGACAGAAAAATCAATTTAGTGCCGATCGACGAGAATTTTACAATTTGGTAAAATCACCCATACTTAATCACATATTTTAGTCGAATTGACCTATCTCCAATCTTTGATTGATTTTTAACTGTGCCGTAATGACCATTACAGGCTAGCTTGATCGAGTAGTCAATTCCTAATCGAATTCTCAACATTATTGCGTTCAAATCTTTTAACGGCTTTCCCAGATAAACTAGTTATCTCATGAGTGATCAGCTCAGATAATAACACTATAGGTGTATCGATGAGAGACCCAATTTATTTAATTGAAAACAGGACTGAAATTTCAGGATGTCACAACTATGACACCATCATGAATGTCGATGTCTAGTGGGTCAGCTACCTCCTTTACTTCGGGCTCCTGCTCCTCCTCAGGCAATTGGTTTACCACGATATCAGCCAAAACATCAGCATCCACAATAGGATCGAGTACCACCTCACCCTCACCCTCATCGGCAAGTCCGTCGAAACCATCCACAGGACCCTCCTGGACCCCGTCTAGCCCATGACGAAACCACGCTTTGAATTGATGAGGTACCAAATGAGGCTGGCCCTCGTCGACCTAGATCGTGGTCACGACAAGCTCATGGGTCCAAGGATTCCCGGGGACAAGGAAATTGGTACGCTGTGTATCGGCCTCACGCGGCCACCTAAAACGAACCGGTCGAACTTCAATCTAGGGACTTGTAAAATTTTAAACCACGACGGGGTGAGACGATATCTCAGCGAGTCTACACCCTAAACCTTGATTAGGACGATAATTTACTTAGAGGCGGCCTAAGCACACATCATAAAAGACTTACCTCATCTTAGCACCTTTTTGCATGTCAGTACGGTTCATATGAGATATATACGCAGTAATTGTACTCAGTAATTGGAACACTTCAACTCATATCTCACTCAATCACAGGGGTCCCGATTATAAGGCCAAATCGTTATGACATATCATATTTCATGCCACACAATTTTGTCCCATAATCAGGCGCAATTATCTCACTCATTCAAGTGTCCCAATTAATTACGACTCAACAGTCATAACCAACTCAACAGTCGGCGGTCATCCAGCATAATCAGGCATCATCTCGCTTCGTCGAGCACGGTAATGTCTAATAAAGTTGAAACTTTCACCTGCTAATGGGTTAAATTGAATAGTTTTGCAATAACAATCTACGGTAGCTCGTTGCTTAGTGAGCCAGTTCATGCTGATTATCACATCAAAATCATACATGACTAGGACTATCAAGTCTATCTTTCCCTCTCGCTCACCAATAACCAACTTACAACTAGGACAACCTAATGCAGATAACACCTTATCCTTTAATGGTGTAGATATACTGATGACTGACCCCAACGATTTCGGACTCAACCCTACCAACTTAATGAACTGCTCAGCTATAAATGAATGAGCAGCTCTAGGATCAAATAAAGCATAAGTAGCATGGTCGTTCAGCGAGACCGTACCTGTGACCCCATTTGGTGAGTCCTCAGCATTGCGTTGGGTGACAGCATACACCCTACCTTGTGTTGAAGGTCTATTCATACCACCCTGCGGTGCATTCTGCGATGCGTAACCTCTGTTCTGTCCCATCAGTGGCAGTAGTGGTAGTTGTGATCCCATTGGCCTTCGAGGACAATCCCTGACTTGGTGACCCTGCTAGCCACACCCAAAGTAAGCACTCGTCCTAGAATGGCACGGGGTTGATCCGTGTCGTCTCCCGCAGAAATGACACACTCCACTCTAGTTCGGCGCTGACTTTCCTATCCCACCCTTTCTATTGGGCGGAATAGGGTACCTTCCTCCGATCATAGGCTTCTTCCCAAACCGGTTTCCATCCCTATTTGATCCAAACCGCGACCCAGATGCGGTGGCTCGTTCGTTCAAGTTTCTCTCTATCAGCTAGGCCCGCTCATACAATTCATTGTAGTCCTTTAAATTGAACGGCACCAGTGGGTCTTTCAACTCCGGTCTAAGACCATCTCTGAACCTTCTTATTCGGTCTACCGGATCCTTGATCAATCTTGGCACATACTGAGATAAGTCAGCAAACTTCACCTCATACTGGTCCACAAATATTAGACCTTGACAAAGTCGTTGGAATTCCGCTATCTTCTGCTCTCGGGCGTAGTCCGAGAAATACTTGCTATTGAAGACTTCAACAAAGGCGTTCCATACTGGAACCACACCTTCCGAAAACACCCTTCCACTGGTGGCCCTCCACCGAGTGCTTGTGTTTCCCTGCAGCTGATAGAATGCAAGGACCACCTTGTCTTCCTCCATGCACCTCAGCAGCACAAAGGCCTTCTCCAACTCCTAGATCTAGAAGGTTGCAGCCTCAGGATTGCCTGTTCCTGTGAACCTCGGCGGGTTCAACTTCAAAAACTACTCAACCAGCTTGTGCATTGGCCTCTCCTCGATCACATTTCCAGGTGGAACCTCAGCAGGTGCGGCTGTAGCAGCGGCAGCGGCATTGGTGGCAGTGGCATTGGTGGCAATAGCATTGGCAGCAGCAGTAGCGGTGGCTTGATTTTGGGCCTGCTACCCCATCAGATTCCCCAAGGTCTCGAGCGCTTGTACGATCCCATTCATTCTAGGATTGCCAGGTGCTGCTACACCAGCACCAACTTGCAGTGGCACTCTTATACTCGCACTGGCCTGAGCCGGTGCTCTTCCTCGGGTACCGACCCTTGTCGGCGTTCTACCCCGAGTGATAGATGTCACTGATCTCTTCCTAGTTCTCTGCTCCTGGTCACTCATAGTGCAAGATCCTTACAGAACCCGCTTTCCAATTCCACACAAAATTAGAAACTGAGCGACCCCCACAAAACAATCTACCAATCAGCTATCAATCACATGCATCAGCATAAGAAAAATGAATTTCCTACTAACTATCCCATAACCCATCGCACATTATCACTCCATACACTAACTTGGCTTTGATACCACTTCGGGCGGGGATGTGATGCCCCGAACCTAGAGTGTGCGCACATCCCTCGGTGGTCGATTAAATTGCAACATTTCCAGGACACGTCACCGACCCAATTGATTTATACACATGTGGAAGTGAAATGACAATCTCTAGACAATAATCAACATGAGATAGAAAAGCAGGACAATCAATTTAAACAAAACTTATTTTATAAACAAATCAAGTCAACCCTACAAGGTTATATACAAGAGGTCAAGATCCAAAAAGGACTACTAAACTAACCCTACCCCGGACCCTCCTACTTAGGATCCGGGTCCACTACGACTCCGTCAAGAATGTCGATGTCTAGCGGGTCAACTACCTCCTCTACTTCGAGCTCCTACTCATCCTTGGGCAACTGGTTTGTCATGATATTAGCCAAAACATCGGTGTCCACGATAGGGTCGAGTACCACCTCACCCTCACCCTCAACGGCAGGTCCGTTGAAACCATCCACGAGACCCTCCCGAACCCCGTCAAGCCCGTGATGAAACCACGCTTTGAATCGATGTGGTACCAACTGAGGTTGGCCCTCGTCGACCCAGATCGTGGTCATGATGAGCTCGCAGGTCCAAGGATTCCCGGGGACAAGGAAGATGGTACGTTGTGTCTCGGCCTCTCGTGGCCACCCAAAATGAACTGGTCGAACTTCCATCTAGGGACCTGTAAGATTTTAAACCACGATGAGGTGAGACGATGTCTTAGCGAGTCTACACCCTAAACCCCGATTAGGACAATAATCCACCTAGAGGTAGCCTGCGCACATATCATAAAAGACTTATCTCGCCTCAACACCTCCCTGCACGTCAGTACAGTTCATATGACATATGTATGCAATAATTGTACTCAGTAATTGGAACACTTCAACTCATATCTCAATCAATTACAAGGGTCCCGATTATAAGGCCAAAATGTTATGACACGTCTTATTTTGTGCCACACAATTTTGTCCCATAATCAGGCTTAATTATTTCACTCATTCAAGCGTCCCAAATAATTACGACCCAACGGCCACGGCCAACTTAACAATCAGCGGCCATCCAGCATAACCGGGCGTCGGCTTGCTTCGTTGAGCACAGTAACGTCTACCTCTAGACAGCATTCTCGAAGAAGCATCGGCCTAGCCTCCATTGTGACTGGCATCCGTTGACAAGGGGCATTCCCGAAAGAGCATCGTCCGGCGCAAACGCTTGTGACGGGTTCTCATAACGATCACACGCACATCCAATCTCGGCCAAGAATATCGTGCTTTGCACTCAAATATCTCAATTTCAAATAATGTACTTGGCATATTTTCTTTATATTAAAAGCACTTGGTAAAATAATTGTGCGTGGATATATGGTCAGATTGAACCATAAAATGCGATATCCTCACTTTTAAAAATCTCACGATTTGATATAGTACTTAAAAACCTTTTTGGCGTCAAAACCCAACACTCGGTATTTTTCTAATTAAATACCAAAATTTCATATTTTTGAAATAATAATTCAAAAATCATCAATCAGCATCCAATTGCATAAATTAGCGATCAATTGCACAAACTAACACTTCCATGACGATCAGCACAAAATTCTAACGATCGGCTATCTCTGTATGATTTACAAAAAATAATTAAATAAATTACATTTAATTAAATAAATTGTAGAATAATTAAATTAAACTACTAATTAATCTACAAACACTAATCTAACCACCTAATTGGACTAATTAAATTAATCCACCTAAGATAGCTACATTTAATCTAACTAAACTATCTAATTGAACTAACTAACCACCTAATTGCCCAATTAAATAACCTTAACCAATCTAATTAAACTAACTAACCCTCACTCATCCTAATTCGCCTAACTAAGCCTCTATTTAGAGTAATTAACCCCTAATTAGAGTTTAGGAGGCTAACTCACCGGATTAGCAAATAAACTGGTTCACGGCGACAGCGGCGCAATGGTGACCACAACTCAGGTCTATTGGGACATCAAGGGAGGCCGAGAAAGGGCCAGAAAAGGCTTGGCAAGCCTTACCTCCAAGCTGGAACTTCGGTTCTATGGGTTGAACCAAAAGGCTGGATTGAGGCACGGTGCGAGGAGGGAAAGTGGAGGCAGCTCGAGCTGAGGCAGCTGGGGACTCGGATGGTAGAGCGGCGAACGGAGGTGGCTGCGACGGGTGGCCCTGGCATGGAAAATCAATTTAGTGCTGTTCGACGCAAATTTTGCAATCAGATAGATCACCTACAACTTAATTACATGCCTTTGTCGAATTGACCTATCTCCGGTCTCTAATCGATTTTAATGGGGCTATATTGATCCTTGCAAATTAGCATGGTCGAGTAGTTGATTTCTGATCGAATTCTCATGTCGGTCGCGTTTATCCCTTAACGGCTTCACCTGGTAGATCAGTTCTCTCGTGAGTGATCAGCTCAGAGAAAAGGACTATAAGTGTGTTGATGAAAAGCCCATTTCATTTAATCGAAACAAGGTCGAAAATCAGGATGTCACATACACTCTAGCTAAGTTGCTCAAATTACCCAATAAGGATGGGATGGATCCATCCAATTGATTCAAACACAATGCGACCTCATTGAGCAAATGTAGTTGCCCAATTTTTAATGGAATATAGCCATTTAACTCATTGAAAGCCAAGTGTAGGACCTCCAATTTCGTTAGACAGCTGATATCTGGTGGTATTACCCCCAAGAACCGATTGATAGAGAGGTCGAGATAAGTGAGGTTCCTCAAAAGACTGATTTGAGGTGGAATGTGGCCAAAGAGACTATTTACACTCAAGTTCATGTACATGAAGTGAGACAAAGATGAGAATGGGAATTTGTTGAGCGAACCTTTAACATTAGCTCTGATGAGATTTATCTTGATCATGCTCCCGACTTGATTGCAAGAGATGCCATACCAAGTAAATGGACTCACCATCAAATTGGAATGGGTGGCCTTACAAAGAGAGGGAGTCTAGAAAGAGAGAGAAGAAACCGAATGGTGGCCAAGATTGGACCTCCGCTTGAGGAGGGCTGAGGCTTCCTTAGGGGAAGCATTTGCAGGAAGTGGAATGATAAAGGTAGGGAAAAGGGCAAGGGTAGCCACAAGGCTAATGACCCTCTTAAATTCTAATGAAGAGTCCATCTTTTCTTCTCCTCCTTCTCTTTTGGTTATGATAATTGGTTTTTATATTTTCCTGAGGCGCAAAGCGGTGCTCAAAAAGGTTATAGGCAGTATTTGAAAGCAAACTGGACGAATTTTTGGTTCCTTGAGTACTTAGGAATTTTTTTATTTTGAAGTCTTGATTGGTGACTTTTCTGACTTGGTGAGTTTCCATTTCGGAATTGAGTCCCACTCATTAAATGAAATCTAGAGACTTTGATAGAGATGTCTTTTAGGAAAGTGCTATACAAGTCAAGGTCTTTCGTGACGTGTGAGGTATGTGAACACTTAACTTTCCACAGGATCAAATCGTAATTTGTGCCACACATTATGCAACTCCAAGCGTTCGTAAGGGAAGTCTACTCACTCGGCATTAATGAAGCCAAATCTTGCCCCAGTTTATCCCGTCTTGTAGAAATGACAGCCAATGATTTAGCCAAATGGCACCGAAAGCACGGCCAAAATAAAATAGGAATAAATGCACTGGAGATTTTAAAATTTATTAAAAAAGTGCAATTTAATTTCTATAACTTATCAAAAAACTACAAACGAGTTTTAAAATTTATCATGAAGATGTAATTGAGTCCTAAACTTTTAACAAGTAGAATCAACGGAAGGACTTGATTAGACTAATATAATAACTTTAAGATTTGATTGTATTTTTGAAAAATCTTAGATTTCACTTATACTTTTGTAATAAGATTTAGAAATTTTAATGCTCTTATTCCAATAAAAAAAAATCCATGTATTCAATAAAATTGATGATTGTGTGTAAGTACAGGGACAAGTGTCAAAATGGATCAAAGCACCGCTCTTTAATGGCCGAGTTCGGTTAGCTAAAATTTGAAGAATGGGTTGTTATGGTATTAAAATAAAAAAGTATAATAAGAAGTGTTTTAGTAAGTCTACATTGTACTTACCCGCGACCCATGTTAATCAAACAGGAAGATTGGCAAAGAAAATCCAACATCATTTTGGGGCCCGCTCGTTTGAGCCATTTTTGACATATGATAACGTGATTACTTGGGAATTTTGTAATGCTCGATAGTTCCAATGGAGATATTCCCGCATGTTTCACTGGATAATGATATATTGTCGTTTGATTATGTTCTGGAAGTAATCTTGATTATATCAAAGTTTTCCATCGAATTCTAATCATAATAAGAACTTATTTTCCTCTATTTATAAGCTTTGCGATCCTTTTTCACTTTAGTTTATTGCGTTTATCATTTTCGTAATATACTAAATAGTAGGTAGCATTGCATTGCTTGATTAAAAAAAAATATAATGACTGCAAAAAAAAGAAAAAGAAAAAGAAAAACACAATCAACGTCAGTTATTTAAATGGGGTAAACTGCTATGAATTGAAGCCTGGGTTGAGTTGGATATGACTTGGGTCCGGGGGATTGAGTATGGGTTGCCGAAATTGTATTACAAAAATATGAGTTAATGTGAGTTAAATGGGTTAATTTGAGTCAGACCTAATTTCAACCGACCCAAACTTGACCTGACCCTTTAGTGAGAATAGCACCAAATAAATCTAAGAGATTTATCGTTCTTAGAAGGGTAGAGAAAACGGTAGAGAGAACCATAATCAATAATTATATAATAATAAACGCGGTGTGGTGTAGCCCAAATTTTCTTAGGGTCTATTCTTGATTTTGTTAATGACAAAGGCGCTCCAGTTTTTAAGTTGCTTCTTTCCTTATGAAAGGATCGTACTCAACCCATCGGTAGGCAACTGCATTGGTTGGGCATTTTTTCCTTCATTGCTAAGGGCGAGAGTTCGAACTCCTGCGTTGTCAATACACGTCTTAAGTGGGGGGCTATGGTGGTGGGGTCCTGTGCTAGTCTCCCATGAGATTTACGTCTAAATAGTGGCTTGCGACGACGTTCGACAGTGCCACCGAGCATCGGAGGGTGGTGTGACTCCGTAAGGGAGTCTCCGGCGATTCCTCGGTCACCATTAAAAAAAAAGGGGGATCATACTCAAATCCAAATAGAACATAAATGTGTATGGGCTCCACATGCTAATGAGCTAATCCCGTTTACCTATTCTTAAAAGGCCAGTATTTACTTCGTTGGATAAAACTAAGGCTTTGCAAGGTATCTCTAACTTGGAGGAATCGGGAAAAATTATCCAAAAAGTCCAAAATCTTGTACAGTGACCAATTCAACCCTAAAATTTTTAATTTTGTCAATTTAATCTTAAATCTTTTGACAACTCATCAATTCAATCTTTAACCTTTTGATAACTTGCCAGATTTAGTGAGGCGATGGCATTGCGGCCCTTGCTGTGGTCAGCAAATTGTCAAAAGATCTAAGGCTAAATTGACAAAATTGAAGAGTTTAGAATTAAATTGGTCACCAAATAATAGGTCTAGGACATTTTGAACACTTTTTTTGGAAGAATAGTGAGCTTTCCTTATTGTCATATACAATTTTTTACCAAAGTAACGGGAGGTTGGGGAGTCTAAACACTTAATAAGATCAATTGCGCTCTATTTGGCCCGTCAATATCTTCCAACATGCGAACCAATTTTTAATCACGGCCACACACGGGCATGGCCTACTTGACATTCAACGGTCTTCTGGCATAATCAGGTATCGTCTCACCCCACTGAGCACGGTAACGTCAACACGAGACGGCATTCCACAAAGGAGCATCGGTCTAGAATCTACTGCGATCAGCATCCATTAACAAGAGGCATCTTATATAGGGGCACGTCCACCCAACTCATTTCAGGGATGGGTTCTCTTAATCAACACACGATTATTCAATCTCGGCTAAGGACACCGTGCATTACACTCAAATGCATAGATTAAAATAGTGAACTTGGCCTAATTTCTTCATATTAAAAATACATGGTAAAATAATCATATGTGGGTATACAGTCAATTTGAACCAGAAAAATTAATATCTTTCCTTTTAAAATCCTATTGTTTGATATAGTCTATAAAACCATTTTTGGTGTTAAAACCCAACATCTGGGATTTTTTAATTAAATATCAAAATTTTACAATTTTGGAATAAATAACCAAAATTCCAATCACCACTCAATTTGCACAAATTAAAACTCAATTGCGTAAACTAAGCACACCATTACAATCAGTACAAAATTTTGATCATCGGCTATACCGGTATAATTTCCGGAAAATATTAAATAATTAAATAAATACAAAAAAAATAAATAATGTAATTTAAATGCAATAAATACCAACTTAGGCCGGAAACGCTAATCTTACCACCTAAACGGGCTTAGAAAATTTTCGAACCTATCTAGATAAATAGCACAACCTATTTAACCCCTAATAAATCTATTCTAACCATCTAACATGCACAATCGAACAATTAAATCACTAATCTAAACTAACTAACCACCAAATCCCTAATTAGCCTAAACTAATTATCCACTAAACGTCATTAAATCCCTAAGCAGAGTTTAGCAAGTAAACTCATCGATTTAGCAGGTCGTGAGTCCATGGCTATGGCGACACGGAGGCGAGTGACACTTGAGCCTACGACGACATCAGCGGAGGTTTAGATCGGTCTAAAAACGGGCCTAGAAGCTCTAAGGCCTTTGCTGGCTTTCGGTCTCTGTCCAAGGACTAAAGGGGCTGGCGCAAGGCTCGACTCAGGCTGAAACGACCACATAGGCGGCGGACGGCTGTTACGGGGCCAGGCAGTTGAATTCGGCGGCTGAACGGTGACGAACATTGGCTCCAACAGTTGGACAGGGCTCAAGATGATGGCTAGGAGGGTCTGGATGACGAGATGGAGAGCAGGAGGTGTGGATGGGGGGGACGTGCGTGCGGGCTCGCGGGTGGTGTGCGACGGGTCCGGCAGCTCGGGAGGCGGTCGATGGTGAAGGGGGAGGCTAGTCGGTTGTTCTTTGGTTCTCTCAAGCTTAAAACTCACATAACAATGGATAAAGTAAGCTAAGGGAAGAAGAAGAAGCCAGCTGAAGATGGAGGGGCCCAAAGTGCCTCAAAGTCAAGCTAAATATCTCTGTTGTGCTCATTGCTTGGCCCCACCTCTTTAGCCTTCAACCTCAGCCAATTTCCACACCTAAACTTCCCCTGGAAGCCATTGAAGAGGTCCAAAATGTTGCTGCACCCTTGGCCTACGAATTTTGGACCATTTCCATCTAATTTGATCCAATTCTCGTCCAATTGGACTCAAATTGGTCCCCATAAAATCAACCAAGGTTCCCTCAATCATCTTATGATTTTTCCTCGTCAATTGAACCAACTTGACGGCCAAAAACGCAACAAAAAATAGCCATCTAATTTTTCCGATCCAAAATAACCAAACTTTGATTTTTCGCTGAAATCTTGGGTTTGCAGAAAAATCTTTGGAGGATGAGTCGACGTTTCTAAAATGAATCGTGACATGACAAAACTTTAGAAATCGGATTTAAATTCGTGGTTAATTTCAATTGGGCGCAATTTTAGCGTGACCTAGCCTACTGGGTAGCTTTTAGGAATTTTTAGTGCAACTGACTCGTGATTGATTATTTTTGAGCCACATTATGCATCTTTGACACATTGGCGACGCTAAGTTGTCGTGAAAATCTCGAGGTTTCAAATATGGGCACAGGGTACAGAAATGACAGAAAAATCAGTGTAGTACCGTTTGACAGAAATTTTGCAATCAGGTGAAATCACTCACACACTAATCATGTACTTCTATCGAATCGACCTATCTTCGGTCTTTAATTGATTTGACGGTGCCGTAATGACTCTTGCAGATTAGCACGGTCGAGTAGTTGATTTCTAGTCGAATTCTCAAGTCTATTGCATTAAAATCCCTTAGCGGTTTCACTAGATAGACTAGTTATCTCGTGAGTGATCAGCTCAGAGAAAAATACTATAGGCGTGTCAATGAAAAGCCCAACTTATTCAATTGAAAATATAATTAGAAATTCGAGATGTCACACCAACCATGTTGGGAACTTATCCACTATCTTATTGTTGCTCAAATCTAGGACTTCCAAGTTTTTGGAATTGACAAAGGATTGTGGCAATGTGCCTTCAAATTGATTTTGACTCAAATCAAGAGTTCTTAAGCTACTTCGTAGTGAAGATGTTTGAGGGATCGTGCCTGAAAGACTATTCATTCTCAAGTTCAAAATAGATAAACCACTACTCAAGTATGATAAGCTAATTATTAGACAAGATGAGGAGTGAAAGGTTGGTGGCATTGCAAATCAATAACGATATCTTCCTCAAAAGTTGATTCTCGCTGAGGCGTAAATAGACTAGGTTAGTCAAATTACCAAAAGAAAAAGGAATTGGACCGGTGAGCTGATTTGCACTTAGATGCAATAGGTCCGTAATTTGAATTTTTCCAAAATCATTAGGAATGCTACCAAAAAGATTTTTGAAACTTAGTAGCAGCACCTCCAAGTTCATTAGATCCCCTACAATCTAGGAATCAAACCAGAAAGCGGATTGAGGTGGAGGCCCAAATAAACTAGGCTGGTCAAGTTACCTAAAGATGAAGAAATTGGGCTGGTGAGTTGATTTCCACTTAGCTTTAAGTCATGCATAGCGCAAAGATTTCCTATCTCATTAGGAATGTGACCCAAAAACTAGTTATCATAGAGGTAAAGAAGGGTAAGCTCTGTCAAATTGCCTAATATCGATAGGATTGAACCAATAAGATTATTATTGTAAAGACTCAACGAGATAAGAAGGTTCGAATTCCCTAGCTCTAAGGGGATAGAACCGTTAAGCTTATTGGCAAATAGGTGCAGCTTTCTCAATTTGGTTAAGTTCCCTATAGTGGAAGGAATCGGTCTTGTTAGGAAGTTGGTATCCATGTGGAGCACTTCCAAATTTATCATTTTTCCCATTTCAGGAGGTATAGAATCAGAAAGAGAGTTGTCGTAGGCATACACTCTAGCTAATTTTCTCAAATTACCTAATAAGGATGGAATAGATCCATCCAATTGATTCAAACACAACGTGACCTCACTAAGCCAATGTAGTTGCCCATTTTTTAATGGAATAGAGCCATTTAACTCGTTGAAAGCCCAGTGTAGGACCTCCAATTTTGTTAGACGGCCGATATCTGGTGGTATTAGCCCCAAGAACTTATCGATAGAAAGGTCAAGATAAGTGAGGTTGCTCAAAAGACTAATTTGAGGCAGAATGTGGCTAGAGAGACTATTTACACTCAAGTTCATGTACATGAAGTGAGACAAAGATGATAATGGGAATTCGTCAAGCGAACCTTTAACATTAGCTCTAATGAGATTTATCTCGATCATGCTTCCGACTTGATTGCGAGAGATGCCATACCAAGTACATGGACTCACCGTCAAATTGGAATGGGTGGTATTACAAAGAGAGGAAGTCCAGAAATAGAGAGAAGAAACCGAATGGTGGCCAAGACTGGACCTCCACCTGAGGAGGGTTGAGGATTCCTCAGGGGAAGCATCAGCAGGAAGCATTAGCAGGAAGTGAAATGATAAAGGTTGGGAAAAGGACAAGGGCAGCCACAAGGCTAATGACCCTCTTAAATTCTAATGAAGAGTCCATCTTTTCTTCTCCTCCTTCTTTTTTGGTTCTGATAATTGGTTTTTCTTTTCCCGAGGCACAAAGCGGTGCTAAAAAAGGTTATAGGTAGTATTTGAAAGCAAACTGGACGAATTTTTGGTTCCTTGAAGACTTAGGAATTTTTTATTTTGAAGTCTTGATTGGTGACTTTTCTGGCTTGGTGAGTTTCCATTTCGGAATTGAGTCCCACTCGTTAAATGAAATCTAGAGACTTTGATAGAATGTCTTTTAGGAAAGTGTTGTACAAGTCAAGGTCTTTCGTGACGTGTGACGTGTGTGAACACTTAACTTTCTACAGGATCAAATCGTGATTTGTGCCACACGTTATGCAATTTCAAGCGTGCGTAAGGGAAGTCTACTCACTCGGCATTAATGAAGCCAAATCTTTCCCCAATTTATCCCATCTTGCAGAAATGACAGCCAATGATTTAGCCAAATGGCACCGAAAGCACGGCCAAAATAAAATAGGAATAAATGCACGGAAGATTTTAAAATTTATTAGAAAAAGTGCAATTTAATTTCTCTAACTTACCAAAAAATACAAATGAGTCTTAAACTTTATTACGAAGATGCAATTGAGTCCTAAAATTTTAATAAGTAGAATCAACGGAAGAACTTGATTAGACTAATATAATAACTTTAAGACTTAATTGCATTTTAGAAAAAAATTAGAATTCATTTGTACTTTATAATAAGTTTTAGGAATTTTAATGCTCTTATTCCAATAAAAAAAATTCATGTATTCAATAAAATTGATGATTGTGTGTAAGTACAGGGACAAGTGTCAAAATGGATCAAAGCACCGCTCTTTAATGGCCGAGTTCGGTTAGCTAAAATTTGAAGAATGGGTTGTTATGTTATTAAAATAAGAAAGTCCAATAAGAAGTGTTTTAGTGAGTCTACATTGTACTTACCCGCGACCCATGTTAATCAAACAGGAAGATTGGCAATGAAAATCTAACATCATTTTGGGGCCCGCTTGTTTGAGCCATTTTGACATATGATAACGTCATTAGTTGGGAATTTTGAAATGTTCGATAGTTCCAATGGAGATATTCCCGCATGTTGCACTGGATAATGACATTGTCGTTTGATTATGTTCTGGAAGTCATCTTGATTATATCAAAGTTTTCCATCGAATTATACTCATAATAAGAACTTATTTTCCTCTATTTATAAGCTTTGCAATTCTTTTTCACTTTAGTTTATTGCGTTTATCATTTTTGTAATATATTAAATAGTAGGTAGCATTGCATTGCTTGATTAAAAAAAATCTAATGACTGCAAAAAAAAAGAAAAAGACAATCAACGTCAGTTATTTAAATGGGGTAAACTGCCATGAATAGAAGCGTGGGTTGAGTTGAATAAGACTTGGGTATGAGGGATTGAGTATGGGTTGCCGAAATTGTAATTACAAAAATATGAGTTAATGTTAGTTAAATGGGTTAATTTGAGTCAGACCTAATTTCAACCCACCCAAACTTGACCTAACCCTTTAGTGAGAATAGAACCAAATAAATCTAAGAGATTATCGTTCTTAAAAGGTTAGAGAGAACGGTAGAGAGAACCATAATCAATAATTATATAATAATAAACGCGTTGTGGTGTAGCCCAAATTTTCTTAGGGTCTATTCTTGATTTTGTTAATGACAAAGGCGCTTCAGTTTTTTTAGTTGCTTCTTTCCTTATGAAAGGATCGTACTCGAATCCAAATAGAACAGAAATGTGTATGGGCTCCACATGCTAATGAGCTAATCCCGTTCACCTATTCTTAAGAGGCCGGTATTTACTTCGTTGGATAAAACTAAGGCTTTGCAAGGTATCTCTAACTTGGAAGAATTAGGGAAAATTGTCCAAAAAGTCCAAAATCTTGTATAGTAACCAATTTGATCCTAAATTTTTAATTTTGTTAATTTAGTCATAAATCTTTTGACAACTCATCAATTCAATCTTTAACCTTTTGATAACTCGCCAGATTTAGTGAGGTGACGGCATTGCGGCCCTTGTTGTGGTCGGCAAATTATCAAAAGATCTAAGATAAAATTGACAAAATTGAAGAGCTTAGAACTAATTTGGTCACCGAATAATAGGTTAAGGACATTTTGGACAATTTTTTTTTGTGGAAGAATTATGAGCTTTCATTATTGTCAAATACAATTTTTTACCAAAGTAACGGGAGGTTGGGGAGTCTAAACACGTAATAAGATCAATCGCGCTATATCTTTTTACAAGATCACTAATGCCGTGACTTTTCATCACCATCACATGTTAGAATCCCCCAAGTAATGCATCAGCCGAATGTGAGGCCAACGGATCGAACCCATTTTCAGGGAACTTCGTCGACGCCCAAAAAAAATTGCCAAAAGTAAGAGGGCGCCAAAGTGGAACACCTACAGCTGTAAGAATATAGAAAAACCATACGGCCCTCTTAGCAGATCACCTTTGGGGATGGCTACTGGATCATGACCAAAAAATGGCAAACGAAGAGTGCAGGATGGACTTTGTGCAGATGCAGTAGGGGAATCGGCAGGCTGTGGAGCAGAGAAGCTCTTTCACCATTTCGTCCATCAGGACTCTCGAGTGTAGAAGGTCTGATTTGGAGACGAACTCCTCTCATATTCAGCTTCGCGCGGGGGGACGAACTGAAAATGAGGGAAAAAAAGTCTCCAATCATCTAAAAATTCTCAACAATCAGAAGAAGCACAGAGGGGAAATGGGGAGGGCCATCACCTCGTGTATGATCCACTCTGACTTCAGTCCTCGTCATCATACTGGGGTGCCCTTCGATCTCCGCGACGATCTGTACTTGTGCTGTAGCTCCTGCTCCGGTGACGGTAACTCCTTTCCCTGTCTCTGCACTCATCGCAGTCATATCGTCCCCTGTTTCTGCTGCGACTTCTCCTCCTGTGATTGCGGTCTCTGTACCTGAAAATCCATCTTACTGTCAGTTGCGGGAGAGCATGAGAGGGAATCACGTCCAATTCTACAAGATACAACCACCATTACTTAATGGCACGTCAGGGTAAATTTTTATTTTAATTTACTACGAACGAAGAACAAGGTGCAACAAGCTTGCATGTCACCTAATAACCCGGTTCGGAGCTTAAATGACCAAAAAGCAGAATCTAGAAACCAACAACTCAGTGGCATAATAGAAAATAGCTGAAAGAAATTAGCAATACCCCATTGATAACGTACTTGTTATGGAGGATCATAGGACTCTGGAGTTTACAATGTCATGCGCAAACATCTTACTTAAGGCGCCATGGTCACATTCTTCATCTATCTAGGACGTGTCATCAAAGAGCTGATGATGGGGTAAGTCCAAGTTAGTAAGCTCTTCATCCGGCATGAATTAATAAATATACTTCTGGGATAAGTGCAAAACAGATCCTAAACATTTTACCCAGTCTCATGGTCAATCGAATTTTAAATCTTTTCAAAATTAATCAAACAGCTGTCATCTTGCTGCCGATGCCATTTTTTCCCTAGAAAATGGAATCCACTCAATATACATGAAATTAACTATACTTATTTAATGCAAAGTAAGAAATAAGACACTAGATTTTTTAATCACATGACTCACATGAAGATTTACGAATAGTAAAGATAATTTAATGGATTTCGTAAAGCAGAGATTAAATTGATATTACTTATTTTTAGTGCACTTTTTAATATAGATATTGTCATATAACCTATTTAATAATTTGGTTATTATATACACAAAAAAGTGAAGAATTCAATTATAACTAATTTGATTAAAATTATTGTACTGTAAAAGTCTAATACAATTTACTTTACGCAATTTGAATTTTCATATAACTCAATTATAGTTTTTTCATCTTATTGCTTGTTATCAATATCCTTGATGCAAATAGTTATAGAGATATTAAACATAAAATAAAAATCAAATTCCTTAAAATAACGTATTTGTTCTTGAGGATCCTAAGCTTTTCTATTAAATAAAACCAAGACCCATCAAGCCTGAACTTCAATCTCTAGAGCTCGATCCATCACTTCTGGAACGTGAGGAGGAAGAGCAGAGCACGCAGACGCGGCCAGGGGAGAGGGCAGCTGAAAAATCGTTCGGGGAGAGCGACTAACTCAGAGAGGAGGAATCGGTTTTGAGGAGACGGGAGCGAACGCCGGATTTTTTCCTTCTTGTGTTGAGAAGGGGGGGGGGGTGGATGTTTGGTTTAGACGCTGGAGAGAGAGCATTTTTCGGGGTGGGAAACGATCTCTGTTGAGAAAGAAAGATCTGTGAAATATGGGTCAGAGAGTTTCGGTAACGATTACGTTTAGATCAATATGGATTTGAGTTGTCGTAGCTATATCATTCTGTTGAGACGCCCATCGCCTGTCCGATGAAATGTTTACGAGAATTTTGTGAGTTAACCACATTTTTTGTGTAATCTGAAAGTATAGCGATTTAGATTAAATGATCTCAAGTCATTCACATCTGAGTTCTAGTGATTTCTCAATATCTGAATCTGTTTCTAAACTCTGGGTTCATTGTTTATGGGTTTTATATTCCAATACCTGTAAATGATTATCATTGATGAGAGCTTGGTTGGAGTTAATGTCACACTTACCGATCGGTTGTTAACTGTTCTAGTTTATCTCCAGATGGTGGTCTTACTTCATATCCTCAGTTTCTGTCTGTTTCGGTATCAAAGTATAGGGGTAGGGGTGATTGGGGCCAGGGTGGGTAGGGTCTAGACCTGGACTCTGTACCCGACTCTATTATAACCGGTTTCCCTTTTTTTGGACCCCATACCTGACCCTATTTGTATTTGATCTTGTACCCGACCCACCATGTTTTTCCAGTTCGGTTCCAAGGTCAATCCTGTTTCAATTGGAACCTATTTTGCAATCACTCGATATCCTATACAGCTTAGAATTTTACATTAATACGCAATAAAATAATGTAATTCTCTTAATTTGTATTCAAAATATAAAGCACTTGTATGAATAAGTACATGAACTTTTTGACTAAACGAAAAATTAAGGATCCATAAGGCTAATTATCCTAAATAATATCATAAGACAAAGCAAAAATCATAACATTGCATACACATTAGCAACAAACATGGGTTTAATACTAGTCTCATTCCCACAACTACTACATGAAGCTATTCATTTATGCAAGCATAGCTCTTCCTCAAAAAAAAAGAAATTAAGCGAGCCAATCCACATAGTACATAGGAATTTGGTGGCGACAGACGCTGTCTGTCTGTCGGACGATGTGAGAGGGAGCTGGTGAGGGAGGGAAGTGAGTGAGGAAGAGGAACGACAAAGGAGGAGTGCCGTGCGTGTTTAAGAGAGCCAAGAGGAAAAACACCGTGCAATTGCAAGAGTAAGAACAGAAATTATGGGAAAAAATAGGGTTTTAGACTTCTACTTACAAAATCGGTTCCAAAACCGGTCCAGGAACCGATTCTCGGGTGGGTAATTGTGGCATCCCAAAATTCGAGGCAACCTTTAGATGTATTAAAGTCTATGATTAGGTAATGAAAAATTTGCCTTTGGGTTATGCCTTAGCTATTGACTTACTTTTAACACCAAGTGTTATGTATCTTGTGTTCATGAGTTATTAAAATTAGTATTATAGGATAAGTTGATAAGAAGAATTTGTTCTTGGCTATGCACCTCATAGATTTGATCCCCTATAGTTTAAATGTTACAAGTTTTATGGTCATATGAAATTGAGAATTTGAAATTTATAAAAGAGGGAATTAAAAATGAATTATTAAAAGTGAAATTTGAATTAATTAAGATTGAACTTTAGGCCCAAGGGCATTGGACCTAAAGTGGGCCAAATTGGCTTGGCCCATGAAGCCCATGAAGGGGGCTGTTGTCGACCACAAGGGGGAGGGGCCGGCCCATCTTCAAGCCCATCATGCATGGGAGTTGCCAAGTGGCAAAAAGAGGGCTTCACCTATTGGTCATTTTAGGTGGCTCCTAATGATGACTAATGATTGAATTGAAGGGGAAATAAAAAGGAAGGGGTGGCCGGTTTAAGGGGGCTATCGACCATGAGAGAGAGAGAGAGAGAGAGAGAGAGAGAGAGAGCTGTCGAGAGAGTGAGAGAAGCCGAGAGAGAAGAGGAAGAGGCTATGCGAACGAGGAAGCCGCTCGTCCGTCGCCCGCAGTCGCCCGTGCGTCCGCCGTTTGCCGCCGTCGTGCTCGCTGTAGCTCGGATTGGAGGAAAGTTAGATCCATTAATCTGCTCTTGCATGTGGTGTCTAGGATGTGCTAGTGAAAGGTGATGAATTTCGGGTGCCTAGGGTGTGAAAAACCGAAGTTGTATGGGTGTTGTTTTGAAATAGCATTCTGTTTTCGAGTAAACAGCCTGACCCAGAATGTTGTAGAGGCTTGCATGCGGGGTTTGAGTCGGATTTTGGTTTCTACTTCTTCACAAAAGTTGTATAAAACATCTTAAAGTATAACATATTAAAATTTGAGACAAAATGGCTGAGTTTTGAGGGGGTGAGACCCTCCCTCTACGAAAACGCTAGATCTGAAACTGTTTTGTTGACCTCTTGGTGATTTTGTGTGTTGCATGTAACTTTTTACTGAGAATTTCAATTTTACCCCTTCACAAAAGTTGTATAGAACATCCTGAGGACTACCATACTCAAATTTTAGGTAAAACGAACAAGTTTAGCCTAGTGAAACGATTTTTCCTTTGAAGACGATAGATCTGGAAATGTTGTACTAAAATCCAGCGACTTCGTGGACTATAAAGTGAATTTCCTTTGAGAATCTTATCTGAATCCCTTAATGAAAGTTGTATTGGACCTCTTGAGGAAAAACATATCAAAAATTCAGAGGAAATGAAGGAAGATAAGTAGGTGAAATCTTGATTTTTTGGAGACGGCTAAACCTGGACTGTTCGGTACTAGGAACAGGGGCTTCGACCGTCCATAGTTAATTATCTAGGACGAATCTGACCTTTATGTCTGCATGAAAAATATAACTTAGGGTTTTGAATATCACCTGGTAAAATTTTATAATTTTTGGAGGTCATTCGGGTATTTAAGTTAAAATATTTCAAGAACCGCGCAATCTGATGTGTCCGAATTCTGCAAGCTGTAATGTGTGAGCTATATCTTTTTGTGTGAAGTTCTTTTGGGCATGTGTTCTTCATGAATTTGCTGCCTTTATGTCTTGACTAACACATGTTCAGATTTCATAATTTTTGAAGATCATGTGGGTATTTAATTAATATGTTTTCTGAAATTGTGCAAGCTGGATTTTGGTAAATTTCAAAAAGTCATGATGTATGGATTATTCTAAGTTGTATGGACCCCATGGATTATGTTGTCATAAGTGATTGGATATTGCTGCACATGTGATGATATTTGGAACTACATATAAGAATCAAAATGCTGAACAATGATCTTGTGCCATCATATCATATGCCATGTTGAAATTGAGCCATAATTGTGAATGTGAACTATGATAAATGAGAATGCCGTTGGAGGTGTGAGCCGACGATGCCCCGGGAGTGTCGGGATGCCCGGCCAGGGAGTGTAAATACTAGATGCTTGGAGGGTGTGTGCCGGATGTCCTTGGGAGTTTTGAGATGCCCGGGATGTGGGGGTGCTGGAAGCTCGGAGGTGTGAGCCGGGGGATGCCTCGTGATGCCAGTTGGGGTACGAGATGCCTTGAGTGTGTGTGCCGATGCCCGGAGGTGTGTGCCGGAGGTTCCTCGCGATGCCAAATTGGGTGCGAGGGATAAATGTGGGATGCAAATACTGGTCCCGGGAAAGAGAAATGTGGCGGCCCAAATTGAAAGAATAAAAATTGGGAAATTTAAATTGAATCATGCATGGTATGGTAACATGTATGCATGAATGCTTGATGATGAGTGCATGGATGTATATGCACCTATGTCATGATGGTATATGCATGAATATTTGATGATGAGTGCATGGATGTATATGCACCTATGGCATGATGGTATATGTATGAATGCTTGATGATGAGTGCATGGATGTATATGCACATATGGCATGATGATATATGCATGAATGTTTGATGATGAGTGCATGGATGTATATGCATATATGGTATGATGACATGTGCAGGGCTGCAAGGTAAGTAATGCTTGGATGTATAAATGATATGAACCATACTATGATGTCTTGATTGTTCTGTGTGATGCATTGAGTAGTTTACTGGATCTTTTACCTGTTGAGTGGTTGTACTCACCCCTTCGGGGACCAACATTTCAGATTAGAGAGATGCTGCTCCCTACCGTCACGCGGGGCACCTTTTATGGCCTCCCATCTGATGTGGAGGTAGAGTGTACAGAGATCGACTGCGTTACCATCCCTGGTCTGACGTTTGTGTGAGTGCGAGTGCTGGTCATGTACGATGTGGGCCTGGCTGAGGGCCCAGTCATTCAGGAGTTTCTGTTGGTTCATGTTCGCCGAGATGGAGTGTTTAGGGGGATGTTGCCGCCACCACCGCCCGACGCGCTAGGATGGGTGTGATGGCCACGTGAGGGGTAGAGAGCCGATGTTTCTTTTTGGGAGTAGCCGACACTGATAGATGGAGGATGACACGTGATCGAATATAGGGGTCGAGATATCTTTTGGGCTGTAGCCGAGTGGTAGTTAAAAATCTTGGCTTTTCTTTTTGGTTGTACCGACCCAAAAATCCTTCATGAAAATATGTAAATAAAAGTGGCTCGGCTTTATCTTTTCCTATGGTGCTAAGTGGTGTGCATTGTATCATGATAGTTGGAGAGAGAGATGATGATATTTCAATTATGCTTCTACTAATAAGTTGCGCTAGGACCGTTTTAAAAAAAAAATGCCTATGAACTGAAATGCTCCTACTAAGAGATGTAACTAGCGTTCATTAGGTATAGCGACAGGCACCTGTGGCGACCTTAGGTGTTTCGGGGTGCCACAGTAATCACTTAGAACCGGTTTCTAGACTAGTTCAAATCGGTTCCGAATTTTGGGAACCAATTCCCTGATTGGTTTCATTGGGAATCATTCCTAACCCTATTTTCTGGGTGGGTCGGTCTGGTTCCCAGGTATACCCGATCTAGTTGCACACTCCTATATAGGGAGTAACATCTAGGGAACAGCCATTGTTGAAGGTAATAGCCGATGGCATGGGTCTTGTGATGAATATAGGAGATCGATTGTTAAGTATATATGTTCAATATATGGGTGTTCTAGTGTGATAAGCTTCGATTGTTGATGTGCTGGCATGGTGAGCTTTGATTTTGATTTTGTATATTATTGACTGGTACTGAGGGAGGCGACAGGAAGAAGACAATGGAAGAGAGAAAAAAAATTAATTAGAAAAAGGAAAAATGAAGGAAGGAAAATAATCAACATGGGTTCAATTAGGCTTAGTGAACTTTGGGTTTACTTATCGACCAAAAAAAAAAAAACTTTGGGTTTACTTGGTTAAATTTAATGGATTTGGGCTTAGCTTGGTCTGATGAATATGAGTCTAGTTGGTCGGCTGGGTCTAGACTTAGCTCCACCCAGATGTCATCTTGCTCGTTCATAATTAAGTCAAACTACAATTGTTTCATGCAAAATAAATTATTTGAAAAATATTTTCTTAAAAATAAGTGCTTATATCACTTATAAAAATGAATGAACGGAAAATATTTTCACTGTTCAGAAAAAATATTTAGACATAAATTGTTTTTTATAATAAAAATATTTTCCATTGATTAATGTGACACAAGTGGTCATTTTTATGAAAATATTTTTCAAATCATTAATTTTTCGCAGAACAAATGAAGCACTAAAGTGGCCATGGGTTTCAAATCAGTTTTGGCATGTTAGGTTTAATTTCTATAACTATATTGCGGACTGCGTTCATTGAATACTTGCCATTCATTCCTCATGGAGCCTGATTTGAGTTAATGTTATTTGATGATCATTCTGATTGATCTTGATGGCATGTTAATATGTGGTTAATTTTCTAGTTTTTTAATATGCTTTAGCGCTATTCTCGTGTAAAGCTCGAGGTTGTTGCTTCTACCTTGGTACAGAACGTTGCAGATCACTACTGTTTTGTTGGGCGTGAATTTTAATTGGGTCGAGCCTCGTAGAGGTGTTGGTTTGATTGCTCATGTTGAAATACTAGCATGTCGATTTCCTAGCAATGTTGGCATGTTTATATGTCGATTGTTTAGATGAGTTGTGGGCTGTGCACTTTGAATGTTGCTGATAGGGGACGCTGGGCTTGTTTTGCGAAAGTTTTGGTCCCATTTTAGTATAATTTAGATGTCTACGAAGGCATGGGAGCATGTAATTCATTTCTAGTCAATTTGGCATGGTTGAACATCATTTGCATGAGCAGAATGGGCTTATTTGCATACCAAAGGATTGGGCATGATTTTAAATGTGTATTGATGTGATTGGTGACATAATTTCGTAGTTCATGTAGCCACATAGGCATAGAATTCATGTCATTACATTCTAGTTTAGTTTAGATTTAGGAAGGCTAGGCTCTTAGAAAAAAATTGGATTTGATCTGAATATAGATCATGGGGTTGCTGTACAGGGACTTAATAACAAGGCCATGTATATTCCTTATTTGACACTTCATTGAATTTACTTCCATATACTTATCATACTAGTTATGATTGGCTACTTTCTTCTGATTGTGCACTCCTACAAGGACATCATTTAATAGCATAAGGTCATAAAATGGATAAAAATCGTGTGAATCACTTAGGCAACTATATAATCAAGTTAGGGGACTGAAATAACACTAGTCAGAGAATTAGTGTAATCAAGTTTTCGATCTTAGATCTCTGATTGCGTAAGTGAGGTATTTCCCATGCTTCACTCGGCTCCAAGCCAGCCCCAACAGGATAGGGCGACTTTCAATTAGGTTGGATTTCATGGATAGATCTATCCCCATTATATTTTTCCAATGTTGCGTGAGGTAAATGATTGGGAGAATCTGCGTGGATTAAGGCCCATGATTTTCAACTCGACATTACCTCTAAACTCATCTTCTCGTCTTTGTCCCGCCAGGAGGGTCATGATAGGTACATCGCATCATATCTAACTTTAACTAATGTTTATGTCACGAAAAGTTTCAAACTAATATGCCTGTGCCACATTTACCCCAAATTGATTTTCATGTTACAAAAAATGTCAAACTAGTAAACAAGTACCGTATTTATCTCAAACTAATATAGGTCACAACCAACAAAAAAAATGTCACAAAAATCCCAAATCACCAAAATCTTATACAGGGAAGTTTGCTAAAATTTTCTAAGAGCTCCCTCAAGTTTCAAAAATCTGTTCAAAGTCATAATTTTTTATGACTTGAAAATTAGTTTGAGATAAATGTGATACGAGAGTGACAGTTTGAGATTTTTGGTAATACGAAAAATTGCCTAGTTAAATGTGGCACCGGTATACCAATTTGAGATTTTTTGTGGTACTAATCATAGAATATAGAAGAAGTTACTAACTTACTAGCTAACTATAAACTTAATAAATTCATTATGATCTTGATAACTTATTGACATGTTAACGTATAAGTTAGTTGGCAGTTATATTTTTGCGAACAATGTTTGGAATTACCAGCAACTTAAAAAAATCCATGAACATGAAAAAATTTCAGTTTTTTGGTCCAAGGGACCTAGAATTTAGCAATAAGATTGCACTGAATCTAAACTTTGAAGATACTTTGAGGTGTAAACCTTTTGTACACTTGTTGACAATTGCAGATAAGTATGATAGGCACAAGACTGCAAGTCAACAGATCTAATACAAACCTGCAACTTCATCAGAAATGTAGAGTGGGATAGTGACAAATTTAGAAATCCTTAAGGACAAATATCAGTGGCACATTCAATCATGTAATCCTGGGCTAAATGGGCTTCGACAACTCTTCATCTTTTTTTCTTTCCCATGGAGAAATAAGAATGGTGTACAGTTAATAAGAAAAGGACATATACGGTGTCAATGATGCAAAGAGCAAGTTTTTTTTTTTTTTAAACATCACTTTTGTGTTCATCTATTCAATCGACCTGATTCAGAAATTGCAGTTAAAGAAGAAGATGACAGCATAATAAAAACGAGCATCCATATGCCAAATTACATTTCAATCTGACAAAAGTTGTATTTGTTGATCTATATTGCATATAGTTCAAAGGGACCACTTCCCAACAATATCATCAGCCTCCAAGAAATTTGATAGCCTTTCGCTTTGGTTTCTTCATCAATTTGGTTCTTCTCTCCATGCTTCTCACTTTTCCCCCAAGCCATTTGGGTCTTCCTGTTTCAAATGAAATGTACGCTACGGAGATTCCAATCACAATTCCAGATGCATAGCCTATCCCAACTGCTTTCCTGTCAAACTTGCTACCATGCTCTCTTATACTATCCTCTCGGAAGAACGACCACGGTGTTGGAGGAGGCTGAGCATCACCGGGGCATGCATTTTGTAATGGAGTTCCACATAAGCCTAGATTTCCACGAAATGAGTTGCTCGTGAATGTGCTCAGCTGCTTGTCTTGAGGTATGCGACCTGTGAGTTGGTTTTCCGAGAGGTCCAAATAGCCAAGGAATGACAAATCTCCTAGTTCTAGAGGAATTCCCCCATTAAGCTTGTTTGAAGATAGATCTAACCATTCAAGATTAATCAAGTTTACAAGAGTTAGAGGAATTGACCCCGTGAGGTGGTTGTGGGAAAGGTTGAGCCCTATGAGAGAATGGAGATGTCCAATAACATTCGGGATGTTCCCTTCAAAAGAGTTGAGCGATAAGTCGATGGTTTCTAAGATGGTCAAGATCCTCACTAGCTTAATCTCCCGCCCTTTCATGATCAATTTCACAGAATCTTCATAGATCATTGCACCGAAGTCCATCATGTACAAAGATTTGTCTTGTTGCTCTTGCCTATTTTGTTCTTTCATCATACCTTGAAGTTTTGCTATTAAATTGGCCGGTAAAGGACCAAAGAAGTTATTATTTGAGAGGTCCAAAATGTGCAACATGGGAAAAAGATTAGCTACCCGTGGAAAATCTAAAAAACCCTTAAAATTGTTGGATCTCAAAATAAGAACTTTTAGCTTAGGTAGTGTTCCTAGCAATGCCGGGAACTTTCCTTCTATCTCATTGTTGCTGACATCCAGAACTTCCAGGTTTTTACAATTGATAAGGGATTGAGGCAATGGACCTTCAAATTGATTTTGACTCAAGTCAAGAGTGCTCAAATTATTTCGCAATGAAAATGTTTGAGGTATTGTGCCAGAAAGACATTTCATGCGCAAGTTCAAAACCGATAAACCAATGCTCAGGTTTGATAAGAACTTGGGTAGGCAACCGGATAAGCTATTATTAGACAAGATGAGGATTGACAGGTTGGTAGCATTGCATATCGATGATGAGATCTTCCCTACTATATTATTATTTGCATTCGCATAGTAATTTGTGAGGGGCGATGGGAGTGGAAGTGGACCTTCAAATTTGTTGTCAGACAAACTAATTGTTGATAATGAGGTTTTTGAGAAACCTTCTACTAGCCACCGTCCCGAAAGTTGATTGTCATGGAGTACCAAGTCGACCAGATTAGTAAAATTACCAAAAGAAAAAGGAATTGGACCGGAAAGCTTATTACTGTTGAGATAAAGAGAGGTAAGCTCCATCAAATTGCCTAATGTTGGTGGGATTGAACCCATAAGATTATTATAATTAAGGCTCAACTCATTAAGAAGATTCAAATTCCCTAGCTCTAGTGGGATGGAACTAGTAAGCTCATTAGCAAATAGGTTCAACCCTGTCAATTTGGTTAAGTTCCCCAAAGTCGAAGGAATCAGTCCTGTTAGGAAGTTGGTGTCCATGTGGAGCAGTTCCAAATTTGCCATATTTCCCATTTCAGGAGGAATAGAACCAGAAAGGGAGTTGTTGTAGACATACAGTATGGCCAATTTGCTCAAATTACCTAATGAGGAAGGTATGGGTCCATTCAACTGGTTTGAATACAGCGCGACCTCATTGAGCAAATGCAATTGCCCGATTTCTGGGGGAATGGATCCATTTAACTCATTGGAAACCAGGTGCAAGATCTTGAGTTTTGTTAGATGGCTGATCTCCGGGGGTATATTCCCCATGAACCCATTGATGGAGAGGTCAAGATAGGTGAGATTGCTCAACAGACCAATTTGAGGCGGAATATGGCTAGAGAGACTATTTATACCCAAGTCCATGTATGTAAGATGAGACAAAGATGAGAATGGGAATTCATCGAGCGTACATTCAACATAAGCATTGGTGAGATTTATCCCGATTATGCTCCCCACCTGATTGCAAGAGATGCCATACCAAGCACATGGACTCATGGTCGAGTTGGAACTGATGGCATGATGAGGAGAGGGAGTCCACGAAGAGAGGGAAGTAACCGAATGGTTGCCAAGATTGGACTTCCACTTGAGGAGGGCTTGGGCTTCTGCAAGGGAAGCATGGGCAGGAAGTGGAATGACAAAGGTAGTGAAAAGGGCAAGGGCAGCCACAAGACTCATGACCCTCTTGAATTCTAATGAAGAATCCATTGATTCTTCTTCTACTTCTTCTCTTTTGGTTCTCGTAAGTTGGTTTTTCTTTTCTTGAGGCAATGAGCGATGCTTAAATAGGCTGTGAAAACTCACCTTCCTATCATTTTCCATGATAATGGGAATATGCAATAAAACGTCGACTAACCGGTGAAGACTAAGAAAAGGTATGTTGATATTGCTTTGCACGCCGTAGGGGTAGCCATCTGAGAGCTGATTGGGACGAATTTTTGGTTCCTTGAAGACTTTGGAATTTGTTACTTTTGTAGTCTTAGCAGGTGACTTTCTCACTCGCCATTCATGAAGCCAACTCTTGACGCGGTTGACCCCAAACGACGGTTGAGATTATCTAGCCAAATGGCCCCGAGGGCACCGTCCAAACAGTATTCTAACTGCTGCAAAAAAAAAAAAAAAACCCGACCCACGGTCAATTTTCCAAATATATTATTTTCCGTATTTGAAGGAGAAAATTGCTAAGAATTGGAACTTGGGTTCAGTTGAGTATGACTTCGATCCTAATTGAATTGAGTGTGGATTGTCAAAATTGTATTACAAAAATATGGATTAGTATGGGCTATATTAGTCAATTTGAATAGGATCCATTTTCAACCCATTCATATTTGACTAGATCCTTTACTAGGAATAACACTAGATAGATCTAAGAGACTATCGATCCTAAATGGGTAATCAATAACTATATTACAATGAATGTTGTATGGTGTAGCCCAAATTTTGTTAAGATCTAGTCTTGATTTAGATAATCCCAAAGGTGCTTCGTTTTTGTTTTTGAAATGACTTCCCTCCTCCCTAAATGACCATAATTTCCAGAGGTACCTCAAATCCAAACAAAACGAAAATGTATGTGGGCTTGAGCTGCTAATGAGCTAATCCTGTTTACCTATTCTTAAAAGGCTAGAATTTACTTCATTGGAGGAAAGATAAGCTTTCAATATGGTCAAATGCAACCTATCAGTCTGTCATAACTTAGAACATTCGGGATGATAGTGAATTGAAATTGGAAAATCAGTACATGACCATATGACCATTTTACAAAATAGACGGTGGAACATTAGCCGCAATTTTGAAGTTGGGAGTAGGGAAACTAACTTCGTATTGAAAATTTAAACATAATTTTTTTTCTCTGATCTTGTTTGGATGAATGGACTTCGTATTGAAAGCAACTTTACTGATGAAAATAATGTTAGTGATAAAGAAGACATAAATAATTTAATTGAAATGCTATTGATGAAAGAGTCATGACACCATGCAATCTTAAATTATTGGTGATGAAAACAACTTCAAGAGAGTCCTTTTATAGCAATGATTCGAGTGGAATGAATGAGAGAAGTCACAATGCGTGATGATTTTGTTATTAGATGCCAAGCCAACATTTCAAGTGGTTTCCATATTCAAGGATTTTAACTTACTGGAATATGTAGAGTTTCCCCATTTAGATTGGTGCTTTTCAGGCCTTTATAAATCTTCTAATCCTAAATTAAGCCAAGAGACAAGGGAAACGATGGAAAGTTAAAATAAAATAAAATAAAAAACAAACAAACAAATGAAACCGGTCAAGGCATTGTCCTATTTTCTATTTGGGTGTGGTTTATACTTCCATCGGCAAGATGACACGGGATTCCATGAATAGCTATATATATATATATATATATATATATATATATATATATATATTCTTTTTATTGTAATCGAGGGATGTAACAGAGAGATGTGATGTGTTGATTACAGTGAAATCCTAGCTAAACGTAATCCTAATTTAAGAGTGAACCAAGATAAAACCTCGAGTCTCAAATTCTCTTTGTCATTTTTACTCTCAATTTTCTTTGTAATTGTACGTGAATTCTAATAGTTTTCTTCAATAAAAGTTATGGTTGGTATTAGACGGTTAGAAAATTAAAATTATAGCATCGTTAAGATAGCCGAGCTTATTGGAATTATATGTTATGGACACTCGAATTTATTGCTCCGAGGTCACAACATGTGATGCTAAGGCCCCCACCTATGCCAGGATGCTTTACTCATTTAATTACTGCCGTACAACTATTTGGGGGCACCAAACCTCCAGCATACACATTCAATAAGGGCTTAATGGGGCTCTTTTGGTCCCATCCTATAACTTCATATCACCCTAAATCTTCAGAAGACCACCATAATGTCATTCTACATACGAGCTATTATATTTCCAAGTAAATCCTTCACTTAGCGCGCGGTTGTAGAGTCTGAACAATTCATAAGACCAATAGTGCTATATCTCTTGACAAACTTACTAATGCCGTGATTTTTCATCAGTGTTGCATGTTAGAATCCCGTAACTAATGCATCAGCCGAATGTAGGACCAAAAAATCAAACCTATTTTCAAGCAACTTCGTCAAGACCCAAAAAATTGCCAAAAGTAAAGGGATGCAAAAGTGGAAGGCAACTCACGTTCGCACCCTAGCTGTGGACTATGTGAAGATGCAGAAGGGGAATCGGCAGGGCGTCTCCTACGCACATCTCTGTGGAGCTGAGAAGCTCTTTTACCATTTCGCACATCAGGACTCTCGAGTTTAGAAGGTCTCTGATTTGAAGATGTAACTCCTCGCATATTCAGCTTCGCTCGGGCTGCAGGATGAACTGAAAATGAGGGGGAAAAATGTCTCCAATCATATAAACATTCTCAACAATCAGAAGAAGCACCATGGGGAATGAGTAGGGCCCTCACTTTGTGTATGTGACGCAGAGGAAAATATACTGAAATGTGGATTACAATATCTTAGATGCCTATTTATAAGGATGTCGTCATTTAGGGAATCATCAAATAACTCAAATCAAATAATAGGGTTAAAGGAAAATATATTGATAAAGGGAAAAGTTTTCAAAATGCTATTAGAAAATTTGCAAAACACGTCCAAAATCTTAGAGGTTTTGGAAATCAAGAAAAACACATGAATTGAAATCAAATATCATAACTCATTTGTAACTTCGAAGATCCTGCAATCTTCTTTGATTTGTGAGATTGCCCGCTCTTTTAATGCTCGAAAGTTTCCATATGAACATTTTCCCGTTGTTCTACATCCGTATGATCCACTCCGACTTTGGTCCTCGTCATCGTACTTGGGTGCACTTCGGTCTCTGTGATGATCAGGAGTTGTGCTACAGCTCCTACTTCGGCGACGGTAACTCCTTTTCCTGTCTCTGTACCAGTCGCGATCATATCGTCCCCTGCTTCTGCTGCCACTTCTCCTCCTGTAATCGCGGTCTCTATATTCGTCTCTGTACCTGAAAATCGATCTTGCTATCTGTTGCGGCAGAGAATGAGAGGGAATTACATGAAACTCTGCAAGATACAATGAATCATGAAGATGGTTAAGGGACAACCGCTACTTAATGGCGGGTCAGTGGATTTTTTATTTTTTATTTTTAAATATTTACTTCGAACGAAAGAACAAGGTGCAACAAGCTTGGATGTCACCTGATAAACTGGTTTAGAGCTTAAATGACAAAAAGCAGAATCTAGCAACCAACAACTCAATGGCATAATAGAAACTATCTAAAAGAAATTATCAATACCACATTGATAACCTACTCGTTAAGGACGATCATAGGAGTCTACAATGTCATGCACAAACATCTTAGTTAAGGCAACACGGACACATCCTTCATCTGACTAGGATGTGTCATCAGTGTGCTGATGGAGTAAGTCCAAGTTCATGAGCTCTTCATTCAGCACAAATTAACAAATGCATTTTTCGGGACAAGGGCATAACAAGTGTTAAACGTTTTAGTCATTGTCCCCCGATCTATTATATTCCAAATCTTTTCAGAAATATTAAATCATCCCTCATCTTGCTGCCGATGCCCTTTTTCCCTGGAAAATGGAATTTACTCAATATACATGAAATTAACTTTACTTTTTTACAAGACTCACATGAAGACCAAAGCTTAGATATTCATTTAAATTGAGGAAAAATTGGTGTTCAACTCAAAACCCTAAAATTGGTCCTTCAATTTGTAAATTGTTTCATTTGTCAGTTAAATTCTCATAATCGATTCTGTCACTCAGGAAGTAGTGAAACAGATGAATTTATGCGTTAGTTATGATCCAAACTATCCATATGCTCTTCTTTATAAGTAATAAAAACAATTGTCAAGTTGGATAAAAAGGAACATGATTGAATGCACTGTGGGTAACGTGCTGGACGAGAATAGGAACCACCTCGGAAAAGGCTGAAAATATTTTCCGTGGATGGTAGATTTCTAAACTTGTTAGTTAATTTCAGATATCGGTAACTAAAAGTATGATTGGTCACCATATTCTTTTAAATTTTACGAGTATAGTTAGTTAATATTGACATTATGATGAATTTACTGACATCCAGATAATTAGTAAGCTACCAATTAATTCTAAATTTTATCTGTATAGGTAATAAGCAACTAACACTATATTGATTTTATCAACATCTATATAAATTTGTAAATTACCAATTTCTTGTACATTTTACAAGTGCAGTTAGTAAACTACTTACATTACAATGGATTTATGAATGTTTCAATAAATTTGTAATGATCCGCTTCTTTCAAGTTTTACGAAAGTGTTAGAAGAGTACTGACCCCATAAAAAAATTTACCAACGCCCCAATAAATTAGAAAATTACTATATTTTTTTTCAAAATTTACAGTGTACTTAGTAAACTAGCACTAATATAATGAATTCACAGATAGCTCAATAAAGTAAATAAGTGAGTAATTACTTTCAGTTAATAGCTTTATATAAAATAAGATATTCTAATTTCTCTTTGATATATATTCTTAATATATCTATGTCCGAAAAAGTTAGAATTACCAAAAAAAAAAAAAAACCTAAACTTATTGCAATTGTGCTAATTTATTCATAAACTTTTTTTTTGTCAATTTAGTTCTAAATCTTTTGTGATTATGCTAATTTAGCACATTTAGTCAATTTTGGCTGAAATCGTTAACGTGGATGCTAGCTATTTTACGGTGGCATGGTTGTTTAGCTAGGTCTCCATCTACATTGCTAGAGACTGGCCCACAAGAATATCTTACTAGTATGTATGCCCATAGACCTCTCAATGAACTTACAAAGACACTAATCATTAGCACCAACCCACTACAGCATCCTCTAAAATCCAATAAGCCGATCCAAAATTAATATCATAAATCGATTTCACAAAACAAAACACACAATTCTTTCTCTATTCCATGTCATCAAACAAAACGTATTTCACAAGACATTTCTCATATAATTTTGAAATGCATTTTATAAACCATTAACCCATAAAGTGTTTCTCAAACCATTCACAAATAATCGAAAAGTAGTAAATGTTAGATCCAGACTTTTATGCAATAAAAATGCCATTTCATAATTCATACTTTATATAATCTATATTACTTTGGAAATATGAGTTTACTAATTTGAAGAAGAGATTGCACCAAATGCCCAAAACCAAACAACGTAGCTAAACGAGCCAACACTCTTGTAATCCTATCAATTAAACAAAAATCGACATCAAAACCAAATAAAATACTACCTTAACTAAAAATTCACTAAAATAAGCTTAACTACTAACAAAATCATTTTGACATGCCAACAAATCGCTCACCTAAAGCTATTATTCAAAGTTATTCACTACGCGAAACTTGAGTGCGAAATTCTATTACGTCACTTCGACTAAATCATTACTTCAAATTGACTCCCGTCAAATCTCACAACTCCAAACCATAATGCATAATTTACATGAAATGTCATAGCTAAACAACTTCAAAATTGAATTTTACAGCTCAGATTTCACTCAACTTCGAATTTGCACCATAATCTTAAAAGCTATTCCAATTAGAATAACGAAGAGCTTGAATCCTTTGCACTGCGAGACGGTGTTAATCCAATATTACAGAATGCCTTCGAAGCATTTGACAGGGAGAGGTTATGGATGAAGAGTTCGACGTAAAATAAAGGTCATTATGATGTGTTTGGGTACGAACACTCTCTAATCCTTCACACTTCACCTTCTTATAATTTGGCTACATTTTCCCTTTTCGATTTGCCGTTTCTTACACTGCATTGAAAAAAAAAGAAAAAACCATTCTTTCACGGCATTAAAAGACAAAGACTTGTTAGTCAGAAAAAGGAGAAGGCTGGAAAATTGCTCCATGACCCTTCCCATACGATAAGTTGGAAATTTTAGAGCCAAACATCACTGGTAAAAGTCCATTAAGACCATGACTTCGTATGAATCATTGTAACGCGCACTGATCCAAAACTCAACACATGTGAAACCCCAAGAGACCTTGACTTTTGAGTAGGCACATGTCTATTCTATCGCCCAAAGACCATGACTTCTTTGGGGATATTTACAAGATGGATCTACACATGCATGTCGGTTTAAATTCTTTCTTTTCCTTTGGGCCGGTATTCTGGTTTACATTCTAATTGTATCATAAAAACACAAAATTTTGAAAATTTTGCGTTAGCGGAATATCTTTATTGATGGATATGGTAATAAAGTTTCAATGGTGCTCACTGCAAGGGACCATGCACAAGGTGAAAAAAGGGGCACAACCCTATTGTCAACTTGTACTACAGTGTACGAGAGAGATTCAGAATGTTAAAATGGCTTTTATTTTAACTTTCTCCTCATGTTAACATGAAACTGTTGCCATTCTTACATGGCTAACTTTCTTTTTGAACAATTTTATGGATTTCTAGCCATTGCTCTGTCCTTTTTGAGGAATGAGTATGTTGCTCGGTAGTTACTAGCTGAAAATAATTTAATATTTTAATAATTTTGCCACCCTTTTCTTACCATGTTATCGTTAACTAGAAATACTCTTTTAGAAAAGAGAAGGATAAAATGTACCTGTATGAACCTTTAACTGTACTTTGTTTAACGGAGTAATAAATTTTAGCATCCCTTTTAAGAGTTTGAATGCTTCTGATTATTTAATGTTTCGGGTATTGACAACTGTTACAAAATAGTAATGTTTTATATATACGGAGCCTAATATTTTTGGAAGCAAATGGTAGACTACTCAACTTTCTAAACTGAGTTTTTTCCAATGTCAGCATTGTTTTGCTTGCTAAATTACTGATTTTTGAAAATAGGATCACAAACATTAATTAGTGAAGAAAGTAACGTTATCTATTTTTTTCGACTTTGAGATTGTAGCACCGAAACTTCGACCAAGAACATAGGTTTCTTCATGACCTGGGAATTCCTCCTATCCTCTTTGATGAATTTCTTAACACCATTGTGAAGCTACTTTACATGTTGTAAATAGGGTAATGCTTCCTAGCATTTGATAACAAAGGTCAAATAGTTCAATGGCTTTTATGCATGTGTGTGAACATTTTCTAGCTTTTTACAGGTATCTTCTCCAGGACATGCTTAAAAGATTAGGATAGGAGGCATTAGTATTCATAGGCTAATCTAGTCAGCTGAGCAAGCAATTATGAAATTAATGATTTTCCTAATGTGGTTAGTATAGTTTAAAGCTTGTTGGTCAAGCACGTTAGCGATAATCTATCAAAATTGTTAGCAAATTATGGACGTCCAATGCAATAGCAGGATATCCACTTTTTGATATAGTCACCAATTAAAATAAAAATAGAGCAGTGAACATAGTATTTTACCAATAACTTACCAACCGAGCTCCACTTTCATGGTAGAATGTGATAACCAGAGTAAAGAATTTTCCAACTTCAAGTAAAATGTAAGTTACTCTTATAGAATTTTACTACTCACAACAAAAATTTGGCAGTGAAATTAGTGACTTACCGTTGTAGGGAGTGAATCCATGGCCACTTTTTCTCTTTTGATCTTGATGTTGGTTTTTCTCAAGCCCCGAAAGATGCGAAAAACTTTCCCTCAAAACTTATTTTCCTGTGGTTTTCCTATTTGACAATGGAAATGCATCAAGCATTAACTCGTGGAACACATGTATGTGGATGCTCTCTGGCATAATGAAAAAGTCGGCTATTGCCACAAGATGGTTCTTTCTTTGATGTTGCATATTACCTGTTGCCTTTCTTCCAAGACACGCAGCACATTGAAGAATTGAGATTGAATTAACCCAACCACTTGATAAGATTGGGAAAATATAACTCTTTGTCGTGCTACTTCTTGATTGAATAGTTTTAAATTCGTCTTTCTCCTCTATTCTATACATTCACAAAGTTATCTGAAACTTTGATTTTACAGTGTTGGTTTTTACTTGGGATTGATCAAGGGCGGGGTCAAACGTTGGTCTATTGTGGTTTTCTATGTCAAATTCACAAAACTCTGAGCTCTCAAAGATTATGTTTACTATGTTCCAGATAAAGTACTCAAGGGAAAATTATTCTAGCATGTTTTGCGCGAGGCAACATCACTGTCCTGAAAAACAACGAAGATGATTTATAGTGAGCTAAGCCATAATTGAGTTTTACTTGTATCTGACAATGGAGCTAGGCCGAGCAAAACATGACCATCATGTTGTAAATGCCTCGACATTTTGGAGGGTAGCATACCGTTCGCCTTCACACTCTTGAAATATAAGGTAGCATCAGAACACAACTTGCATTCTTTCTAAGATAAAGCATTGTATTGCATAATCTTTTCTCGAGGTGAATTGATGACTAGTGATATTCCTAATTTAAGCACTTTTCAGTTCTAAGCTTAATTGCAAACAAAATGAATATGATTATCTCTTGCCCAGAGAGATTATTTAAAGTTATTCACAATACGAAATTTGAGTGCAAAACTCTAATATTTCATTTCAACTAAACTATTACTTCAAATCAACTCTCATGAAATCTCACAGCTCCACTACACCATAATCCATAATTTACATTAATTTCACAACTAAACAACTCTGAAATTAGACTTCGTAGTCTAAATTTCCCACAATTTTGAATTTGAAGCTATTCTGATTTCAAGGATGAAGAGCTTGAATCCTTCCTTGACACAGTGAGACGGTATTAATCCGACTTGGGGTATGTACGCACAAAAAGAAATGATTGGGTAACAACTTCTAATTTATTGTAAAGATAAATAATAAATAATTATAAATTATTGTAGAGCCACTTCTTCAAAAGTTTATAGCTTACACCAAGTTAAGTGGCGTAAAAACGGTTATTCTAGCAAAACCCAAGCACAAAAGTCACACACTTTTTCCTTTCTCTTTCCCTTCCTTTCTTTTTTCTTTCTCTTTCTTTTTTCTTCTTCTTTTCCCCTATTTGCGATCACTCTCTTTTTCTTCTTCCCCTTTTCTCTCCGTCATGTGTCTTCGCTTTAAATAAAGCGGTTTTTTTTTCAGTCACTTCATTTGACCAAGTCAACAAACCCAAATATTACAGAATGCCTCTGACGCATGCGGCAGGGAGAGGTTATGGATGAAGAGTGTGACATAAAATAAGGACCTTTGTGTTGTGTTCGTGTATGAACACCCTCCAACTTTTCACATTTTACCTTCTTAAAGTTTGGCTACATTTTTCTTTTCCATTTGCCATTTATTACACCGTGTTAAAAGAAAAAAAAACCCATTTTTACATTGCATTAAAAGTTGAAGACTTTCGTCCTAAGTACGACATTAAATTGCTTCGTCTAAAGTTGGAGACCTCGGCATCCCTCATATGTAAAACACTTAAAGAGTAGAGCTTGGGCTTGGACTAAAAAAAAATACAAGACCCAACACACATTTAAATAAGGAACGCAATTTGGCAGCCCGCCATGCTAATGGACAAGCGTAGGTGTGGCATCCAAAATTTTAGACAACCCTCGGATAGGTGGCAGTCACTGAACTGTGACTTTGTCTTTATTTTATAGGCATTAATTTGTATTTGTTCATTTGGAATAGTATTTCCATTTTATCCTTTGAACCAAAAGGATGGGATTTGATCTTGCATAAGATTTTTATTCGTTAAAAATTTAAAGAATTAGAACTTGAGGATATTGAGCGGGCTGCAAGAATTTGGAGTATATTTATATGTGTGTATATACTTGTCTATAAAGCAATCTGAAATTTTGTTATTAAATTAAATTTGATAGAGATAAAATACTATATATATGTAAAAAAAGGGGGAATTTGGGCTTTATTTTATGGACTCTTGGGCCCAAGGATTTGGACCCAAGCAAGCCCAAGGACACCCCATGGGCGTCGTACGAAGCAAGAGGAGATAGAGGAAATCGCATGCCCCCCCCCCCCCAACACTTGTCTCCTCCACAATTACACTTGTCCTTGTTGTACCTACACCTGTCCTTCCTCTTGTGCCATCTGTCCATTTTAAACTTATTGATTAATAAAAGAACAAAACAAAGGGGGAGGGGGGTTTCGTACGAAGGCAGGAGAGAGAGACCGAGAGAGAGTTTGAGAGGAAACCAAGCAAGGAGAGAAGGAGGGTTGATCGTGGGTGCGGACAGCAAGGGAAAGAGAAGGAAGGGCCACCTCTCGCCGTGTCCGTGCAGCCGCCGTCGACGCCACGGGTTCCCGTCGCCAACCGGCCAAGCCGCGACCCTCGAACCTCCATTTTCGAACAAATACCGAGTGAGAGAGTTTAAGGCAAGCAATTGTTCTTCAATCTAAGTTGTTGCAAGCTTTTTTGCCTAGAAAAGAAGTGAAATAGGTGAGGAGAATGGAGTACTTGAGCTGCATGTGGAGTCTTTGATATGTCGGAGGGTGTTAGATCAAGAAAACTGGTTGTGGATGAGGTGCATGTGCTGGATTTCGAATTTCATGAAGTGTGAGGGCTGGATTTTTGAACCTGCAAGTGAAACCAAATGAATTTGAGATTCTGACTATGAGGAATCTTAGTAATAATCATGCTGTGGTGAGGTGTATTGTGTGTATGGACAAAGAGTATAATGATGGGAGGTCGAAATCTAATATATAGGAGGAGTTTTGTGAACTTGTGAACTGTTTTTGTGAAAATCAGTGTGACCTCAGGCGACATTTTAAATTTTCTGTAATTATCTGACCACAATTTGATTTCGAACCCTCGATGAAAGTTTTAGATCACATCTTCATGAATAACATATCAAAAATTCATAGAAAACTAACAAAGTATGACCCTCGAAATAATTTTCCTACAAAAATATGAAATCTGGAATTTTACAGAATGTTGGGTAGGAAGAAAATCGAAGTTTTACCCTCGGTGCCTATGGAATATGACTTAGTGTTCTGCTTGGGATTTTTTCCTCTAGGTATTATCGATAACGTGTCAAAATTTCGTAATTTTCTGAGCCTGTTTAGTAATTAATTCGGAATTGTTTCTAAAACTGCGCAATTGTAGAAATTAAGTTACAGTTTCGAGATTTCTATAGAATTGTCCTATGTGAAGTACAGTTCTCGAATTGCCATGTGACTTAGTGATGCTGATGGTGGGAGGTTTGTGACTTGATGATGCTGATGGTGGGATATTGTGATTGATAAAAGGTTTGTGAGATATCTTGTTTGACATATGATGATGCATTTGTGAATTAAAATGCAATTTGTTTGATAAAAGGGTTCATGAGATATATTGTTTGACATATGATGATGCATTTGTGAAATTAAAATGCGATTTGTTACCCATTGAACCCTCAGATTAATGATGCCCCGAGAGTCAGGATGCCCAAAGGATCGAGTGACTCGATGCCTTGTGCATGCCCAGTGGCCTTAAATGGCTGAATGCAAGAGGTTATTCCCCAGGAGTTTCGGGATGCCCGGTAGTATGCTAGTCCGTACATAAATCCGGATGGCCAGGGTAACCATTTTCATGGGAGGCCCTCGAGGTTCCTCGTGATGCCAGGTAGGGTATGAGATGCCTGGAGGCATGATTCACTCCAAATGCTTGATGGCCTTAAATGGCTGAATGCCGGAGGCTTTCGCGATGCCTGGAAGGATGCGAATGCCGGAGGGACGCAAACATTGGTCCTCCAGGGATGAAACCTTTTGAAAAATAAAATGAATGATTTGACTATAAATGTGTGGGGTCTGAATATGTTGTCATCACATTGAAGGGTTTCATGATTGTGATCTGATTATGTGGCATATGATTCTTATAGAATTTGCAATTGCTTTAGTATTGAAGAATTCCATGATATTGATATCCATTTATCCCTTGTCTCCCTGCCTTGTCTATCTTGTATGAAATTAGATGCTGATTGTTATGCTCGATATAGCTTGTTGAATCTTTTGCAGCTGAGTGGTTGTACTCACCCCGTTTGGGGACTAACATTTCAGACTAGACAAGATACCTCTGCCGCCACCGCCACCAGCAGATGGACCGAGTGGTTGGATATGGCCGCGAGGAAGAGGACAGCAAAGGAAGGAACTTTTGGATGCCGACACTAATCGATGGACTTTAAGTATAAGACTATTGGAAGAGATGTGGGTCATCTTTTGAAATATAGCCGAGTATAGAAAACCTTGGCATTTTGATGTACCGACGAATGATGTCTATAGAGTTATGTAACTAAAAGTGTACGGCTTCAACTTACATAAAATGTTTAGTTGGTGTGCACTATTTTCTGAATATAGGGAAGGGAGTTGTTGGATACATTTCCGCCATATAAATTGCGTAGGGACCAACCTAAAAAATATAAACCCCCAGGATTGATGGACCTTCAGGTCACGAAATAGAAAGGTAAGCAAACTGTGGCGACCCTTACAGATCAGGGGTCGTTCGGGGGGTGCCACAACCGTAAATTGGTATCAGAGCTATGGTCTATATGGAGTGATAAGGAGCCTCAAATGGAATTGAGGATAGAATGATGCACACCATAGGATACTAACTAAGAGTAGTTGACTAACTTTGAATAACGGGTGATGGGTATTCACTCGTAGATCCCTAGTAGTTATCATGAGTTGTCTTTAGGTGCCAGTAACGTGTTTATGTTACTTATATAAGTTGCTTTTAAATGGAGACAGTGAGTCTCAAATTATTCCTGAGGCAATGCTTGGAAATTGTTGGAAAGTCATGGTGCGAGCTGGAAGTGCTCATCCATCGAGGGCTGAAGCCTCTGTTGCAAGGGCTGAACCCCGAATGGAAGATATCCTGCAGGCATTGGCCAATATTGGAAATCTGATGGAAAAGCAAGCGCAGCAACAACCTGGAGTGGAACGTCACCCTCAAGGACTGGTGGAACAATTTCTGAAGTTGAAGCCACTTAAGTTGAGTGGAAGAGGAAGTCCTGAGGAGGTAGAACAATGGATAGATGGAATGGAACGAATTTTCCGGTTGTTGGACTGTAATGATGTTGAGAAAATAACTTTGGCAGAGTACCAGCTGGAGGGAAATGCAAAATTTTGATGGAGAGCTTCAAGAGATATGATCTTTCCACCAGGTACTGATATAAATTGGGATGAGTTTGTTAAAGCTTTCAATAGGAAGCATTTCTCTGGAGGGAAGAGGAAGCCACTTAAGTTGAGTGGAAGAGGAAGTCCTGAGGAGGTAGAACAATGGATAGATGGAATGGAACGAATTTTCCGGTTGTTGGACTGTAATGATGTTGAGAAAATAACTTTGGCAGAGTACCAGCTGGAGGGAAATGCAAAATTTTGATGGAGAGCTTCAAGAGATACGATCTTTCCACCAGGTACTGATATAAATTGGGATGAGTTTGTTAAAGCTTTCAATAGGAAGCATTTCTCTGATTGTGCCAAGGATAGAAAGATCACTGAATTTGTTCAGTTGGAACAGAAGAAGCTGACAATAGACCAGTATGAGGCAAATTTTTTTGAATTGTCTAGGTATACTCCTAGATTAGTTGAGGATCGAGAGGAAAAGGCAAAGAGATTTCTGAAAGGGCTAAGGACTGATATCAGGAAACAACTTGTGCCTCTGAATATAAGAGATTATAATGAAATATATGAAAGGGCACAATTGGTGGAGCAAGAGTTAGTGAGAGAGCAATCGGAATCTAAGAGACAGATGACCTTTAGTGATATTCGAAAGGGTAAGAGACCCTATCCTAGTCAGAGTCAGCCCTGGGGATCTAAGAAGAGGAGCAATTTTGGGAATTTTAGAAAAGCCAAGAGTGGCCCGGTTCAAGGGAGAGTACCCTATCAGGATAATAAATGTCAGAGGTGTGGTGGACAGCATGGGCCGGGATTCTGTAATAATCCACCGAAATGTTATGGTTGTGGGCAGATGGGGCATTTTAAGAGAAATTGTCCACAAGAGAGGTCGCAGCTGAGTGTTGGCTCGGTGTGACAGGTACAACAAAGTACCGGTGGACCAAACCTACCAAGGAATCCACAGAGGCCACCAGCACAGGGAAAGGTGTATGCGGTCACTCAAGAGGAAGCAGAAGCTTCTGAAAATGTTATCTCAGGTACGATTTCTATAGATGGATAAGAAGGCATATGTGTTATTTGATATAAGTGACACGCATTCATTTGTGTATGAGAAATATAGATGATTGTGAAAAGTAGGAATCAAATCTTTAGATATGCCTCTTCGTATTTCTACATCACTGAAAGACATGTTATCTACATTAGCATGTGAGATGTGTTAGATAACCCTTGGGGAATGAGATCTGGAAATGGACTTGATAGCGATAGTTATGTATGACTTTGACGTCATCGTAAGAATGAACTAGCTCCGTAAGCAATGGACTAGGATGGATGATCTCCTGAGATAGTACTTACCCGTGCGCTAAGGATAAGACCGTGAGGCTAAGAATGGGATAGGCCAAAGCGGATAATATCTCTGTAAGTTAGTCCCTATCGAAACGAGACCCTCCAATGGATGTGTAGTTTGGGTTCGAACCAGGCAAAACCTGGTGTACCTGTAATGACCCGGCTCGATGAGGGCGGGGAGTGGATGCCGAGGTTAAAGGATCTGAACAAGGAGCGGCTCCTAGCAGGCTTCTAGGATGGCAAAAGGGGGCAGTAATGAACCAAACTATGAACTGAACTGGGAAGGCAGTGTTTCTGGGATAATTTTATCAGAGTGGCGCAGCGGAAGCATGGTTAAGCTTATAGAACTTTTGTTTGTAAAAAAGAAGGATAGGTCGATGCGTTTGTGCATTGATAATAGGCAAGTGAATCATGTAATTGTTAAGAGTAAGTACTCGTTACCTAGAATTGATGACCTATTTGACCAACTACAAGGAAGTTCGGTCTTTTCTAAAATTGACTTGAGGTCAGGATACCATAAGCTAAGGATTAAGAAAGAAGACATCCTAAGACTGTATTTAGGACTTGCTATGGAAACTACGAGTTCCTGGTTATGTTATTTGGATTGACAAATGCCTTAGATGCATTCATGGATCCGATGAATAAGATATTTAAGCCCTATTTGGACCAAATTGTGATTGTCTTCATTGATGATATCCTAATATATTCTAAAGGACCTGAAGGACATGCCCAACATCTAAGCGTAGTGCTGCAAGCAAAGCTTAAGAAGTGAATTATGGAGAGTGAGTTATGAATTTGAGGATTAAGTTATGATCATTTGAGCTAAGTAGTGACTTCCTATTAAAGGATCTCATTGGAAGTCTTGATGCATTACATGGAAGCATTTAGTATGTATAGAATGATCTTGGAAGTCATGAGTTTGAGTGGTCATATGAGACATGAAATTACTTGTGGTTTATATGTTGGAATAATAGGTTTAATCGATGGTAGTCGACTTTTAATTTTTGGTGATGATCTCAGTTTGAGAAGGTTATGTGGAATTAGTGAATATGATCAATTGTGGTTAAACTCTTTCCAAGGTAAAATGGTGAAAGTTCAAGTTGTGGACTTGATGAGTGATTAGTCCAAGTAATGATCTTTTAGGGTGAGACATAAGGTATACTCGATGGAAACTAGACAAGTTTTATCTTGGTGGATTGTCGATCTTTGAATTGAATAAGTCTTGGTGGACTATCGATATTTGAACCGAATGAATAGTGCTATATTTTAGGCTTGAATTTATGTTACAGTGAAGGCATAGTGAATATCTCTGTTGGACTGTACCAAATGAGTTATTGGTGGTGTCGATTTTGATGGTTCTAGGCTTGAATTGATGGTGACAAAGGTATAGGAATAATTCGGCTAAATGGTGTGTCCGATTGAGCCGAGAGGTGGAATTCTTTAAATTTGAAATCTATACAGATCATAAGAGCTTGAAATACTTGTTTTCACAAAGGGAACTGAACATGAGACAGAAGAGGTGGATGGAGTTGTTAAAAGATTATGATTGTGAAATACGATACCATCCAGGAAAGGTAAATAAGGTGACAGATGCTCTTAGTCGTAAGTCAACTATAGACATGGCCAGTATGAGAATAAAAGAATGGAATATATTAGAATCAATGGCGGATTCAGAATTCAAGTTGGAAATAGATTATCTCACTGGTATGCTTACTGCATTAAGGATTGAACCAGAGATTATCCGGAAAGTTAGAATTTTGCAAAAATCCAATATGGAAATAGTGAAAGTGCAAAATGCTGTGTCTTTAGGAAAAATGCCAGAATTTCAAGTCTCTAAGGATGGAGTGGTAAGATGTCAATGACGACTCTGTGTTCCCGACAATAAAGAAGTAAAAAAAAAAAGGAAATTCTATAAAAAACACATAGGAGTAATTATAGTATTCATCCGGGTGGTACAAAGATGTACAGAAATTTACACCAACAGTATTGGTGGAATGGCATGAAAGCAGATATAGCTAAACACATGTCTCAATGTTTAACATGCCAACAAGTAAAAGCGGAACAACGCAAACCCGCAGGACTGTTAAGACCATTAGGTATACCAGAATGGAAATGGGATTATGTGATGATGGATTTTGTGCAAGGATTACCAAGGACATGAAGTGGTCACGACTCTATCTGGGTGATAGTGGATCGCTTGACTAAATCCGTCCATTTCCTAGCAGTCTGCGTATACTATCTGATGGATAAATTTGATGATATATATGTAAGCCAAGTGGTACGCATACATGGTGTTCCTATAACTATCACGTCTGATTGAGATTCGAGATTCGAGATTTACTTCCGAACCTTTGGCGAAGTCTTCAAACCACCTTAGGGATTAAAGCTCTAGTTTAGTACCGCTTTTCATCCACAGACGGATGGACAAACAGAGAGAGTAATCCATACACTAGAGGACATGTTGAGAGCTTGCGTCGTTGATTTTAAAGGAAGTTGGAATGAAAAGTTAAACTTGATAGAATTCACCTATAACAATAGTTTTCAGAAAAGTATAGGCATGACTCCCTATAAAGCATTGTATGGGAAGAGATGTAGGACCCCTGTCTGTTGGAATGAAGTAGGTGAAAGGAAATTGACAAGACCTAAACTGGTACAAGTTACCACAGAGGCTGTAGAGATCATTAGGAAAGGACTAAAAATAGCCCAAAACCGTCAGAAAGACTATGCAGATCAGCGTAGAGGACCTTTGGAGTTTAATGTAGGAGACCATGTATTCCGATGAAAGGAATATTATGATTTGGAATAAAGGGGAAGTTAAGTCCCAGATTCGTTGGACTCTTTGAGATACTCGAGAGGATAGGAGACGTAGCTTATCGACTGGCATTACCCCCTAAGTTGGAAAATTTGCATGATGTGTTCCATGTGTCGACGGTGAGGAGGTATAAGTCGGATCTTGGTCACATACTCGATCATAAAGCCATCAACGTGGATGAGAAAGTGAGATACATGGAAAAGCCAGTACGAGTGTTGGATAAAAAAGAACAAGTCCTTCGGACGAAGAAAATTCCTCTAGTTAAGGTGTTATGTTGACATCATGATGTGGAAGAGGCCACCTAGGAAAGTGAAAAAGAGATAAAGGAAAAGTACCCTCATTTGTTTAATGAGATTTAAGTGATACTCAATTTCGAGGATGAAATTCTCTAAGGAGGGGAGAATTGTGGCATCCAAAATTTTAGACAACCCTCGGATAGGTGGTAGTCACCGAACTGTGATTTTGTCTTTATTTTATAGGCATTAATTTGTATTTGTTCATTTGGAATAGTATTTCAATTTTATCCTTTGAACCAAAAGGATGGGATTTGATCTTGCATAAGAATTTTATGCGTTAAAAATTTAAAGAATTAGAACTTGAGGATATTGAGCGGGCCGCAAGAATTTGGAGTATATTTATATGTGTGTATATACTTGTATATAAAGCAATCTGAAATTTTGTTATTAAATTAAATTTGATAGAGATAAAATACTATATATATGTAAAAAAAAAGGGAAAATTTGGGCTTTATTTTATGGACTCTTGGGCCCAAGTATTCGGAACCAAGCAAGCCCAAGGACACCCCATGGGCGTCGTACGAAGCAAGAGGAGGGGGAGGAAATTGCATGCCCCCCCCCCCCAACACTTGTCTCCTCCACAATTACACTTGTCCTTGTTGTACCTACATCTGTCCTTCCTCTCGTGCCATCTGTCCATTTTAAAGTTATTGATTAATAAAAGAACAACACAAAGGGGGAGTGGGGGGGGGGGGGGTTTCGTACGAAGACAGGAGAGAGAGACCACTAGTTCCCGTCACCGACTGGCCAAGCCGCGACCCCTGAACCTCCATTTTCGGACAGCTACCGAGTGGGAGAGTTTAAGGCAAGCAATTGTTCTTCAATCTATGTTGTTGCAAGCTGTTTTGCCTAGAAAAGAAGTGAAATAGGTGAGGAGAATGGAGTACTTGAGCTGCATGTGGAGTCTTTGATATGTAGGAGGGTGTTAGATCAAGAAAACTGGTTGTGGATGAGGTGCATGTGCTGGATTTCGAATTTCATGAAGTGTGAGTGCTGGATTTTTGAACTTGCAAGTGAAACCAAATGAATTTGAGATTCTGACCATGAGGAATCTTAGTGATAATCATGCTGTGGTAAGGTGTATTGTGTGTATGGACAAAGAGTATAATGACGGGAGGTCGAAATCGAATATATAGGAGGAGTTTTGTGAACTTGTGAACTGTTTTTGTGAAAATCAGTGTGACCTCAGGCGACATTTTAAATTTTCTGTAATTATCTGACCACAATTTGATTTCAAACCTTGATGAAAGTTTTAGAGAACATCTTCATGAATAACATATCCAAAATTCAGAGAAAACGAACAAAGTATGACCCTCGAAATAATTTTCCTACAAAAATATGAAATCTGGAATTTTACAGAATGTTGGGTAGGAAGAAAATCGAAGTTTTACCCTCGGTGCCTATGGAATCTGACTTAGTGTTCAGCTTGGGATTTGTTCCTCTAGGTCTTATCGATAACGTGTAAAAATTTCGTAATTTTCTGAGCTCGTGTAGTAATTAATTCCGAATTGTTGCTAAAACTGCGCAATTGTAGAAATTAAGTTACTGTTTCGAGATTTCTATAGAATTGTCCTATGTGAAGAGTTCTCGAATTGCCATGTGACTTAGTGATGCTGATGGGGGGATATTGTGATTGATAAAAAGTTTCTGAGATATCTTGTTTGACATATGATGATGCATTTGTGAATTAAAATGCAATTTGTTTGATAAAAGGGTTCATGAGATATATTGTTTGACATATGATGATGCATTTGTGAAATTAAAATGCGATTTGTTACCCATTGAACCCTCGGATTAATGATGCCCCAGGAGTTGGGATGCCCAAAGGATCGAGTGAGTCGATGTCTTGTGGATGCCTGGTGGCCTTAAATGGCTGAATGCAAGAGGTTATTCCCCGGGAGTTTCGAGATGCCCGGTAGTAGGCTAGTCGGTACGTAAATGCGGATGGCCAGGGTAACCATTTTCATGGGAGGCCCTCGAGGTTCCTCATGATGCCAGGTGGGGTACGAGATGTCTGGAGGCGTGATTCACTCCAGATGCCCGCTGGCCTTAAATACCTGAATGCCGGAGGCTTTCGCGATGCCTGGAAGGATGCGAGTGCCGGAGGGATGCAAACATTGGTCCTCCAGGGATGAAACCTTTTGAAAAATAAAATGAATGATTTGACTATAAATGTGTGGGGTCTGAATATGTTGTCATCACATTGAAGGGTTTCATGATTGTGATCTGATTATGTGGCATATGATTCTTATAGAATTTGCAATTGCTTTAGTATTGAAGAATTCCATGATATTGATATCCATTTATCCCTTGTCTCCCTGCCTTGTCTATCTTGTATGAAATTAGATGCTGATTGTTATGCTCGATATAGCTTGTTGAATCTTTTGCAGCTGAGTGGTTGTACTCACCCCGTTTGGGGACTAACATTTCATACTAGACAAGATACCTCTGCCGCCACCGCCACTAGCAGATGGACCGAGTGGTTGGATATGGCCGCGAGGAAGAGGACAGCAAAGGAAGGAACTTTTGGACGCCAACACTAATCGATGGACTTTAAGTATATGACTATTGGAAGAGATGTGGGTCATCTTTTGAAATATATTTTTTAGGTCGGTCGGGGGATGCCACAGCAGGTGGCCCTGTTGTTTGGAAACAATACCTACCTTGATGACATTGTCTTGTAACTAGCCATCAAGATCCAAGGCAAACCCATTGAAAAACCATTTTTACACAGCAGTAAAAGTTGAGAAGACTTGTTAGTCAAAAAAGGAAAAGGCTGGAAAATTGCTTTATGACCCTTCCCATAAGGTAAGTTAGAAATTTTAGAGCCAAACATCACCAATAAAAGTCCATAAAGACTATGACTTCTCATGAACCATTGTAACACGTACTAATCCAAAGTCACCACACGTGAAGTCCCAAGAGACCTTGACTTCTTGAGGAGGCACATGTCTATTCTATCGCTCGAAGACCTTGACTTCTTGAGGGATATGTACGGGATCGATCCACACATGCTCGCCGGTTTAAATTCTTTCTATTTCTTTTGGGCATGTATGCTTATATTCTAATTGTATCATAAAACCACAAAATATAGAGATTTGTGTTAACAGAATATTCTTCTTGATGAATTGGTAATAAGGTTTCAAAGGTGCTCACCGCAGGGGACCATGCACAGAGGGTGAGAAAAGGGGCGCAGCCCTATTGTCAACTTACACTGCAGTGTAAAAGAAAGATTCAAAATGTTAAAATGGTTTTTCTTTTAGTTTTTCCCTTAAGTTAACACGAAACTATTGCCTTTCTTACATGGCTAACTTTCTTTTTGAACATTTTCATAGATCTCTAGCCATTGCTCTGTCCTTTTTGAGGAATGACGATGTTGCTTTGTAGCTATTAGTTGAATATAATTCCTTATTTTAATAATTTTGTCACCCTTTTTTAATTGTGTAATTGCTAGCTAGAAATACCCTTTTAGAAAAAGAGTAGGAGAAAATGTACCTGTATGAACCTTTAATTGTATTTTGTTCAACAAAGAAAGAAATTTTAGCATCCATTTGAGAGTTCAAATGCTACTGGGTATTTTTTTTTCAAGTATTGACAAATATTACAAAAGGGCAATGTTTTATATATACAGTCTCATATATTTGGAAGCAAATGGTTGACTTGACTCAACCTTACTAAACTGAGTTTTTTCCAATGACAGCATTGTTTTTGCTTGTTAAATTACTGATATTCCACAATAGGATCACAGACATTAATTAGAAGAAAGTAGCGTCATGCCTTCTTTTCGACTTTGAGATTGTAGCACCGATACTTTGACCAAGAACATAGGTTTCTTCATGACCCGGGAATTCCTCCCATCCTCCTCGATGAATTTCTTAACACCATTATGAAGCTACTTTAGATGTTGTGAATGGCGCAATGCTTCGTTTCTAGAGCCAAGCCTGACTAAAGACCTTCCTAACATTTGATAGCAAAGGTCGAACAATTTAATGCCTTCTATGCATGTGTGTGAGCACCTTCTAGCTTTTTACACATATCTTCTCCAGGACATGCTTAAAAGATTGGGATAGGATGCATTAGTATTCACAGGCTAATCTAGTGAGCTGAGCAAGCAATTATGTGAAAGTACTAGTAAAAATACCTAGAGGGGAGTGGATTGGTGTAAAAACATATCTGCAAAATACAGTGAAACCCTTTACTTTTAACCTGAGTCTGAATAACAACAGACTTTTGAAACTGAGTCTTAAGAGTAGCAGACTTTGAGCGAGATCAGACTTTAGCAGTTAAATAGAACTACGAACAAAATAAAGAGATTCGGGTAAGAGAATAAGAACACAAGATTTATAATGGTCCGGCTTAATCCAAGCCTACATCCACTCTCCCACGGTAACAGCCTTCTTGGCTGGATTCCACTGCGCAATCAACAAGAGATTACAACTTTGAGTGCAAACACTTAGTAGTAAATCACACTATCTCACTAAGTCACTCTTTTGATACTTCTCTCACGATCACAAACGTTTAAACTCATAGGAGACAAGTATATGATCGAAGATCGCTCAGACTTGGAATTATAAATTCTACGCTCCGTCTCTTATTTGCTCATCGGTCCTTGATCTCCTTAAATACTCCTCAACTTCCAAACTAGCCGTTGGACATGTGTTACGTTCAATCTTCTGGCCGTCTTCAGACTTTGACAATATCCTTTACATGTTCTATCATCTGCATGCTCTTTTACTTAACCATTAAACACATTCGTAGCCTTTGATTTATTTTGTCATCTTCAAAACATCATAAGGGATTTCCTTAACATTATGAAATTAATGATTTTCCTAATGTGATTAGTATAGTTTAAATCCTGTTGGTCAGGCACGTTGATGATAATTTACCAACAATGTTAGTAACTTATGGACGTCCAATTTAATAGTAGATTATCAACTTTTCCATATATTCACCATTCAAATAAAAAAATTAAGTGGTGAACATAGTATTGTACCAATAACTTACCAATAGAGCTCTACTTTCATGGTAGTATGTGATCACTAGAGAAAGGAATTTTCCAACTTCAAGTGGCATGTAAGTTACTCACGCAGACTTTTACTACTCAGAACAAAAATTTAGCGTTGAAATTAGTCACTTACCGTCGTAGGTTGTAAATCTATGGCCATTTTTTTCTCTTTTGATCCGTATGCTGATTTTTCTCAAGCCCCGAAAGACGCATAAAACTTTCCTTCGAACTCATTTCCTATGTTTCTCCTATTTGACAATGGAAATGCATCATCAAGCATTAACTCATGGAACACGTTTGCAGATGTTACTTGGCATAATGAAAAAGTTGACTGTAGCCACCGGATGTTCTTCCTTCGACGTTGCATATTGCCTGTTGTCTTTCTTCCAAGACATGCATCACATTCAAGAATTGGGATTGAATTAACCCAACGACATGATAAGGTTGGTAGAACATAACTCATTGTTTTGCTACTACTCAATTGGAATAGTTGTTACTTCATTTTTCTAGTTCACAAAGTTATCTAAAACTTTGATTTTACAGGGTTGGATTTTACTTGGAATTGATCGAGGATGGGGTCAAACGTTGGTCTACTATGGTTTCCGATGTCAAATTCACAAAACTCTAAGCTCTCAAAAACTATGTTCACTATTTTCCAAATAAAGTACTTGAGGGAAAACTGTTCTGACTTGTTTTGCACAAGGCAACATAAGTTCACTTTACTAAAAATAGAAAAGATGGTTTTTTGTGAGCAAAGCCCCGTATGAGTTTTACTTGTATTCAACAATGCAGCTAGGCCGAGTGAAAACAAACCATCATGATTTAAATGCCTCCAGATTTTGGAGGGCGGAATATCGTCTGCCGTTGCACTCTTGAAATATAAGGTAGCAACAGAACGTAACTTGCATCCTTTCTGAGACAAAGCATTGTACTGCAATATCCCCTTTCAAAACAAAACGTGTCATGCCTCGATCCTCAGGCACGCGCCCATCCCTACATGATCTAGTAATAGCGACATCTTAGGACGGATCGCCGACCCTTTTATTTTAATATGCAAGCGGAAACATATAAATAATTCCCATACAATAAAACAATGGGATAGAAAAGTAAGGTCATATTTTTCACAATTGAAAAATCACAACCATACTTTTATACAAAGCAAACCTCATAGTATATAATACAATACTATTCACAGAAGTTTGATCTATCATACAACAGCTCAAGACCTAGGGTTTGTAAAACAGGGTGGGATCTCAATCCTCATTCGGGTCATACTCTGAATCCTCCTCCGACTCCTCTTCTTCAGGGTCTTCTTCCTCTTCTTCTTCTTCAGGTTCCTCGTCAGGGTCTTCCATATCTTGATCCTCCTCCGGCACATCCTCAGGCTCATCCTCAGGCTCCTCGTCTATAGGTTCATCCTTTTGTCCCTTCTCCTGCTCAACGATCTCCCCTTCTTCTTCGCTCCAGTTAGCATCTTCGATGGAGTACACATGAGTATGAGAATCGTCCTTGAGTTTAGGATCCTTGGCATCCACTACCGACCCATCCTTAGGATCTGTCGTCCCTTCTCCGAACACCTCTTCCAATATGTATAAGTGCACACTACCTTCCGTTATGGGACCCTCTCTTCACCCATCATGGTAGTGACGGTACCATGATCAATATCCATGGGGCCTCAAGGCATTTGTACCCACGTCAACCCAAACGGTCGACTTAACCAGTATGTACTCCAAACCCTCGAGGTGGTTATGTATATGGTAGTGGTATGTTATCTCTGAGATTTCTTCGGGGATACCAAAATGCATGGGAGGATGAGGAGGTGGAGGTGCTATCATTTAGGGACCTGAAATGTTGTCCCATAACGGGATGAGACTGCATCTCAACAAGTTCTACCCTCCTAAGACCTAATTAGGAAACCAATACACTATGGACTGCCTATGCACACATGGGTCAAAGGACTTACCTTGGCCTTAGATTCCCCTTTGCAAATTAGCACAGTTCGAATAGGCACCCAATCAAACACTACCGATCGAAACATCGATCAATCGACCTAGTCGATTACATGTCAATTAGACCATTTCCGGTCATTTTAATCAATACTATGCAATCTCCAAGATAGTATATATATATAGTCATCGAGCCATGTGTATTCTCAAAGGTGACGTACCTAGTCACCGAGCCATGTGCATTCTCTGAGATGACATACCTAGTCATTGAGCCACGTGCATTCTCTAAGGCGATGTACTTAGTCACCAAGTCATGTGCATTCTCCAAGGCAACATGTCTAATCACCAAGCCACGTGCATTCTCTAAGGCGACATACTTAATCACCGAGTCAAGTGCATTCTCTAAGGCGATATACCAAATCACCGAGTCACATGCATTCTCTAAGGTGACGTACTAATCACTGAGCCACGTGCCATTCACAGGTGATATATATATATATATATATATAATCAACGAGTCACATGCATTCTCCAGGACGACACTCTCGGTTTCCGAGCCAAGTAATACAACCTTCTTTCTTACCACTTTATATAGCCCATCAAAGTTTTATTGGCGCTATAGACTCACGCTCGATCATTCTCCAATCAATTTCTAACATTGAATAATTTAGGAATAAAATCTTAAAATCATAATCACTTCAATTTGGCACGATTTAACACTCAAATAAATAAACAAACTGCACCACAATAATCAGCATAAAATTCTAGTCGTCGGCTATCCCAGATTAATTTTCGGAAATTAATTAATTAATTAATTAATTACATAAAATATTAAATAAATGCGATAAATCCAATTTAGGCCCGTAATGCCTAATTGGACGTCGGAATGGACCCGGAATATTTCCGAGACTCGTTTAATAAATAATAACACAAGTCTACTTGCTAATATCCCTAACCATTGGTGTAACATGCATTATTAAAGCACTAATTTAATTACTCTACTCTAATCTATCAACCTAATCACACTTAATTAAATCTAATCAACCATTAAGCATAATTAGTCTACTAAGCAGGGATTAGTGAGTTAAACTCACTTATTTATCGAACTGTTCGGTTCGATTCGACAGGAACGCGACGGGAGCTGACTTTCTCCAAAGTGGGCATAGGTTTTGAGGCTCAGAACACCTCCAAAACAGGCCTAAGGCTCGCTGGAAAACCCACAAACTTCTCCTTTGTTCTAGCTGTAAAAACAGAGAAAACAAGGTTGGTTAAGGCGGCAAGGTTCAGGAAAAGCTAGCGGGGTTGGTCTCGGGTTTCGAACAAGGGCAAATCGGAGGTGGAGGGAGCTTCGACAGCGGCTTGAGCTGCACAGGACAGCTTGGGGATGCACTGCAGAGGCTGGAATGACGGCGAGCTCGGTGGACGGGCGCACGGGTGGCTCGCGCGGACGAAGGCGCTCGAACGGCGACGGTTGCTCCGGAGCTTCCTTGGCTGCTGCTAGGGTCTTCGCACGGCACAATGAGGAAGGGGGAGGAGGCTGCTAACCAATTGGAGAGAGAGAGGGAAGAGATAAGGGAGCATGTGGGCCACATTGGCCTTATTTTCCAATCCCTTATCTCATTCCTTCTTCCACAGCCAAGTGTTGTTCCTTGGCTCTCAAGCAGCCACCAAGGCTCATCCATGGACATGTGAAAGGGTCCAAAATGCTAGGGGAAGGGGGGCACACGAATTTGCAAGCATTTTGGCTTCAATTGGACACCCGTTCATGCTTGATTCCATCCAATTCGGCCTCAACAAATCCCGTTGTCGAGTCAATACTCAATTTAGTATTTTTCCTCACCCATAAAATCCATTTTCTTCCCAAATACATAACTAAAAACGATTTTGGCCTTTTTCGGGACAAAAACGGCTCTATGACGACTTTTTCCCAAAACGTCTTGGGTTTCAGAAAAATCTTCTAAGACTAAGTCAACGTTTTTAGAATTTATTGTGACATGACAAAAACTTCAATTTCTGAAATTGGGCTCGAATTGGCGGTTAATTTTCATTCGGCGCGTTTTTAGTGTGATCTAGGCTATTGGGAAACTTTCAGAAATTTTTCAGTGCAAATGACCTGTGGTCAATTTTCTAGGAACCACAATGAACCCACTCAACTTATTGGGGACTTTCGGTTGTCATGAAAATCTCGATGATTCAAATACGGACACAGAGTACCAAAACGATAGAAAAATCAGTCTAGTGCCGGCCAACGAGAATTTTCCAATTTAATCGTGTCACCCACGATTAGCCACACATCTCTGTTGAACTGACTTATCTCTGATCTCAATTCGATTTTTAACTGTGCCATAATGGTCTCTAAAGAGGAACATGGTCGAGAAGCTGATTTCTGATCGAATTCTCAAGTCTTTTGCCTTAAAATCTCTTAATGATTTCCTAGATAGTCTAATTATCTCAAGAGTGATCAGCTCTAAGAATAGCTCTATAGGCGTGTCAATGAAATGCCCGATTTATTCAGTAGAAAACAGGATTGAAAATCTAGGATGTAACAAAACGACGACCCATAATCTTTCTAATTTAAGCACTTCTAAGTTTGAAGCTCTAATGAAAACGAAGTTTTGATTTCCTCTAAAGCCATATTCTCTTTGAAGCAATCAAAAGCTACCAAACTTCTAGTAATGACTCATGCCGTAGCAACATGCAGTAGCACTTGGGATTAGGAATTGACTGAATGCGCTCTAGGTTATGTTACACGGCGTGTAGTAATTTACAAGAAAAACGCAAAGTTATGGTGGTTGGTCACAATTAGAAACAATTAGTTTCTGACTGAATGCACTCTAAAAAGATGCATTTTTTGAAACTCTTCAGCATATAAGAGGATTTTGCATCTACATAAATCTGATATAAACGATACAAGAGGACTAACAATGGACAAGATTTTAGACTTCTTACAAATATTCCATTTGAAATTCAGATGAGCCTCACGCTTTTAAGATGATAAATACTATATACATCCACTTTACATAAATATTCCAATGGACAAGATTTTAGACTTCTTACAAATATTCCATTTGAAATTCAGATGAGCCTCACGCTTTTAAGATGATAAATACTATATACATCCACTTTACATTGATATAATAGTTATATTTTCTAACTCTAACTTGATATGGCTACTTACATATCACTACAATGACACTATTCTGATTAAGACTGGATACAGAAACAGTTTGAAATATCACTTGAATTCAGCTGTCTTCTCTGTACAAATGAATCTTGATGCCAGAAAGTTCTGGTTGTACTTATTCCATAAAAGGCAGTTCTATATTAACATGGGCGCGAACGAAATGATGTCCTCCTAGTCATGCTGATGTGGGTTAACCACTCAAATTGCCGGTCAAAAATCTCCCAAATTCAAAAAGAGATAACACATCGGAGAGCTAAACAATGGATTGAAATAAAAGTTCGGGACTTAATCAAATAGTTGCAAGGACTATAATTTTCATTAAAGAAGTTGCATGTGGTCGACAGAGCAACATCATTTATCAGACATCTTCTACAAATAGATCCAGTGAACGGCTTGAAGCTTTTGCATCACTTCTAGGATCAGTGGCTGTCCGTGAAAATTGAACATTATGGAAATTGATTGAACGAAATCATTTCCATTGATGGACTGAGTTGAAGATTAGCAGACACACAAGCGACAGCTAGCTTTAAGATGGTCAGAAGATCATCCCCGATGCCAGTGATGTTATTTCCAGCAACTCTTAGATCACTAAAACACATGCAACTTCCCCAGTTTATTGAGATATCTCCATAGAACTTGTTGAGACTCATGTCCATAAAGTCCAAGTGCGCTAGACAAGAAAGATCCCAGATACGTTTCCAGTGAATCGATTTAAATGCTGGTGTGATCAGCTGAATGTAAAGCCAAGAAATGGAACCCATTTTCAAGCAAATTTGTCAAGACCCAAAAAAGTCGCCCAAAGAAGGGATGCCAAATTGGAACACCCACCGCTGTGAGAATATAAAAACCATTCTAAAGTCAGAAGCATGATTTCGTGAAGAATAAAAAATCATATGGCACTCATAGCAGACCACCTTTGGAGATGGCTAGTGGATTATGACCAAAAAATGGCGAACAAAAGTGCAGGATTACACCAGCACAATTAAGTCTCTCATCGTCCATGCGCAGTTCGTATGATTGAACTAAAGTGTAGCCAGAGACCTATGAACAAATGCATCACAAGAAAGGCACTTCATGAACAGCACCTCAGGAGAAAGTAAACTGTTTGTCGAGCAAAAATGACTCCCTCGACCTTGGGCACTCATCTTTCCTAATAAGGCAACATAAAAAAGCAGAGTAGTAAGGATCAAATAGTTGCAATAGAGTGAGACAGAAGCAACAAATCCACTCATGTGACTTTACCACATGATCGATGGACTACGTGGATATGCACCATGTGAATCGGCAGGACGTTTACTGGGCACATCTTTAAGGAGCTAAGAATCTCTTTCACCATTTCGTACATCAGGACTTTCAAGTGCAGAAGGTCTCTGATTTGGAGAGCGACTCCTCTCACATTCGGCTTACCGAGGACTCTGGGATGAACTGAAAATTAAGGAACTCCAATCAGATAAAATTCTCAACAAGAGGTGACCAAAAGAAGCATTAAAGGGAAATAAGGAGGGTCCTCACCTTGTGCATGATCCACTCCGACTTCAGTCCTCATCATCATACTTGGATGCCCTTCAGTCTCTGTGACGGTCAGGACTTGCGCTATAGCTCCTACTTCGGTGATGGTAACTCCTTTCCCTTTCTCTGTAACTGTCGCGATCATATCGTCCCCTCCTTCTACTGCGACTTCTCCTCCTGTAATTACGGTCTCTATATTCATCTCTGTACCTGAAAATCCATTTTACTATCAGTTGCAGTAGAGAATGAGAGGGAATTACTTGCAACTCTGCAAGACGCAAGTACTCATTAAGATGGTTAAGGGTTAACTGCTACTTGCTGTCACATCAATGGATATTTTATTTTATTTGTTTCACTACGCACAAAAGAACAAGGTGCAACAAGCTTAAATGTCACCTAATATCTGAACTGTTGTTTCAAAGCTTAAATGGCAAAAAGGCGAAATCTAGAAACCAACAACTCAATGGCATAATGGTAACTAGCCGAAAGAAATTAGCAACACCACATCGACAACTTATTTACTCGTTACAAGGATGTCACAGGAGTTCACAATTTCATGTGTGAACACCTTAGTTAAAGGCGACACGATCACAATCCTGCTAGGATGTATCATCAAGTGCTGATGGAGTAAGTCCAAGTTGATAAGCTCTTCATCCAACACAAATTTATAAAAATAGATTTCGGGAAAGTGCAAAACAAGTCCTCAGTGTTAACCCACCGTCCAGCTGATCGATTGAGCTCTGAATCATTTGGCAAGTGTTCAATCAATTCTAGTCTTGCAGCTGACACCATCTTTTCACTGGAAAATGGAACCCACTCAATTTTCCATGAAATTAACTATGATGTTTTACTATAACACTGGATTTTGTAATTACGAGACTCGGAACCTAAATTTCATTTAAATTGAGGAAACATTGGACTTCAACTCAAACCCTAAAAATTTGGCCCTTCAATCACCAAATTGTTTTATTAGTCAGTTGATTCTCCTGACCAATTCTGGCACTATTGATTAGACTGACGTGTTGTATCCCTTGGTTATGGCCCAAATTATCTAGCTCCTCTTTCTCCAAAGTTATAAAAATAAGGACCGGTTGCTTAGTTGGCTTGAGCAACCATAATGTAACTACACTTCCATCATTTTTCTAGAAATTGCATTTCCAAACTTAGTTGCTTAGATCTAAAGAAAAGGTAGGAAATTCCTATCCACTAACTGAAGACCAATGAGTCTGTTGGAGAAAACTTCCTTGTGTTTTGAAGTTGACAAAACGTTTTCATTAGTCTAGTCTGAAGATTTGCAGACTCTACCATCAAAGTCTAAAGACTCTGGACTGCTAGACTCAAGACTCAAAGTCTATCCTCATTAACAGTTTCTAGACCATCGAAGAAGGCTTATCCAGAAGTGGATGTTTTGTTAAGGATTTGATTTTATCGACTGGAGAATATCTCTTGGCTGGATATAGCATGTCGAAATCCATTATTCAAATCAAGATTGATTCATGGATTTTGGATCCGTTAATTGGCGAACTATACTTGGAACGTTCTACTTATGGAAACCTGGATCCTGATTGTATGGGCGAGCAGGATTGATGGGCTATCGTCATGTTTCTTAAATAGCTCGAAGATCTTCCTAATTGATTCTGTCCAACGGGTAGATTGGAAGAATTCCTTTAGTAAGTGCCAACGGGTATGATAGCATAAAGGAGTATATAAGGAAGACATTCCAGTTGTTTGAGTGTGTGCACAATAGAAGAATTCCAAAGTCTAAAGCTCCTTGTTCTTAGTCAATTAAACTGTTGAGTGAAATCTTGTACGCAAAAGAGAGTCTATATCTTTAAGAGACCTTGAGGAAGTGTAGTAGAGTCTCTACACTGTGGAATCAAGGAAGAGCTTTACTGTAACAACTCTTTTGTTCATAGTGAAATCCAGCCGGTGGGCTGTCAGTGCGGAAGAGTGGACGTAGGCTTGGATTAAATTGAACCACTATAAACTCTGTGTTCATATTCTCTTCCCTACGCTCTTTTATTTTGATCATAACTCATTTTGTTTACAAGAGACGAATCTCCTTTTCATAATCTATTGTTGATTTGAGTTGCATACTTCACTTGGGAAATTTATTTTTTACACCTATTCACCCCCTCTAGGTGCTCATACTAGCTTTCACAATTGGTATCAGAGCATGTGTACTCACTTAAGTTGAAGTGTTTTACTTCAGAGTTAAAGATCCATGGCTAGTATGTTGGCTCCAGGACTGGTTGAAGGGCAAAGCAATACCAGACCGCCTTATTTTGACGAAAAGGAATACAACATATGGAAAAAAAAGATGAAGGCATTTCTAAGATGAAAGGATCCTCTGGAATGGGATGTGGTAGACAAATGAATCATTCCTAAAACTGCACCTGTCTCAGAAAGAGGAAAAGAAGCCGTTGAGTCTAGCGAAATGACTCAAGAAGCGATAACCAAGAGACAAGCTCTTGATGCAAAAGCAATTTATTCTTTATATTGTGCATTATCACCTACTGAATATAACAGAATATCTTCTTGTGATACAGCTAAATAAGTCTAGGATAGATTACACATCACCTATGAAGGAACTGATCGAGTGAAAGAAACCAGAATCAACATTCTGCTCGATCAATACGAAGCATTCAAAATGAAATCAGGAGAATCTATCACTGACATGTTTAGTCGTTTTATAGAAATCGTGAATGGTCTTGAAAATCAAGGTCAACCAATTTCTGATCCCATGAAAGTAAACAAGCTACTGCGTGGACTCTCCAAGGATTGGAATCACATAAAGACCTCAATAAGGGAGACACAAAGAATTATGCCACTTTCTGTCGATGAATTGGTTGGGACTCTTCAGTCTTATGAAGTGGAGTGAATCAATGAAGATGAAGATCCTAAAGGTAAGAAATCCATTGCATTAAAATCTAATGATGATTCTGATGTCACAGATTCTGAAGACGATATGGATGATGAGGAGCTTGCTCTTATGATAAGAAGACTCAGAAAGCTAAATAGAAAGGGGAGAAGATTCAATCCAAAGAAACAAAGTTTTCAAAAGCAACAGACTAAGTCTGTTGAGGATGATGAATCCAATAGAGATGTAGTCTGTTTTGAATATAAGAAAAAGGGACACATCAGACCCAACTATCCCCTTCTGAGGAAAAAGAAAGGAAAAGCTGAGAAATATCGAAAGGCACTCAAAGCAGAAACTTAGAGTGATACAGAATGTGAAGAAAGTGATGATGATTATGCCAATATTTGTCTCATGGCACAATCAGACTCAGATTCAAACTTTGAGACAGACTCAGATTCAGACAATGAATTCGAGGTAAGTAAGTTGAATATTTCTTTTAGAGTCTCTAGATACATTGATGAATTGTGTCTTAGTCTCAAAACTTCTCTCAAAAGGATTTCCGAACTCAAAAGAGAAAATTCTGCACTAAAGCAGCAGGAAAATGTTTGGAAAGAAAATGTCAAAAGTCTAGACAATAATGTTACTACTTTGAAAGAAAATGTAGATAATCTTTCAAAAGAAATTGCATTCTTGAAAAATGACATCTCAAATATTTCTAAAAGATTTTCTATAGGATCTGAGAAACTTGAAAAAATTCTTTCAGCACAAAGACCTTACTTCAACAAATCAGGTTTAGGAATGACTGCTGAAACCATTCATCTAATTGATTTTCCTAAAGTAAAGGAAAGAATTAAGTAAAGACCTACAAGAAAATGCTTACAAAAATCATTTCCAAAAAGTTTTGTAAAACTAGGAGGTCGCAGTGCTCTTAGATGTTCTAAGTGCAATAGCTCAGACCATTTTGAGAAAGAATGTCCTATGGTTTGGAAACCTGTTAAGAAGGTATGGGCAAAGACCGTATATTACACTAACACCAATGGACCCAAGAAAATATGGGTACTAAAGAAAGCTTGAGTCTCTTTTCTAAATGCAGGTCACTATCAAGAAAAAGATTAAATGGTACCTGGATAGTGGATGCTCAAGGCATATGACAGGAGATTCAAATTGCTTCATAAAGCTTGTTCAAGTTAATGGTGGAAAAGTTTCATTTGGAGGAAACAGCAAAGGAAGAATTATGGGATCAGAACTGTAAAGATTGGAAGCCTCACAATCAGTAATGTTTCCTTAGTGGAAGGACTCAACTACAATTTGCTAAGTATCAGTCAGCTGTGCGACACCGGTTTCAAAATCAATTTTCAAAAGGGAATATGTTTAGGAACTAGTAAAGACTCCTCTCAGTCTTTCACGGGTCGAAGACATGGAAATATCTACCTCTTGGATGTCAAACCAGATGAAACCCAATGTCTAATCTCAATTCAAGAAGAAGCAAACTTATGGCACAGAAAACTTGGGCACATCAACATGAAGCAAATAGCCAAAATTTCAGCAAAGAAACTTGTTCGTGGTCTACCCAATCTGTCATACCAAAAGTCTGATCTATGCACACCATGTGTGTTAGGAAAACAAGAAACTCATTCAAACCAATAAATCAAGTTTCCACTAATCGTGTACTACAGCTCTTGCATATGGATCTCTTTGGACCAACCAGAACTCAGAGCATTGGAGGTAAGAAATACTGTTTAGTGATTGTGGATGATTATTCACGATTCACTTGGGTATATTTCCTGGCAACTAAGTTTGAAACATTTTCTTATTTTACAAAGTTTGCTAAAAAGGTCCAAAATGAGAAAGGGTATGTTATTTTGAGTATACGAACAGACTATGGAGGTGAATTTGAAAATCAAGACTTTACAAAATTCTGTGATGAATCTGGTTTTCAGCATGTGTTCTCTTCTCCATATACTCCAGAGCAAAATGGAGTCGTGAAAAGAAAGAATAGATCGCTTCAAGAAATGGCTAGAACTCTTTTAATTGAAAGTAATATCTCTTCACGTTTTTTGGCTGAAGCAGTTTCTACAGCATGTTATATTATTAATAGAGTCTTTCTAAGGCCTATTCTGGAGAAAACTCCCTACGAGTTATTCAAAGGAAAGAAGCCCATTGTTTCGTATTTTCATATATTTGGATGTAAATGTTTTATATTGAAAAATGCAAATGATCGAGTTGGTAAGTTTGAAGAAAAATCAGATGAAGGTATTTTCCTTGGATATTTTATCACAAGCAAAGCTTACAGAGTTTACAACAAGAAGACTCAATCTGTGGAGGAATCAATGAACGTCAAATTTCAAGACTTTATGCAAAATCAAACGATTCATACTCATCTTGAAGAATCTGAACCTGCTCCAGACTCTACAAAGTCTAAATCTCCAGAAGCAGCTCAACCTTCAGAAGACAAGCAACAAATGATCAACGAAGATTCAAATGAGGAAAAAGATCAACAATCTGACAAATCAACCAGCAACTGGAAGCATAAGTCTAGTCATCCCAAAGATCTCATTATTGGTGATATTAATGAAGGAATTCGCACAAGATCCAAAAGGCACGAAGAGTCTAGTGCTGTGGCTCTTATTTCTGAAATAGAACCCAAGAGCATAGAAGAAGCTTTAACTGATGAAAGCTGGATTGAAGCTATGCAAGAAGAACTCAGGCAATTCAGTATTAATGATGTCTGGGAATTGACTCCTAAACCGAAAGGTAAGTCTATCATTGGAGCTAAATGGGTTTTCAGGAACAAGATGAATGAGAAAGGAAAGGTCATAAGAAACAAAGCAAGACTCGTGGCCAAAGGATATACGCAAGAAGAAGAGATAGACTATGATGAGACTTGCACACTAGTAGCAAGGTTAGAAGCAATTATATTATTACTTGCTTTTGCTTGTCATAAGAATTTCAGGTTATTCCAAATGGACGTCAAAAGTGCTTTGCTAAATGGATTTATCCAAGAGGAAGTCTATGTGGAACAACCACCCGGTTTTGAAGACCCAAGAAAACCAGACTCTGTTTTCAGACTGAAAAAGGCTTTATATGGTTTAAAGCAAGCACCTCTAGCTTGGTACGACAAACTAAGTAAGTTTTTAATTCAGAACGGTTTTGTCAAAGGTAAAGTAGATACTACATTGTTTATCAAAAGAGAAAGCAAAAGTTTTCTACTTGTTCAAATTTATGTTGATGATATTATTTTTGGATCTTCTAATGAAAGTCTGTGCAAGAAATTCTCTAAGTCTATGCAGGATGAATTTGAAATGAGCATGATGGGTGAACTAACCTTCTTTCTTGGGCTCCAAGTAAAACAACTGAAGGAAGGAACTTTATTCATCAAGAAAAGTATGCTAAAGAACTTGTCAAAAAGTTTGGACTGGAGAATTGCAAAAAGACTGATGTACCAATGTCAAATTCCTTGAAGTTGGACAAAGATGAAGGAGGAAAGAAAGTCGACCAGAAGCTATACAGGAGCATCATTGGTTCACTTCTTTACCTTACTGCTTCTAGACCTGATATTTTGTTTAGTGTTTGCATTTGTGCCAGGTTTCAATCAGACCCTAGAGAATCTCATTTAAGTGCTGCAAAACGTATTATCAAATACATTGCCTCAACTTCAACTTTGGGTCTCTGGTATCCTAAAGAAGGAGACTTTACTCTTCTTGGATACTCAGACGCAGACCTAGCCGGATGCAGAGTTGATAGAAAGAGCACCTCGGGCACCTGTCAACTACTTGGAAGCAAGACAGTGTCTTGGTTTTCAAGGAAGCAAAGTACAATAGCTCTTTCTATAGCAGAAGCTGAATATGTAGCTCTTGGAAGTTGGTTCACAAATTCTGTGGATAAAACAACAGTTAAGAGACTTTGGAATTGAAGATTCATGCACTGAAATCAAATGTGACAACACCAGCGCAATCAATCTCACCAAGAATCCGATTCTTCACTCAAGAGCAAAACATATAGAGATTCGACATCACTTCATTAGAGATCATGTTCAAAATGGAGAAGTTTCAATTCAGTTTATTGACTCAAAGAATCAACTGGCGGATATATTTACAAAGCCTTTGGAGAAAAATCAATTTGAAGCTATTCGTTCCAGACTCAATATCTTAAAGTCTGAGGAAGTTCAGACCCAGGACTGAAAGTCTAAAGACACTCAGACTCAGACGATCAAGATTTTTTTGTAAGTTATTATCTCTCAATCAAATCTCGAAAAGGTACGATCATCAACCCGTAATTAATTGTTGCTATTTTTAATTTCCGTGATTATTGTAATCTTTCCTTTTCGAAAAAGAAATTTTTTAAAATGACAGTTATCTAATTTTTGAAAAGGCAGTTATTTTTAAAAGGCATCTTTATATTTCCTTTTTTATGACGTTCCGTATGCCTCTCTTCGACTGTCTTATATACTGCTGGTTCTTCTTCGTTTTACTCACAAAAACCCTAAGAGAGCACCGATCTTCCATTTCTGTCTTCTTCTCTTGTTTAATCTTCGAAAAGTTGTCATCTTTCTTGGGAAAACAAGCTTGGAATCTCTCAAAGACTGTGAAAAATGTCTTCACAAAGAAAGTCTTCGAGGATCGTAAACAGGGGACCACAGCAAATGCGTGAGGGGCCTACGCACTTTGATCTCACCGAGGAAGAAGAATCTCCTAATCAGCAACAAAGCCCACAACATTCTCAGCAGCGTCCATCTCCTCCATCTAGACCTCAGGATGTTGCACATCAAGAAGAGGAAGAAATCATCGAAGACGCAGAACCCGTAAGAACTCTTAAGCCTCTTTTACCTACAAACTTTATCGTGCTTTGAAGAGGGGTGGTACTCCTTTGAACTACATTGATGAATTTTGAAAGACAAAGGTATAGAAATGAAACTTTCTTTTTACGCACAATGGAACGATTGGGAATTGCCCTACTGGGTCGGCGGAAGAGGCATTGGCAAATATCCCAAGCGATCCACGTGTTGGAGGGCTGAGTCAGCAGATGGGAATGACGATGATAGGATGTACAGTCAGTTTAAACCGAGAATGGGTGTTGCGGCAAAAATCCGAAGCAAAAGGACAGACTTGTTTCGATCGGAGGAACACAAGCAACTGTACTCTAAGTTGCTGAAGCGTGGGGTGATAAACCCTAGAAGTGTGGATTTTGATTTTCTTGACTCTGTGAATGTCAATCTGCAGGAAAAATTCAGTCTTCTTCAACTCGAACAGTTTTGTTATGAAAGTACAGAAGCCTATGCTGAACTTACTGCTTATTTCTATTCGAATCTTAGTTTCTTGGATGCGAATAGATTCTCTTTTAGTGTTCGAGATCAGGACTATGTGGTTGACATGAATACATTGGCTGATGTGATTGGGGTTGAAAGAGGAAGATATCAACCTATCAGTGTAATTATTGCTCGTGCAACGTTGGAACTTGTTAAGGATCGAAGAACGGAAGAAAAGATTTCCTATTCAAGGATAAATGCAACTAACATTCTGCTTCACAAGATTGTGATTAACTGCCTCAGACCAAAATCTACTTCAAAGACCGATGTTTCAAACTCGAAGGCAAAGTTGATGTATGCCATCAATGTTGGGAAAAAATTCTCTCTTCCACACATTATTATGTTCCACATGTACAGGGCAGTGGTGAAAGACAAGGGACAACTTCCTTATCCAGCTCTTGTGACCAAGTTATTCAGACACTTGAATATTCAGCCTCCCCGATTTCTTTATGGTCAAGCGTGTGATCAAATGGTGGTGGGATTGAAAATGGTCTCTAAAATGCGTTTGAAGGAACTCAACAAGGAGTTGAAGAAGTTCAATGAGAAAACCCCTGTCAAATCTCTTTAAATATCTTCAACTACAAAAAGGAAAGGGAAGGAGCCCATGGTTGCTCCATCAAAGAAAAGAAGAGCTCTCATCATTGAGGATGGAGAGGATGATGATGACATTACCATTTCTGCAATGGCTTTGAAGAAACTGAGTCATTCTGCACTAGAATCAACAGAGAGACAAGAAAAAGATACGACTGAAACAGAACAGAGGACTGGAGAAAGTGAAGATTTTGAGAAAGAAACAGAGGAGAGAGATGTAGAGGAGGAAATAATTGAAGAAGAAGAAGAAGAGGAGAGAGTAGAAAAAGAACATGAAGAACACTCTTCTCCACCTGAAGGCATGGAAACGGGGGGAGATCCTGAGAAAAGAGGAACATTCTCAATCCCTGCCACCAGTGAAGGAGTAAGTCGCTCTCCAGCAGATCCAGAGGACATCTATGCATCACAATTTCCTGAGGAGGAACACGATGTTTCATCGCCCAATCTGCGTGACAATGCTGATTTGCCATCTCTGCTTATACTCCGTCTAATCGTGCAGAAGTAAGTACTCAGACTGATAATTCAGCAAACTTTCGCAGAATTCTTGATGTTCTTTTGGAGATGAAAGGTCAAATCTATGCTTTGGGATGCGATCTTCAGAATATGCAGAATGCAGGACAGGCTTCCTCAGTTTCTTTGAATGATCAACTCCAAGCCCTTACTCTTCAAGTTCAGACAAATGTTAAGGGTGAAGAAGTAGTGCAACTGAAGGAGGACTTAAAAAGGCTGGAAGGCATTGTTCAGTCAATGGGAGATTTCTAGCTTGTCCGTGTTCCCAAGCCATCTTAATTTCATTCTCTTTTCATCTCTACCTTTTTTAATGATGACAAAAAGGGGGAGAGATGTGCAGATTTGACTAGCTGTTTGGATTTAAAACTTTTTTGATTGACTTGATGTTTGTGTTTGGCTGTTTGGATTTGGACTGGATTTGGAATTGACTGTTTGAACATCTGTTTATCTTAAGTATTATTGATATCTCATGACCTTGTTCATAAGACTAACCTACTTTCTGTGGATGCAGATTCTAGTGTTATTACTAAGCCATTTATCTTTATGAGATATCCATATTTGCTTGAGTAATGTTTTGCAGGTCAAAGTTATCCAAATCTGCAGGAAAGTTTTGTCACCATCAAAAAATGGGGAGATTGTTGGAGAAAACTTCCTTGAGTGTTTTGAAGTTGACAAAACGTTTCCATCAATCTAGTCTGAAGACTTGCAGACTCTTCCATCAAAGTCTGAAGACTCCGGACTGCCAGACTCAAGACTCAAAGTCTATCCTCATTGACAGTTTCTAGACCATCAAAGAAGGCTTATCCAGAAGTGGATGTTTCGTTAAGAATTTGACTTTATCGACTGAAGAAGATCTCTTGGCTGGATATAGCATGTCGAAATCCATTATTCAAATTCAGGGATTTTGGATTCGTTGATTGGCGAAGTAGACTTGGAAGGTTCTACTTATGGAAACCTAGATCCTGATTGTATGGGCGAGCAGGATTGATGGGCTATCGTCATGTTCCTTAAATAGCTCGAAGATCTTCCTAATTGATTCTGTCCAACAGGTAGATTGGAAGAATTCATTTGGTAAGTGCCAACGGGTATGTTGGCATAAGTGAGTATATAAGGAAGACGTTCCAGTTGTTCGAGTGTGTGCACGATAGAAGAATTCCAAAGTCTGAAGCTCCTTGTTCTTAGTCAATTAAACTATTGAGCGAAATCTTGTACGCAAAAGAGAGTCTATATCTTTGAGAGACCTTGAGGAAGTGTAGTGGAGTCTCTACACTGTGGAATCAAGAAAGAGCTTTACTGTAACAACTCTTTTGTTCATAGTGAAATCCAGCCGGTGGGCTGTCAGTGCGGAAGAGTGGACGTAAGCTTGGATTAAGCCGAACCACTATAAACTCTGTGTTCATATTCTCTTCCCTCGCTCTTTTACTTTGATCGTAATTTGTTTTATTTACAAGAGACGAATCTCCTTTTCATAATCTATTGTTGATTTGAGTTGCATACTTCACCCGGGAAATTTATTTTTTTACACCTATTCACCCCCCTCTAGGTGCTCATACTAGCTTTCACAAAGTCAAATATACTATGTGCGTGAGTGACTCTAGTTTTAGCATTCAGATTCAGCTGCAGAATTTCAACTTTTGGGTTGTAACTCTATCTCTTGACATTGGTTTACTGTGAACAAATGTAATATACAACAACCCAGTTCTTTAAAAGTAAATGCCTCTAATGTCATTTAAATGTTAATATATATATTATGATTTGTATCTTTGAAATGTATAGATATTTTCCATAAGCCATAAGATGCGTAATCACATCATTGTTAACAGCATTATGATTTCAATGGTAAATTGACCTTGCCGATTTTCTCATTCAATCAGGATCCCCATCAAAGTTTTAGCTACCTCTATAAATCCTAATCAAAGTTACAGCAACCATTATTAACTCTTGAAATGTAGAGATAAATGAATTGTGCAGCTAATTAACAGGCTTATGTAAGTATTAGAGGACCAAATATCTTAACCAATCCACAAAAATTACCTTGGAATTTCACCTCAAACCCAAATCAACAACTATAGCAATAGGGAGTTACAGACAGTTGTCAACACATTAAACATGAATTTATAATCAAGTGTAGAATTCTTCTCATTTTAGTATACATAGACACAATTTGCATAACTTTACTAACTTAACAAACTTAAACCAATTTGCATATACACAGTTTGTGTAACTTTACTAACTTAACAAACTTAAACCATACCTTAGATGAGGACTTTGACTTCTCGACCGCCTTCTTATCTTTGAAACTGGTTCAGCAATCCTCCCCTTATCACTAGTGAGAAATAAGGGCCGAGCTCATATGAAGAATTGGTAATAAGAAACTAACAGCTAAATTATTCAAGAAATCTACTTTTTCCTTTTCTTTAAGCCATCTTTTGCAGGTTATTTTGCAAAACGAACGCTCCACTGACATAATCGTGCCAACAAGGTCATAGCAACTTGCACCATTCAAAGGTTTATTCCAAGAAAACCAAATTCCCTCCAGTGAACTTGTACCAGATTTGCATTGCATTGTATTTTGACCCTAAAGAAGCACAATCTATTTGCACAATTCGAAAACTAAAACGTGAGATAATAATCAAACAGCTTACATTCTCTCGACATTGGGATAATACTTGGCGAACTAAACCCCAATCTCTCTCCCATCCACGACTCTCCCTTTCAACAAGAAAACCGAACCAAAAATCATACGCCAATCCAAGCGTTCCCCGCACAACGCGAACAGAAACCCAAGCAATATAACCGCATGGATTCTATCTAGGTATTTTATCTCAATGACAAAGGCGTAGTCATCAAGAGGAATTACCTCTAGAGTCTCCTTACTTTTCCATTGTTCTCCCGATTTGAAGCTCTACATTCTGAAAGTGCTAGTATGAACATCTAGAAGGGGGTGAATAAGTGTAAAAACAGATTCTACAAAATGCAGTGAAAACCTTTACTTTTAACCTGAGTCTGAATAACGACAGACTTTTGAAACTGAGTCTGAAAAACAATAGATTTTGAGCGAGATCAGACTTTAGCAATTAAATAGAACTACGAACAAAATAAAGAGATTCGGGGAAGAGAATAAGAACACTTTAGCAGTTAAATAGAACTATGAACAAAATAAAGAGATTCAGGGAAGAGAATAAAAACACAAAATTTATAGTGGTTTGGCTTAATCCAAGCCTACGTCCACTCTCCCATGCTAACAGCCTTCTTGGCTGGATTCCACTATGCAATCAACAAGAGATTACAACTTTGAGTGCAAATACTTAGTAGTAGATCACATTATCTCACTAAGTCACTCTTTTGATATTTCTCTCAAGATCACAAACGTTTAAGCTCATAAGAGACAAGTGTATGAACAAAGATCGTTTAGACTTTGGAATTATAAATTCTACGCTTCGTCTCTTACTTGCTCATCGGTCCTTCATCTCCTTAAATACTCATCCACTTCCAAACTAGCTGTTGGACAGTATCTTGAGAATTGTCTTCCAATTTACCTATTGGACAGCTCTGTATCTAGAAGATTTGGTAGCCGTTGAGTGACAAAAGTAGAATCCCAAATTGATTCTGATTGCCCATACAAACAGAATCTTAGTTTCCATAAGTAAAACTTCTTTGTATAGAAAGTTCTTGTCTTCAAGATCCAATCGTCAATCAATTAGATTGAGTCAATTAAATCAATCTTGATGTGGAATCCAAACCAGATCACTAGTCGTTATATGATTGGGCTTGTGTTACGTTCTGTCGAATCTGCATGTAAAGTCTGAGTGCAATAGACTTTACAATCTGAGTCTGAGTGCAATAGACTTCACAATCTAGGTCTGAACATATTTTGCTTCTGAACAGTTTTAGCTTTAAGTTCTGAACACAATCTGAATAAGTTGCATAGAGTCTGCTTTCTAGTTCAGCTTCAGCATATAGTCTGTCTTCTAGTTCAACTTTGTTCATGTTTAGTCTTGAATTTGTCAGAATTGACAGACTTCTGATGTAGAACAGACTTTGATACTACAGTTTGGTAATCTTCAAACTTTGACACAGAAGTTTGGAAATCTTCATAATATACTTTGATAATATTCTTTAGATGTTCTATCATCTGCATAGTTTGTTACTCAACCATTAAACACGTTAGTAGCATTTGATTTATTTTATCATCTTCAAAACATCATAAGAGATTTCCCTAACACATCCCTCGCAATACCAACGGTAGGGACCTCTTTGGAGTTCACAGTTTTGAGCCACCTGGCTCATTTCTCAATCCTCAGGTTCAGTTTCTTTGCAGCTTCTTCCAATATAAAGAGATTGGATGCTCTAATGTTCACGAGCACACTCATTGTGGTCTCTTCGATTCTTAAATCCACAAACATCAGTCCCTTAGTCTCCTTTGCCTTCTTAGATTTATCTTGCTAAGGATCCATAACGAACCCAATCACGACTCTTCTTTTGGTTCATCTTCTTTGTAAAGGGTGGCCAATTTATCCTTGTTCGGGTAGTCTCGTGCCATGTACAGACCATCACAAAAGAAGCACTTGTAAGTAGGGGTGAGCGGTTCCCGGTTCCTTACAGGTTCCGCTTGGAACCTGTAACCTACCCTTGGGTATAGGTTCCTCATTTTTTAGAACCTGGAACCTACCCGTCAGAACCAAGAACCTGGAACCTACCCTATCACAGGTTCCGGGGTCGGTTCCAGGTTCCAACAGGTTCTTTTTTCTTCTTTTTTTTTTTTCATTTTTTAGTTTAAAAAAATGGAAATGAATGCAACAATAATAAACAAACTTGTTATTCATCAAAGAAAATATAACACAAACACAATCTATAATACTCATAAGCGTTTAATATTCTAAAATGTGAACTATTTCTCTTTTGCAAAGTCCAGCTGTTCACTTCACAAAGTCCCTTACCTCAGCAACAACCCTGCACCAAAATAAAACCATATCCCTCATTGTTTTACAGCTTCCAATGACTTCAGCGGCTTTAGTAACAAAGCTTTCAAGTGGAGCTACATGAATATCTCTCGGCAATGTTGCAGCAGTGGTTTCTAAACCAGAACTAATCTTTCTTTTGAGAAACTTTCCCCTTGCAAATATCTTACAGATATTACAACATAAGTGAAAGATCATCGTAGGATAATTTTAAAAAAGAACCGATAAATTTTTTTTTATAATGGATGAGTATTATTTCATGAACTAGTAAATTTGATAATCTGATTATTGATTTACCTGCATCAAACAGCAAACTAATCAAAGAATAGAGCTTCACTTCATCTGGAAACTCGGATATGTTATCTTCCTTTTCACAAAGCACAAGCGACCTCACAGCAAAGAGACTTAGTCCTGCCCTTTCCTTGATAGGAGAAGAACCTTTGTTTGTTGCCAGAAAATCTTTCATTGAGCTAAATCTCTTCCCATTCCTGGGAAAAGTTTCCAAAGATGTCTAAGTGATAGAAGAAATATATAGAGCTAAAAGTTATAATGGCTATCTTGTAGATAATAAAGACTTACTCTACAGCCACAGCCAGTTGCTTGATAACTGGTGATGGAGGAATTTTCTCAGTGTTACCAGAAATTAGACCGTCCAATATGGATATAGACTTTGAACCCTATCAAAACATTTTTAATCCAAATTAGACAGCAAAACCATAAACATGTCATCTTAAACCTCGAAGTCTGATCTCTTGCTAAAGTAAAAGATATTAATTGTCATCATAACTATAAACTATTTGCAGCCATTTCTGTTTCACACGAAAAGAACAGCTCGAGGCATTATTGCAGCAGACATATTAGGATATGAGAAAGCTAAAAAGAGATTGAAGTACAAGATTTTCTCTGAACCGCAATGAAAAATTACGGTAAATGTACTGTGAGTAGGCAGTTGGCTTCTCCACTGATGATTTTGCCGAACCAATGAGGACTCTCTCTGTTCTCTATCAACTGTACATATTTGACGTATAACAAAAGCTTCACTGGTTAATTCTTTTTTTGCCAAAAAAAAATTTTGCTGGTGTAATAGTAGATATTTAGACAACAAGAACACAACTTAAAATTAATCAATCTACTATCCCAAAATTGACATTTTCTATTGGCCATTCAGGGACATCTGATGCAACATGTTTATACATGTAAGCAAGTAGTCACATCGATGACTTCTAAGACATCTATGACTGATGATAATATGAGCTAGTAGCAACCAATGAGTTAGCCAGCATATCACTAAACTCAATTACTATAACACACGCAGAAAATAAACATTCTGAGTGTGTAAAAGAGTTAAAAGCACCAAAAAAAAAACTCACCCCTGATTCAGAATCATTCTTCTCATTCACTATTTACAGCTTCCCTCCTGTTGAACAAGAAAACCAATATGAGCATCTTATCACATGAATAACATAAGACAAATTAAACATTAAAAGTGTGAAGGAGGAGAAACCTTAAATGCCAATACTCTAGGAGCTGGAAATCGTGATTCTGTGAGTTCTTCAGCCAAAGTTCGGCAAGCCGCTAAAGTTGCTGCACTTTCCCCTTCGCCAGATGCTTGGAGTGATCTACTTTCTGCTTCCCTAACAGCATTTGGAGAACAATCACTCCAAACGCCAAGACTTTGCTCTTCTCAGTGAATCGGCCTCGTGGACATTTACTCTAGCTTTAGGTTGCCACGGCAGCACTAGCTTTGAGCAATGAGAACACAACGTCTATATGAGGAGCCTGTGGAAACCGAAGTCATCGAGCATCGGATTGTCATCGCCGGTCTATGAGCACCTTGTCTGCCCATATGTTTTGGTGGATGCATACAGGTAATATCAGTTTCGTGAGATCATTCGAAGTCAAAAGCTGCAACTTGCAAGTAGAAGATAATCAAGATCAGTTGATCCCCAATTCAAAGAAAGATAGACAATTAAATTTGATGTCACATGTGCAATTTGAGCACCACGATCACTACTCTGTATATTTACATGACAGGACAATGACCAGGCAATATTTATTATGCAGCAAAATCAATAGTGGCAGGTTTCCTCAAAAGAGAGGTCCTGGACGACCGCATTTGTGCCCCCGAAATGACTTGGTAATGCTATTATTAATTCATAACCCCCTAGCTGGTTACTGCTCACGAGGTCCAAAGCACTGTTAATGGTGCATCAGAAGATTTTGGTACTAGAGGTATTGTTTTGAAGGTTTCTTACTAGCTTTTAAAAATGCTAGCCAATGCATTTGAAGCGCTTATTAAGCTATAATAAATGTCCTTTGGGAAATGTAAAGAAGTGGTTTTTTTTTATTCCCTTAATGTTCAAATTTCTTGTCATTTGTAATACCATTAGACTTCACTCAACTTCCTCGTCTTGGAAAGGTGCTTAGAATGTGCCTTTAGGCACCCCACCAACAATGACCTACCAGGGTTACAAATAGCTCTTTAGCATCCGATAGACTCCATAACTCAATTCAAGTTCCAAATTCCAGCAAAAGCTTTATGCACAGAGGGCAATTTAGACGATAGCTAGCGGCAACAAGAGTTATCAATCATGTAGCAAGTTGTTAACAAGCCAATTAGAGAAGCAATGCTACAAGAGTGACATATGATAGTGGGAATTCCAGAATGTGCAGTGGGTTAGATACTGATATCTAACCTTACATTTTCCTGTCATTCATCAAGGTGTATACTGTTGCGTTAAGAAGATTATATGTGCACGAAGGTGCCACTGAGAGGACGAGCGGCGTCCACTGGCGGCGGCGATGGCAAGCGGCTGAGTAGTGAGGCAAGCAAGGGGTGACGGCGTCGAGGGAGCAGGAGGCAAGGGCAAGACGAGCGCGGGGTGACTGGCATCCAGCGGCGGTGTCGAGGGCGAACGGCGTCCGGCGGCGGTGTCGAGGGCGAGCGGCGTCAGCGACGGGTAGAGGCAGAGAACGGGAGGGTCCGGTTCGGTTCTTCGATTCTCGGGTGCTCACCCCTGCTTAAGCCCGAACGAAGACTCTTTATAGGCATACTAGCACACACAACAAGCGTACCAGAATGCACATCAGCGTCAACGGAGAACCGGCAGGGCTGGAGTTCACATAAGTTGAATAGCCGCGAACTCAGACCCCGCTTGCCCAAAACAAGGCACGCACAGATGAAGAAAGGCCTACTTGGGCTGGCGCAGTGCTGTGGCGGGCGGTGGTCGGTGGGCTGGCCTTCGGCGAGGCGAGTCTCTTACTTCTTTCTCACACAGACAAAGCGGACTACTCTCTCTCTCTCTCTCTCTCTCTCTCTCTCTCTCTTCTCTCTCGGTCTCACTCTCTAACAGAGCCCATGCACGGCTGAACCTCTCCCGCTCTCCCTCAGTCGCACGGAACTGTCCTCTCGGTCTCTCTCCCTCGAGCTCATCTCTCTCTCAGCCCAAAATCTACGGATAAACCAGAACCCCCTTGCTTTCCCTCTCTCTGTCGCTCTCCCTTGCTTGGTCCCTCTCTCCCTCGGCCAAAAAGGAAACCCTCAAAAAGAGAGGAGAAGAAGAAGAAGAAGAAGAAGGGGGTGATTTTGACCTAGAGGGGGAAAGAGAAGAGAGAGAAAGAGAAGTAAAGAAAAAAGTTTGGGGGAGGCAGGAAGTGACATGAGGAGGAAAAATGGGAGAAAAAGAAAAGGAAAGGGGGGAAAAATCGGCATAAGGGGGGAAAATGAAATCACGTGAGGGAGGGGGTGTTAGGGTTTTTTCTTGGCCGGTTCTGGTTCCTATGGGAACCGGAACCGGAACCGAGAACCGCCGGTTCCCAGAAAAATAGAGCCGGGAACCGGAACCGGTCTCCTTAGAACCGAGAACCGAACCGGACCCTGCGGTTCGATTCTTTGGTTCTCGATTCTACCCGGGAACCACGCTCACCCCTACTTGTAAGTACGTACCATCCTTTATCGTCCATCGCTTGACTTCGCATGAACCTTGGGAGACCAGCCGGTGGTCTACCTCCAGTCGGCCGATTGAATCTTTCTCGATCTCCCCCACCATTGGCTTTATCCTTCGGACAAGGTTTGAACTAGATGTGGAAGGCGCCTTGTACTCCACGAGGGATTCGGCCACAGTTATGGCTGTTATGAGGTCTCCTACATTGAATCCCTTCAGCTCTTGTATGGTCCATAGCTTGAGACCACTCATAAATTGATAGTATGTTCCATCTTGTTCATTGAGAAGATTTGGAATAGCAACTCTGAAAACCACTTGATGTAATTGTGCACCGCGCCCTTTTGCTCAAGACACTTTATCTCTATGCGAGCTTCTTACTCCGCATAAGCGGGAAAGTAGTTTTGTTGAAATTCCTCGACAAATCTACCCTAGTTTGTAATAGGATCCCATACTTATCATTCGACTGATGATGCCACCAATGCATTATCAGCTAAATATATGGATGCGATGTTTACTTGTGATTGGTCATTGTTAATCCCCATGGCTTGGAAGTACCGTTCCATGTACCATAGGAAGTTGTTCATGTCTTTTGCCACCTGTGAGCCCTTGAATTCCTTTGACTTGGGTGCATCCGTTCGTGGACCTTACACGATGAACACCCCGTTCGTGCATGCTGCTTCTGATTCAGCGAGCTTCCCCTTTAGCTTTGCTATTTCCATGTTCATGGCCTCCAAGGACTCATCCCGTTGTGTGAGTTCTTCCCTTAAGGTCCCTAGCAACTCATGTCGGAGTTCTCCCATGCCGGCCTTGAGCTTTTACAATTTGGCCACAAGCTCCTCCTTCTTGGTGTCCATTCCATCCACGATTTGGGTTAGGTCATCGACTAATCCTTGGACTTCGATGACAAACAACTCCAACTTCATCATCCGATGCTCCAAATCCCCCAATCATTCAAACTTGAAACACCATGGTTCTTCCTTCCCTTGGTAGTGCCTTTTTCGGCGTTCCTTCCACGATCATCACAAGCACCACCCATTATGAGCGCCTCATCAGATCATTGATTAGCTATCACGCTTGGAATGAACTGCTTTGATACCACTTGTCACGGTCAATCGATGTAGCATTCCCTAACCCGTGCAGCCTTATAATTTCCAGCCTTTCTCACACTTGACTCACAAGGATTTTTAGAGAGAGACCCTCGAGAGAGAAACTCTAAAATTATATTTCACTTGTGAATAAGTTAATACCATGAGGGGATGAGACCTATATATATATATTACATGACAAATCATATCCGTAGATTTCTCTTTGTTCTAATGGTGAAGATCATATCTCCTTAACTACTATTTACCCGCATTTATTACATAAATGTACATTTACTGTATTGCCGGCCCCCAGTAGTATTCTAGAACACTCAAGAAAACTGTAGGACTCAAGAACACCGATCAATGGTCGCCCGTTCTAAGGATGGGTCACAGCCGTTGTTCAGAATTCTCTTGGATCATCTCTTCCTTCAACCATGACAAATGGGTGTCACTAGGCAATTGCCCTCTTAAACTTGATGGTATGTTTTTTTGATAGGCTTACCTTGTTAAAATCTTCATTCATATGATTTCATATAATGTCTTCCATCAAAATGTTATTGTACTCTTTGGCTGATATACTAGTGATCACAACTTAATGTGGACATTTAAACGTGAATGAAATTAAATGAATGTGGGAATAATTAACTAAATGTAGGATCACATTTTCAATATTATATCATCTTCAGCTTGCAAAATAGCTCTATCAAAGCACTGGGCTGCGATAAATTTTTTCTTTCAATCAAAGCTGGACGATGACTTTAGTATGGTTTTGTTCGCGATTTCCTCTGTAACGTCGTCCCATGTTTCTCCTCGTACAGCCACGATCGGATTCGGTCCTAATAATTAGGTGGGATCGAGCCACAATCAAACCCGCAAGATCCGGCCCAGCCCGGTCCACTAACTCGTTCTCGTGTTCTCTCTCTTCTGCTCTCGAAGTCGAACCCCCTTGGAAGATGGACCTGCTGGAGCCCCACCGAAGCATCTCTGTCTCTCTCGCCGGAGAAGAAGGAGAAGGAGAGGAGGCAGCAGCATCTTCTCGCTCCTCATCCTCAACATCTCCTTCCGTAGCTCTTTCCTTCCCCCTGCTTCGACTCCCTTCGCCTCCGCCGCTATCAATGCCTCACGAGGTTGTTTCGCAGGGACCACCGCCGACGACCTCTTCCTCTCTTCGACAAGTACGGCAAGGTCGTCGACTTGTTCATTCCCAGGGACCGGAGGTACGTGTATTTCCTCTGCTCCGTTGAATTTCTTTGTTACCGTGTTCTGATGTGGCCGCGCGGGACTGGGGAGTCGAGAGGGTTCGCGTTCGTGCGGTACAAGTACGCGGACGAGGCGCAGAAGGCGGTGGACAAGCTCGATGGTGTTGCTCTTGTCTCTGATTTTTAGTTCCTTCGATAACGAGGGTTTCTGTTCGCGTTGTGCGGGGAACGCTTGGATTGGCGTTTAATTTCTTGTTCGGTCTTCTTGTGGAAAGGGAGAGTCGTGGACGGGAGAGAGATTGGGGTTCAGTTCGCCAAGTACGGTCCCAATGCGGAGAGAATGTAAGCTGTTCGATTATCTCACCTTTTAGTTTTGGAATTGTTCAAGATTGTGTCTCTTTCCGGTCTAAATACAGTGCAATGCCAATCTGGTACGAGCTCACTGGAGGGAATTTGGTTTTCTTGGAATAAACGTTGAAATGGTACAAGTTACTATGACCTTGTTAGCATGATTCTGTCACTGGAGGATTCGTTTTGCAAAATAACCTACAAAAGATGGCCTAAAGAAAAGGAAAAAGTAGATTTCTTGAATAACTTTGCTGTCAGTTTCTTGTTATTAATTCTTTCGACGAGCTCGGCCTCTATTTTGCAATAGCGACAAGGGGAGGATTGCTGAACCAGTTTCAAAGATAAGAAGGCAGTCAAGAAGTCGTAGTCCTCGTCCAAGGTATGGTTTAAGTTTGTTGAGTTAGTAAAGTTGTGCAAACTGTGTCTACGCAAATTGGTTTAAGTTAGTAAAGTCATGCAAATTGTGTCTATGTATACTAAGATAAGAAAAATTCTACACTTAATTATGAATTTGGGTTGAATGTGTCGACAACTGTCCGTAACTCCCTATTGCTATAGTTGTTGATTTGTGTTTGAGGTGAAATTCCAAAATCATTTTAATGGATTGGTTATGATATTTGGTCCTCTAATACTTACATAAGCCTGTTTATTAGCTGCGTAATTCATTTATCTCTACTTTTCAAGAGTTAATAAAGGTTGCTGTAACTTTGATTGAGATTTAATAAAGGTAGTTGAAACTTTGATGGGGATCCTGATTGAATGAGAAAATTGGCAGGGTCAATTTACCATTGAAATCATGACGCTACAGTGGATAGAGGACCCATGCCTAGAGCTCTTTGATGGATGAAGGTTTAAGCCATCTAGTTTCTTTCAATGACCTGTGAAGATGTTTGAAGAGGAACGGGAGGGAAATTCTCTCAGTTTGCCTCTATATGAGAGGACACCTGTCCCTTTGGGTTAACAATGTCACTGCCAATTTATTTTATAGGTTTCCTCCTGGCCTTATTAAAATCAAATTGCAAACTTTGTGAGTAATCCTTACCATCCCTTGTTGGTTGTTCGCAAGTAATCAAAGCAATCGATCAAGTTCATGGAGAGAACTGATTCTAGAGGAGTTAATGCTGTTAACAATGATGTGAGAAGCCTGTTTATGCATCTTATGGCTTATGGAAAATAACTATACATTTTTAAAGATACAAATCATAATATATATTAACATTTAAATGACATTAAAGGCAATTACTTTTAATGAATTGGGGTGTTATATATTAAATTTGTTCACTGTAATCCAATGTCAAGAAAAGAGTTGCATCCCAAAAGCTGAAATTCTGCAGCTGAATTTGAATGCTAAAACCACAGTCACTCATGCACATGGTAAATTTGACTCATTAGTCTTCAGTCAGTGGATAGGAATTTCCTACCTTCTCTTTAGATCTAAGCAACTAAGTTTGGAGGTGCAATTTCCAGAAAAATGATGGAAGTGCAGTTACATTATGGTTGCTTAAGCCAGCTAACCAACCAGTCCTTATTTTTATTACTTTGGAGAAAGAGTAACTGGATAATTTGGACCATAATTAAGGGATACAACACATCAGTCTAATCAATCATTGAGTGACAGAATTGATCAGGAGAATCAGCCGACTAATCAAACAATTTGATGATTGAAGGGCCAAATTTAGGGTTTTGAGTTGAAGTCCAGTGTTTCCTCAATTTAACTGAAATTTAGGTTCCAAGTCTTGTAATTACAAAAGCCAGTGTTATAGTAAAACATCATAATTAATTTCATGTAAAATTGAGTGGGTTCCATTCTCCAGTGAAAAGATGGTGTCAGCTGCAAGATTAGGATTGATTGAACATTTGCCAAAAGATTCAGAACTCAGTCGATCAGCTGGGCGATGGTTTAAACGTTGAGGACTTGTTTTGCACTTTTCAAAAATCATTTTTTATCAATTTGTGCTGGATGAAGAGCTTATGAATTTGGACTTACTCCATCAGCACTTGATGATACATCCTAGCAGGATTGTGACTGCGTCGCCTTTAACTAAGATGTTCACACACGAAATTGTAAACTCCTGTGACATCCTTTTAACAAGTAAGTTGTCAATGTGGTGCTGCTAATTTCTTTCGGCTAGTTCCCATAATGCCATTGAGTTGTTGGTTTCTAGATTCCGCTTTTTTGTCATTTAAGCTTTGAAACAACATTTCAGATATTAGGTGACATTTGGGCTTGTTACACCTTGTTCTTTTGTGTGTAGCGAACGAAAAAAATAAAATATCCGTTGATGTGACAGCAAGTAGTGGTTAACCCTTAACCATCTTAATGGGTACTTGTGTCTTGCGGAGTTGCAAGTAATTCCCTCTCATTCTCCACTGCAACTGATAGTAAAATGGATTTTCAGGTACAGAGATGAATATAGAGACCGTGATTGCAGGAGAAGTTGCAGTAGAAGCAGGGAACAATATGATCATGACAGGTACAGAGACAGGTAAAGGAGTTATCGCTACCGAAGTAGGAGCTATAGCGCAAGTCCTGATCATTGCAGAGACCGAAGGGCATCCAAGTATGATGGTGAGGACTGAAGTCGGAGTGGATCATACACAAGGTGAGGGCCCCCCTTATTTCCCTTTAACGCTTCTTTTGGTCACCTCTTCTTGAGAATTTTATCTGATTGGAGTTCCCCAATTTTCAGTTCATCCTGGAGTCCTTGGAAAGCCGAATATGAGAGGAGTCACTCTCCAAATTATAGACCTTCTGCACTTGAAAGTCCTGATGTACAAAATGGTGATGTACAAAATGGTGAATAGATTCTCAGCTCCACAAAGATGTGCCCAGTGGATGTCCTGCCGATTCCCCTAGTGCTTCTCCACATAGTCCATAGATCGAGTGGTAAAGTGATGTGAGTGGATTTGTTGCTTCTGTCTTACTCTATTGCAACTATTTGATCCTTATGTCTCTGCTTTTTCATGTTGCATTTTTAGGAAAGATGAGTGCCCAAGGTCGTGGGAGTCATTGTTGCTCGACAAACTATTTTACTTTCTCCTGAGGTGCTCTTGCTTGGGTGGACTTACTTTGTTGCATGTGGTGATTTGGATATTAATCCTAGGTTTAGTCAGGCATGATGTTTTCCTTCTTTGAAGGCAGCTAGTCCGTCTATTCTGACTTCAGTGGTTATCGTGATACTCTGATCTTACTCTTGTGCTATATTGTGCATTCGTGGAGTCCATCTAAAGCCTTTCTTGGTTTTAAGTATTGTTGATGAGGTGTGTCAGTTTAATCATATGTACTGCACATGGACAACGAGAGATTTAATTGTGCTGGTGTGATCCTGCACTTTCGTTTGCCAGTCTTTGGTCACAATCCACTAGCCATCTCCAAAGGTGGTCGCTAAGAGTGCCATATGATTTTTCATTCTTCATGAAATCACGCTTCTGAATTTAGTATGGTTTTTATATTCTCGCAGCGGTGGGTGCACCAAGTTTGCATCCCTTTGGGCAATTTTTCTGGGTCTTGATAAATTTGCTTGAAAATGGGTTCCATTTCTTGGTTTTACGTTCAGCTGATCGCACCAGCATTTGAATCAATTCACTGGAATCATATCTGGGACCTTTGGTGTCCAACCCAACTTGGACTTTATGGACACGAGTCTCAACAAGTTCTATGGAGAAATCTCAATAAACTGCGGAAGTTGCATGCATTTAAGTGATCTAAGAATTGCTGGAAATGACATCACAGGCATCGCGGATGAACTTCCGACCATCTTAAAGCTTGCGGTCGCTTGTGTATCTGCTAATCCCCAACTCAGGCCGTGTGTGGAAATGATTTCGTTCCATCATTTTCCATGGTGTTCAAAATTCACGGACGGCCACTGAGATCCTAGAAGAGATGCAAAAGCTTCAAGCCGTTTACTGGATCAAATGTCTGATAAATGGGGTTGCTCTGTCAACCAGATGCAATTTCTTTAATGAAAATTAGAGTTCTTTCAACTATTTAATAGTCTCAACGTTTTTTCATGATAACTCTACTTTCTTCACTAGTTAATGTCCGTGATCCTATTGTCGAATATCAGTAATTTTGCAAGCAACACAATGCTGACATTGGAAAAAACTCAGTTTAGAAAGGTTGAGTCAAGTCAACCACTTGCTTCCGAATATATGAGACTATAAAAATAAAACATTACTTTTTTGTAACATTCCCCGAAACATCATAATTAGAAGTATTCAAACTCTAAAATGGATGCTAAAGTTTTTTTCTTCGTTAAACAAAGTACAGATAAAGTTTCATATAGGTGCATTTTATCCTGCTCTTTTCTGGAGTATTTCCAGTTGACGACTACATAATTAAAAAAGGGTGACAAAATCATTAAAATATTAAATTATTTTCAGCTAGTAGCTACAAAGCAACATCCTCATTCCTCAAAACGACAGAGCAATGGCTTGAAATCCATAAAAATGTTCAAAAAGAAAGTTACCCATGTAAGAATGCCAATAGTTTCATATCAATGCCAGGAGAAAGTTAAAAAGAAAAACCATTTTAACATTCTGAATCTCTCTCTTAGACTGCAGTATAAGAGGACAAACGGGTTGTGCCCCTTTCTTCACCCTCTGTGCATGGTGTATGGTCCCCTGCAGTGAGAACCTTTGAAACCTTATTACCATATCCATCAAGAAAAATATTCTGCTAATGCAAAATTTTCTAAATTTTGTGGTTTTATGATACAATTAGAATATAAACAAGCATACCAGCCCAAAGGAAAAAGAGAGAATTTAGACCAGCGTGCATGTGAGGATCGATCTTTTACATATACCTCGAGAAGTCAAGGTCCCTTGGGGTTTCATGTGATGATTTTTTGATCATTACGCATTACAGTGGTTCATGGGAAGTCTTGGTCTTTATGGACTTTTACTAGTGATGTTTGGCTTTGAAATTTCTAACTTATCGTAAGGGAAGGGTCATGGAGCAATTTTCCATCCTTGTTTTTTTTTAGTAACAAGTCTTCAACTTTTAATGACATGTAAGAATGGTTTTTTTGAGGGCTTATCTTGGATCCTTGGTACAAGATAGGGATTGTCCCAACCAACAGGGGCCACTTGCGCCTATCCACTAGCGTGGTGGGCTGTGTAAGAATGGTTTTTCTTTTGATGCAGTGCAAGAAATGGCAAATGGGAAAGAAAAATGTAGCCAACTTTATGGAGGTAAATTGTGAAAAATTGGACAGTGTTTTTTTTTTGGACAGTGTTCATACTCGAAAACAACATAAAGCTCCTTATCTACGTTACACTCTTCATCCGTGACCTCTCCCTGTTAGTGCTACGAAGGCATTCTATAATATTTGGCTGTGTTGACTTGGTCTAATGAAGCGGCTTATAAAAAAAAAAAAAAAAAAGAAAGAGAAAGAAGGCCACTTTATTTAAAGCGAAGAGATATGGCTAGGGGTGAGCATGGTCTAAGTTGGGCCGGTCCACCCCTTAACCTAGGACCAACCCACACAGTACTGATCCTCAATTTTTATGATCGAGAATCGACCCTATTGAGCTTGGGATCGAGGACCTAACTGACCTAGTGGGTTCAATCTAATTCCAAGGTCAACTCGAGATCAACCAATAATTTTTTTTATTTCATTTTGTGTACTCATTGAAAAGGCGATCGAGTACCGGACTGACCCAATGGGATCGATTTGGTTCCCGGGTCAACCTGGGATCAACCGATAATTTTTTTATTGGACGGATCCAATAGGTTCAGTGACGAACGAGATCAGCTAAGAGAGGCGAGCGACGAGCGTCTAGTGAGGTGAGTATTGAGCGTCGAGCGAGGAGCAACAAGCCAGGTGAGCATCGAGCGACGAGCGGCACGAGTGACCCAAAGCTAGCGAAACAAGTGTCAAGTGGCGAGCGGAGAAGTTTCTTTCGATTTTGGTGAATTAAAGACTAAGAGGACAAATAAGATAGAAGATAACGAATACTAGAGAAGGATGCCGTGAGGAACTGTTTATGCCCTTTTGGACACCATGAGGACTTCTCAAAAAATATTTTTCTCCTTTGTAAATTATAGTTGTTGACGCCGTAAAAGACATTAAAAATCTAATTTATTAAAGAATAATGTAAAATTACTTGAACTCCTCACTAATGAGTTGTTTAATATTGTTGACGCAATTTATTTTAAGATTTTCTCTATATAAAAAAAATTACAAATAATATATATAGAGTCAAGGTTGGTTGGGATTTGACCGATCCTAAAAATTCATAGGACCGAGGACCAACTCGTGCAATACTCGTTTAGGAATCCTAGGACTAAGGATCGATCTAGTCTCCCTGAGAACTGGACCACAACCGAGAAGGTATGGCCAGTCTAGGGTCGGTCCAAGGTTGACCCTAGACTGATGCTCACCCCTAGACATGATTGAGAGAAAAAAAAAAAAAGGGGGAGAAGAAAAGGAGAGAGTGATCGCAAACAGAGAGGAAAGGAATAAGAGAAGAAAGAAAGGGAAAGAAAAAGAAAAGGAAGAGAAAAAAAAAGGAAAAGGCTTTTGTGTGTGGGCTTTGCTAACATAACATTTTTTAGACTATTATGATAATAATAGCTTGTTGTGAGTCACGAACTCTTGAAAGAGTGTACTCCCACAATAATTTATATTTACTTGTTATTTGTTTTTTTTTAAGATATACTGCTATTCTTATAGTAAATTGAAAATTGTTACCCAATCATTTCTCTTTGTGCAGACATGCCCCAAGTTGGATTAACACCATTTCACCATGTCATGTAAGGATTTAGGCTTTTCGTTCTTCTAATCGGAGTAGCTTTCGGGATTATAGCTCAAATTCGAAATTATGTGAAAGTTGAACTACAAAATCTGATTTTGGAGTTGTTTAGTTGTAGAATTTCATATAGATTATGAATTATGGTGTAGTGGAGTTGTGAAATTTCATAGTTGATTTGAAGTAATGGTTTAATCAAAGCAAAATATTAGAGTTTTGCGCTCCAATTTTGCATTGCAGATAACTTTGGATAATACCTTTGGGCGAGTGATTTATTGGTGCACCAGGTTTATTTTGTTTGCGATTAAGCTTAGAAATCCATAAAAATGTTTTAAAAGAAAGTTAGCCGTGTAAGAATGGCAATAGTTTCATATCAATGTCAGGAGAAAGTTAAAAAGAAAAACTATTTTAACATTCCGAATCTCTCTCTGACACTGCAGTATAAGAGGACAATAGGGTTGTGCCCCTTTCTTCAGCCTCTGTGCATGGACCCTTGCAGTGAGAACCTTTGAAACCTTATTGCCATATCCATCAAGAAAAATATTCTGCTAACGCAAAATTTAGAAAATTTTGCAGTTTAATAATACAATTAGAATATAAACCAGCATACCGGCCCAAAGGAAAAGGAGAGAATTTAGACTGGCGTGCATGTGTGGATTGATCTTTTATATATCCCTCGAGAAGTCAAGGTCTTTGGGCGATGGAATAGGCACGTGCCTACTCAACAAGTCAAGGTCTCTTGGGGTTTCATGTGATGATTTTTGGATCATTACGCGTTACAGTGGTTCATGGGAAATCTTGGTCTTTATGGACTATTATTGGTGATGTTTGGCTTTGATATTTCCAAACTTATCGTAAGGGAAAGGTCATGGAGCAATTTTCCATCCCTGTCCTTTTTTAAGTAACAAGTCTTCAACTTTTAATGACGTGTAAGAATGGTTTTTCGGGGGCTTATCTTGGATCCTTGGTACAAGATAGGGATTGTTCCAACCGACAGGGGCCGCTTGCGCCTATCCACTAGCGTGGTGGGCCGTTAGGTTGCGCTCTTTATTTTAAGTGCCATTACCTGCGCATCTTGTTTCCCCTCGTTAGGTCTCATATCTTTCTCGAACCCGCCACCCTCTTAAGTGTTTTATGTTTGAGGGATGTCGAGATCTGCACGGCATCTCAGACAAAGCAGTTTAATATCATACTTGGGACGAAAGCCCTCGACTTTTAATGCTTTGTAAGAATGGTTTTTCTTTTGATGCAGTGCAAGAAATGGCAAATGGAAAAAGAAAAATGTAGCCAACCTTATGGAGGTAAATTGTGAAAAGCTGGAGTGTTCATACTCGAAAGCAACATAAAGCTCCTTATCTACGTTACACTCTTCATCCGTGACCTCTCCCTATCAAGTGCTATGAAGGCATTCTGTAATTTTTTGCTTTGTTGACTTGGTCTAATGAAGCGGCTTATTAAAAAGGAAAAAGAGAAAGAGAAAGATGCCACTTTATTTAAAGTAAAGAGACATGTAGGGGTGAGCATTGGTCAGGGTCAACTCCGGACCAACCTTAAACTGGCTCAACCCTGCTAATTGTGGTCCAATTCCTAAGGAGATTAGGTTGGTCCTTAGTCTTGGGATTCCTAGACCAGTACTGTACGGGTTGGTCCTCAATCTTGAAAGTTCAAAATCAGTCCAACTCGGACCAACCATATCTAATATATTATTTATAATTTTTTTATATAGAGAAAACTCTAAAATAAATGGTATCGACAACATTAAATAGCTCATTAGTGAGGAGTTTAAGTAATTTTACACTATTCTTTAATAACTTAAATTTATAATGTCTTTTACTGCGTTAACAGCTATAATATACAAAGGAAGAAAATGTTTTTATGAGGAGTCTCATGGTGTCCAAAAGGTCATAAATATCACATCACAACATCCTCCTCTAGTACTTGTTCTCTTCTGTCTTATTTGTCCTCTTAGTCTTTAATTTGCCAAAATCGAAAGAAACTTCTCTACTCGCCACTTGACACTCGCCTCGCTAGCTCATGCTGCTCGCCTGGCTTGTTGCTCCCTGCTCGACGCTCACCCCACTTGACGCTCGATGCTCACTCCACTCGACGCTCGTCTCTTGCCTCTTTTAGTTGACCTCGCTCGTCACCGAATCTATTGGATCCATTTGGTCCTCGGCTGCCTTTTCAAGGAGTACAAAAAATAAAATAAAAAATTATCGATTGATCTCGGGTTGACCTTGGAATTGAACTGAACCTGCTGGGTCGGTTTGGTCCTTGATCATCTTTTCAAGGAGCACAAAAAATGAAATAAAAAATTTATTAGTTAGTCCCGGGTCGACCTTAGAACTAGACCGAATCTATTGGGTCGGTCCGGTCCTCGGTTCCAAGCTTAAAAGGGCCAGTTCTTGGTTCCAAAAATTGAGGACCGGCAATATGCGGGTTGGTCCTAGGGTTAGAGGGTTGACCAGCCCAATCCGGACCATGCTTACCCCTATGAAGGAATAATTCGTTGGAGTCCTTGTAGTCGCATAAAAGAGGAAATAAAAGAAAAGAAAAGCAAGGGTTTCTTTTTCTTTTATACATGCAGAAGCCGAATCCCTATTGAAGAACACACGGTGGGCCCAAGTCAAATTGTTGACTTTGGGCACACAGATAAAAGGAAAATGTGGGTTCTTTCTTTCGGCAAAGCCGTAAAAACTGAGGAGCCGCACAAGAACACAACCAAAAGAAGCCACAAGCACATGAGAAGAGAAAGATAGACGTGCAAAGGCATTCTTGATTTCATCGGTCATTCGAGTGAAGCTTTTCCTTGGGTTTGAATGTGAAGTGATTTTGTGGCGTGAGTTTTACATCTAAATTGAGTTGTTTATTTATAAATACTTTACTTTGGGCATAAATCAAAGTGCGGAAATGTCGTGATCTAATTTTCGAGTGTACCACCTAAGTTTAGGCTAATGGTCTACTAAGTCTTTAAACTTAGCTCACGCTCTCCTAAGCCCATACCAATTTACGACTTAAGATTCATTTATTTAACATGCAAAATGATTATTATCTAGGAGTCGCCACTAATCGGTTTACGGTAGGTCGATTAGACACCTAAGTAAAATAATGGGAGAATTATTTTACTCCTACGAACTAGAGACTAAAGATACGGGGACTTTATTACACTAGATTTCTCTAATACCCTTTCGATACCATTTCTTTTAATTTTCAAAAATGCTTTTGTAGGCAGCTTGGATTTATTTTAACTTAAATTATTACCATGTAATGGGGTGATCACACATATGCTCAATCATTGAATAAATTGCACCAAATGAATTCCACACAAAGCAAATAATTTTTTTGGGTTTTTTTTATCTCAAAATTAAAACATGCAATTTAACTACATGACCTAATTTTGCTAACTAACTAATTCTAATTAAATGAACCTATTATGCAAACTATGCACCTAACATTTTTTGTATTTTTTATTGAAGTTCGGAATTAATAAAAACCCTAATTAACTTATCTAAAATGAATAATTTTCTAATTTATTTTAGGGATTAATTTCACTTAAACCCTATCCTATCTTAGAAAACTATTTTAAGAAAAATGAGATTATCTAAATGTGCAAACATTATCTAAAATCAATCCTAATCTATTCCAAAAATTATCTAAAAATGCAATCCTAAAAATGCAATCCTAATTTACTAAACCAACAACTCCAATGCAAGATTTGATTTTTGATTTTTTGATGTTTTTCCAAGATAATCAATTATTAGATAAACAATATATCTAAACAATCAAAGGATCTACTGGGTCGCGAGTTGTAGAGGCGTGGCGGCGTTGGGCTCTAGATGGATGCATAGGCGAAGGACTCCGGGTCCGGCGAGGGAGCGGTGGCTTCAGGGTGGTTAGTGTTGCAAGGCGTCAGGCACTGAGTCACCAGAAGGAGGACGGTGGTGAGCAGCGATGGCGAGGTGACGCGCAGAGGCACGATGGAACAAAATCGGAGACAGCGAACGGTTCAAGCTTTGTCGGCGTCGGGAATAGTGACGGTGTTGTGGAACTTCGAACGGCTACTGGCGTTGGCGCAGTGGAAGCTCGGCACAAGGACGCAACGGCTGGCAGAGATGATGGAAGACGTAGCGACGGGCGAGCAGGCGAAGGCGTCAAAGATGGGTTGCAGGCGTTGTCGCTGGGTCGCGAGCAGCAGTGGTAGTGATCGGCGAGCGGACGCGGCGGCATCGCGCAGGGGCGGTGACCAGCGCTTGGGCAGCAGGGTAGGCTCAAGGAGGAAGATGAACATGAACTCTTTTTCTTCTCTTTTTTTTTTTTTCTCTCTCCTGTCTCTCACGTCACTTCTTTCTCCCTGCACTCTCTGCCCTCACGCCCCTTCTCTCCTTCACTCTTTTCTTTTTTTGATTTTTTTTCTCTTTACCTCTCCCACAAACCAAAGCTCTCATCTTTTTTTCTCTCTTTTCACTTTTCACTTTTTTGTCGACGAAGAGAAGCCCCCCCTAAAACCCTATGGCTACGTTTGGTCGTTGGGATAATAATCAAGATAGGATAGGATAAAGTAGGATATTAAATCCTCTGGATAATAAAGGCGGACATATCTAATCCTATCAAGTGTTTGGCGCACTTCAGGATAAGATTAAAAAATAAATATGATATTCAATTAAATTATAAAATAAAAAAATAGAAAATTCAATTAATTAAATGCCATGGAAAAGCCCTAGATCTAGGAATTGTGGCCACCATTGAAAACGGCGAGATGCAAAGATGGGAGAAGAAGTGGAAGAAGAGGACTGACAATGAATCAGAGAGACGGAGGCATCCATTTGACGTAGATGCTTATGATATCTTCTCTTTTTGTTAAGTTCTTTCTTTCCTTAAAAAAAATTCTTATCCAATCCGGGCTTATCCCACCCCCTCCCCCGGATTTTTTATCCGGCGTTTTATCCGGATGTATCCGGGTTTGTCCGATCCGGTGGACATTCCCAAACATTGGATAGGATAACAAATTATCCTATCCAGACTCAAATCCGGACTACCAAACGCAGCCTATGTGTTTAACCCTTATATAGGCAAAACAAATACAATCTTTTTTTTTTAAAAATATTTCATCCCTTCAAGAAGATTGTCTATAACCTCCCAATCAAAGAAAAATCCTTTTATTTTCCTCATCTCCTGAATATTCTCCTTTGATTTTATCGCCTAAAGATAAGATTGCAACTCGATTTTCATAAATTTCAAAAATCCGCCGTAATATCATTTCAAATCTCCATTTAGGTAATTTTTGTCATTAAAATAAAACGGGCTTGGGCCAATTTGCTCGTTTCATGGGCTTAGTCCGGCTTGCCAAGTTAAAGCTCAAAACCATTTATTTGAAAGCATCTACCATCGGTCCAATAAAATACAAAAAATGCAAATTAAAAATAAATGCACCTAAATCTATATGCAATTAATATTTTTTTCAGGGATAAAATTGACCCATAATTTTCTATGCAATAAATAAATGACCGGATTGCCAAAATTTATGTGTCAATAGCTGCCCCTCTTTGAAGGTGAGCTCGTAGAGGTTGCCTTCAAAGACAAATTGAAACCTAAATTTTGACCATGCACATGCAATTAATGACCTTTTTTTTTTTTTTTTTTAAGAAAATGAATCCCATTTTGAAATGTAATTTATATGACACGTGGAAATGCTAATGCAGATGATAAAAGAACCTACCTAGAATGACTTACCTTCAAGAAGGGTAGAGTAATTCAAGATAGTTGGTGTTATATGTCTAGGACCCGTACCTTTCTACGGTCGTCCAGAATAGTAACGAGACTTTATAAGGAGACTACTTTCCTAGGACCCGTACTTTTCTACGGTCGCCTAGTATGGCAACAAGGTTTTGTAAGGAAATTGCTTTCCTAGGACCCATGCCTTTCTACAGTCGCTTTGACGAAAAAATTGATTTTTCAGAACCCGTATCATTCTACGGTCGCCTGAATGGGGATATAGATGTTGTCTAGAACCCATACTATTCTACGGTTGCTTAAACGGGAATTCACCTTCTAAGACCCGTACCATTCTACGGTCGCCTAAATGGGGATTCGCTTTCTATGATCCGTACCTTTCTACAGTCGCCTGTTAGAGCAATAAAGGTTGTCCAGGACTCGTACCTTTCTTCGATCGCCTAAACTGAGGTTTTGTTTGGCTAGAACCCGAACCTTTCTTCGATCGCCCAGTCTTGCAACAGAGATCATCTGACTAGGACCTAAACCTTTCTTCAGTCACCCTAATCAGACTGAATCTGGAGAAAAATCTTTGGGAGACAACTCAATCAAGTGTCGGTGTAAAGGATTATGGGCTATGAAAGCATGCCAGATCGATAAAAGAAAACCGGGCTACGGAAGCACGCTGGTTCGATAAAAGGGAACCTAGGCTACGAAAGCACGCCAGGTCAAAAACTCCGAGCTACAAAAGCAAGCCGGGTCTATTAAAAGGGACATTGGGCTACGGAAGCAAGTCGAGTCAATGAAAATGGACACTGGGCTACGAAAGCACGCCAGGTCAAAAACTGGACACCGGGCTACGAAAGCACGTCGGGTCTATTAAAAGAGACATCGGGCTACAGAAGCACGCCGAGTCAATGAAAAGACACACTAGGCTACACAAGCACGCCATGTCAATTCAAAGGACATGGGGCTACGGAAGCACGTCGAGTCGATGAAATGGACACTGGGCTTCGAAAGCACACCGGGTCAATATTAAGGATAGCTTGACCAAGTCAAGTGTCGAGAATGGATAGAGATATACTTACTTGGTAATATCTCTGATTGTTGAGGATATGTCTTTTGGAACTTAGATATCCTGTGGAGGCCTCTCACCTCCTGGTAGCAATAAATTTTGGAACATCAAGGATGCACCTTGAATGTTCGTGATGATTTCTCATCTCCTAATATCATGAGACATTCTGAAAGGAACCTGAATGTCGAGAGCTCTTGGGTCTTTGAGAAAACATTATCTGTCAGACATGATTAGAGCAAAAGTGCATTCACCAAAGAAATAAGCAATTAAGTCTATTCTGGAATGTACACTTCAAAATCCACTGAAGTTTTTATCAATTCAATTGGGGTCCATGCATAATGACCTTTGCATCACCCAAATTTCCACTAGAGAGAATTATCGTTCAAGACAATTTTCACTCATGACATGGATTTCCTAAGAATATTAAATGATACTTTCAGTCAGAAAGGACTTTCACTCACTCTCATTTAGAATGGCTATTTTATGAGAATCACTACATCTCATCTATCTACAGGAATTTGAGTATTCTTGCAAGCGGTACGACCTTACCAATCTGAGAGATCTTTGATAGGGACCATATTGTGGGCTTGGTCAACAGCTTAACAGAAGGACTTTTTGAGTCAAGGCTTTTGAAAGAAAAATCTTGTAATCATCTTCGGGTTTACAAGTCAAGAACCCTACAAAATGAGAAAGAAATAATCTTGTCCGCACTTCTTCGAACGATGCTTATAAACATATGAATTACCATGTTAATTCAAGTGTTCTAATCAGAAGAGACTTTGCAAGGGACGTAACGTAGGCTGAGTTCATGGGTTGAGAAACGAAATGATCATTAGGCTCAAAGATGTGTAAAGGGTGAGAGCTGATGATCATCTTGGCATTGCCACCATTTTTTTTTACCAGGGATTGTTTTGGCAATGTGCTCCACTAACTGTTAAAGCTCAGTATTTGTGTTCTTTGAATGCTACTCTATGAGGGATGCAACCTTTTACAATTGATAGTCACCTCTCTTGACTTTTTTTTTCATTTTCATGTATAGGCATCAGCCTTGCTTTTACCAGGCACATTGCTTTTTCATACCCCTTAGTTCTATTTTGATTTCATTTCTTGCGCACAATGCACGCGTCAAGGAATTATACTTTAAATGACACTCGAACTTTCAAAGGTCTTCATCTATCTCTTGCCTTGCCCTAGTGTGGGGGATGATCATCAACCAGGTTTAAAAGAAATGAAATTGTAGGCTCAAGTAGGCTATGCAAAAGATATAAGTGTATAGGATAGAGAAAGAAATGCTCTTCATCATCCTAAGGCACTTAAATTACCACACGAATTCAATGTAATAGCATGACTTGAAAATTGATGCAAGTGAGAGCAAGAAAATTTCTTTCCATTTTCCTGATCTCATGATGTCATTTTACCTCCCAATTCCCCCAATGTGGGGTGGTTCTTGATAGGGGTAATTTGAAAGGATTTCCACAAGTGTATAGGGCTCAAAGAAGTTAAGCAATGGATCACCTGTAGTGTTTGGGATAAATAAATGAATTGCCCCTCATCATTTTGGTTATCGTACCTTTTACGAGAAAACTCTTTACCTTGTGGATACGAACTTTCCTACACTCACCTCACAAGTGTATGAGTAGGGGACTGTGTATAAGATAGGGTTTGCCTTTCATCATCTTGACTTATCTCATTTAGTATGCTCAATTCATTCCACATCATTCATTAAATTAGTCCATCTTGATGTTCTTTAGTGGAATTGGTGGACAAAACATGTAAGAGTCACTATGCAAGATCCCTTTTTTTTTTAAAAGAGCCCAACAACTTTAAGCATGAAAAACTACCAAATTCAAAACAATTTACCACATTTAAAATATGGTTTTAAGCACTCATGCGGGAGATTATTCCCCAATGGGATTGCCTCGGTAATGGATGTCCTTGGGTTGTCCTTATAAGTCAAGACTGAAAATCCGCTTTTGCCCCAAAATTTGGCATGCCCCCAATCTGTCACGTTAGCTCTTTATAAATGTGTCCTTGACAGTTAGGCCAATTACAACCTTGTGTGCCTTCTTCAGATGCCTTCTCATCAAACTGAGAAAGTAATGCTCTGAAACATGAAGTAAATGAGTCAGAAAATTAAACAGGACTAACCTAATGCATGCTTTTGGAAATGGCTTCAAAAATGATTTTTATTTTATTTTTTATTTTTGGATTTTTTGGATGAGGAAGCATGAAGAAGCCCAATCCTCAGAATTCTCCTTGGATGATATTTTTTTTCATTGTTGGATATCGTCGCCGGGCTGGTTTGGCACCTCAAAACAAAACTTGTAATTTTATTGATATTCATCAATCAAATTACATTTATTGGAATGAAAAATGTGATATTCAAGCATTAAAGAAAAATAGAAGAAATTGAAACCAATCCCTGAAAAGCAATAAAAATTCCCACTCGGGGGAAGGTGCAACTGAACATGCCCCTAATTAAATAAGGAAAGCGATCTACTTAAGACCATGAATCGTGTGGGCTTGAGTTCTTCACCCTCCTTGATCTTGTGATGCAAACCCTCCAGGTCAGAGATTCTTCCTTCTAGATATGTCACTAGTCTCTTTAGGGTGGCATCAAATTAAGCTACCTTAGGAAAATGAGACAATTCATAAGTTCTCTTGGCTCTCTTCTTCGAGTCACAGTTTCTCACTGAAGATAGAGTACCTATGTCATCATAGCCCTTTTGCTTGATGAGAAGAGCCACATTAGCAGACAATTCATCGACTTGACTTTGGAGGTGTCCAATTCGCTTGTCCATATTGTCAATGATACGGTCCGGCACATCGTTTTGATCCGCCATTTTAGCTCTGGAACGTGTACGGATGGGTGAGCAAGATCGCTCCATAATCACCTAATTCAAATAAATGGGAACATGTAAGCATGAGGTGTAAATAGAGAGCTAGTCCATGATAGCAATCTAATCGATTTTTCATTTTTTTTTATTTATTCATGAAAAGTCTGTGCAAGAAGGGAATTTCCTAAAAATAACTAGAAAAATAAAAATAGGACACCCTAGCAAGAACTAAATTTCCTAAACACGAATTAGGAATGGCCAAAATTTGAAACTCCCTAATGAGAACAATAAAGACATGAATCAAAAATAAATTTTCCAAAGTTTTTGTTATTTTCCAAATGATTCATTACATGGTAATTTCCTCATATCATTCCTAATTGACAGAGGAACTAAATCAATTATTGACCTAGATTGTCATGGACCGACCTAAAAGTACGACAAAATAAATTGCATGGTACAGGGATAGAAGACTTACTTCACCAAGGAAAATCAATGGCAATCACATAGATATGCACATGAGATGTGAGGCTCAATTCCTACTCTAAACGGCTTAACAAAGTGGAGCTAAGAGGATGATCTAACCATTGCAGTCTCGCATTAACGTGTCAGGTCCTCCTAACCCTGGCTTAGTCGAATGGCATGCCCAATAGTCATGCAGTCTCGCAGATATGGACAAACACATTCGACACCATGAAAAAAATTTCAAGGAAGAGAAAGTCAACCTCTACATAGTAGTCTCGCTTTGGAGGAAGTATTCTTGTCAACACCATCCTAAAAAATCTTATCGCAACCCAAGTATAGCCACAAGTTGTGTGTACAATAGTGTAGTGCTAAAAGTAATAAAACATGCACAATAGTTTATATGCAAACAACATTTCTAATTAGGAAAAAATAAATCATTAATCCCAACACCTCCCTGCAAGACAAGGGCTGGCACAAACTACTCCCCTTATACATCCCATCCGCAAGAACATTTAACACCTTAGAAATGTTATGGACGTATCTAGTGTCCTTGCTGCCCAAAAAAAAAAAAAATTAAAAGAAAAAGAAAGATTGGCCTAAGCCCACTAAGTGTTTTAACATAACTCCCCAGTGGAGTCGCCAAGCTGTCGCAACGTAATTTTCGGGTGCACCACCTAAGTTTGGGCTAATCGTCTACTAAGTCTTTAAACTTTGCTCGGGCTCTCCCAAGCCCATACCAATTCGTGACTTAAGATTCACATATTTAACATGCAAATGATTATTATCTAAGAGTCGCCACTAATCGATTTACGGTAGGTCGATTAGACACCTAAGTAAAATAATGGGAGAATTATTTTACTCTTACGAATTAGAGACTAAGGATACGATGACTTAATTACACTAGATTTCTCTAATGGCCTTTCGGCACTATTTTTTTTTTTTTAATTTTCAAAAATGCTTTTGCAGGTAGCTTGGATTTATTTTAACTTAAATTACTATAATGTAATGAGGTGATCACATAGATGCTCAATCATTGAATAAATTACACCAAATGAATTCCACACAAAGCAAATAATTTTTTTTTGGGTTTTCTTTTATCTCAAAATTAAAACATGCACTTTAACTACATGACCTAATTTTGCTAACTAACTAATTCTAATTAAATGAACCTATTATGCAAACTATGCACCTAACATTTTTTGAATTTTTTTTATTGAAATTCGGAATTAATAAAAACCCTAATTAACTTATCTAAAATGAATAATTTTCTAATTTATTTTAGGGATTAATTTGACTTAAACCCTATCCTATCTTAGAAAACTATTTTAAGAAAAATGAGATTATCTAAATGTGCAAACATTATCTAAAATCAATCCTAATCTATTCCAAAAATTATCTAAAAATGCAATCCTAAAAATGCAATCCTAATTTACTAAACCAACAACTCCAATGCAAGATTAGATTTTTGATTTTTTGATGTTTTTCCAAGATAATCAATTATTAGATAAACAATATATAAAAACAATCAAGGGATCTATTGGGTCGCGGGTTGTAGAGGCGTGGCGGCGTCAGGCTCTAGACGGATGCATAGGTGGAGGACTTCGGGTCCGACGAGGGAGCAGTGGCTTCAGGGAGGTTAGTGTTGCAAGGCGTCAGGCATTGAGTCCCCGAAAGGAGGACGGTGGTGAGTGGCGATGGCGAGGTGACGCGGAGGCGGTGCTACTGTGGGTTGCGTCGATCGGGGGCAGTAGAGGCGGAGGCGCGCGGAGGCACAATGGAACAGAATTAGAGATAGCAACCGATACAGGCTTTGTCGGCGTCAGTAACAGTGACGGCGTTGTGGAACTTCGGACAGCTACTGGCATCGGCGCGCTGGAAATTTGGCACAAGGATGCAGCAACTGGCAGAGATGACGAAAGACGCGACAACGAGCGAGCAGGCGAAGGCGTCAAAGACGGGTTGCAAGTGTCGACGCTGGGTCGCAAGCAGCAGTGGCAGTGACCAGCGAGCGGACGCGGTAGCACAGGGGCTAGGGGCAATGGTGACCGGCGGCTTGGGCAGCATACGGAGGGCAAGTTCGAGGAGGAAGATGAACAGGAACTCCTTTTTTTTTCTCTCTCCTGTCTCTCATGTCACTTCTTTCTCGTTGCACTCTCTACCCTCACGTCCCTTCTCTCCTTCACTCTTTTCTTTTTTTTGATTTTTTTCTCTTTACCTCTCCCACAAACCGAAGCTCTCTTCTCATTTTTCTCTCTTTTCACTTTTCACTTTTTTTGTCGACAAAGAGAAGCCCCCCTGAAACCCTATGTGTTTAACCCTTATATAGGCAAAACAAATACAATCTTTTTTTTTTTGAAATATTTCATCCCTTCACGAAGATTGTCTATAACCTCCCAATCACAAAAAAAAAAACCTTTTATTTTCCTCATCTCCTGAATATTCTTCTTTGATTTTATCACCTAAAGATAAGATTGCAACCCGATTTTCTTAAATTTCAAAAATCCACCATAATATCATTTTGAATCTCCATTTAGGTAATTTTTGTCATTAAAATAAAATGGGCTTGGGCCAATTTGCTCGTTTCATGGGCTTAGTCCGGCTTGCCAAGTTAAAGCTCAGAACCATTAATTTGAACGCATCCACCACCGGTCCAATAAAATACAAAAAATGCAAATTAAAAATAAATGCACCTAAATATATATGCAATGAATAATTTTTCAGGGATAAAATTCACCCATAATTTTCTATGCAATAAATAAATGACCGGATTGCCAAAGTTTAGGTGTCAACAGGAAAATATTCAAGAATGTGAGCGATTGTAAACTCTTATCATTTTTGTGTTTTTTATTTCAACAAGTTTATGACATTCTAATTTTCCAATTTTGTTTTCAATTGAATAAGTCGGGCATTTCATCTTTGCGTCTATAGCTCTCTTCTCTGAATTGGCCACTCACAAGATAACTAGTTTATCAAGTGAAGCCATTAAGGAATCTAAACACAATAGACTTGAGAATTCGACAGGAAACGACTGCTCGACCGTACTAATTTGCAAGGGTCATTGCGGCACAGATCGATTAAATATCGAAGATAGGTCGACTCGACAAAGACATGTGATTAAGTGTGGGTGATTCCACCTGATTGCACAAATCTTGTCGATCGGCACTAGACCGATTTCTCTGTTGTTTTGGTACCCTGTATCCGTATTTGAAATCTTGAGATTTCTACGACAACCGAGAGTTGCCAATGTGTTGAAGATGCACTTTGTGGCTTGTAAATAATCAACCACATGTCAATTGTACTAAAAATTCCTAAAAGCTACCCAGTAGATTAGGACGCGCCAAAGTCACGCCAAATTGAAATTAACTGTGAAATTGAACTCGATTTCAAAAATTGAAAGTTCTGTTATGTCACAAATCATTTTAGGAACATCGACTCATCCTCATAAAATTTTTCTACAAACCAGGATTTTCGGCAGAAAAGCAAAGTAAGGTCGTTTTGTTTGGGATTGTCAGAGGGTCGTTTTTGATCGAATCTTCAGGATGCAAGTTAGATCATTTGATGGGAAAAAGTCATGAGATGGATGAGGATACCTTGATGGATTTAAATGGACTTCAATTGGATGTGTTTGGTTGAGAAGTGGATGAAATTGATTGAGATTTAAGTGGGAAATGTAACAAATTCGTATGCCCCATGGACCCAACATTTTGGACTACCTAAAAGCTTCTAGAAAGGGCATATAAGTCAAGAAAATGAAGGGTGGATGACAGCACATGGTGGGCCATGTTTGTGGGACTAGAGAGAGAGAGAGAGAGAGAGAGAGAGAGAGAGAATTGGTTTCCTCCTTCCCTCTCCCTCTCTTGTCGTTGCCTCTCTCCTCCTGGTCTTCTTACTGTACGAAGAACCAGCAAGTCGAAGAAGCTAAAGAAACAGCGAAGCCGGAAACACTGTCGCTGCTCCGCCTCCCTCTCTCCCCCTGCTGTTCGACTGTCTCTCCTCTTTCTTGGGTGTGCCTTGAAGGCTTCGAGACCCAGCAGCAACCAAAGAAGCCCTGTCTGAAGCTACACACCGTCGAAGGAGCCTCCGCCACCACTCGTCGCCGCTTGTCCCCGCGCACAACCGTCGCTGCTCGCTGTTGCTTCGCACGGCACTGTCTCCCTCTCGCCTACCTCTACGTCGCAGCTATTGCCATAGCTCATGCCGGAGCCATCCAGCCCACCTCCGGCCACTGTGAGACCCCGCCGTTGGCCGCACGGCACCACTATAGCTCCTCTGTCCATTTTCGACCCAAACCGACTCCGAATCCGTCCTTTCTCGACCTCAACCGTAGCGAACAGGGAGCTGAAAAAATGGGTATGATAGCGGCTATTTGGCCCGTTTTGGCTGGCTTCCTGACCCCTGAAGCTAGGCCCGCTTTGGAGACTATCGACCCCCGCGTCGTCCCCGTCGTTTTGAGCCGTTCGGCTCATTAATCGGGTGAGTTTATCATCTAATCCCCACTTAGTAAGTTAATTATGCTTAAGGGATATTTAGATTAGTCTAATTAAGTTTAGGTAGTTAAATTAGATTATTTTAATGTAAATTAGATTAGTTGTATGGTTAGTTTTATGGATGTTTAATTAGGGCTAATTGTATGTTTAAATTAGTTTAAACCCTAATTAATTATTTCGAATTTATAAATATTATTTTATTAAATTATATTATTATAATATAATATATAATTATTTAATTTTCTGAATTAAGTTTAATTATTTAATAATTTCGAAAATTTTGCCGGGATGTTCGGTCGTTAGAATTTCGTGCTGATCGCAGCAATGCGGTCAGTTTATGCCAATAGTATGTTTAATTGAGAAATTGTGTAAATTGATGATTATGGTTAATTATTCCAAAAGTATGGAATTGAGTGATGTTGGTGAAGTTTTGGTATTTAATTTGAAAATACTCGGTGTCGGCTTTTGGCACCGTAATTGGTTTGTAGGACCAGTTTGAATCGATTGATTGATTAGATTGAGTGAATTGATGTTTATGTGGGGATTTATCCCAAAGTTGATTAGTGTCAGTATTCAATCGGAATTTCATCGTGAAAGGTTGTGAGTGGATCTAGAAAACCACCGAAGTACGGCTGTGCCCTGTTGAGTCGTGATCTACCACCGAATTTGGAATCGGTCGTGCCGAGTGGGGCCGTGATGCCACTACATATAGACTTGCCTGTAAGGCTGTGATTGAGAGTCGAGAATGAATAGTCAGAATGACCGTGTGATGATCTCGATGACATGTAATCGACTGAGTCGATTGATCGCTGAATCGATTCGAGCAATTGAATTGTTTGGATGATGTGGTTGTCAATATTTAATGATTAAACTAATTTGCAGGAATGACTGAGGCGAGGTAAGTCCTCTGTCTTATTTGTGTGGCTAGAGTGCCCTAAGGCGTATTTTCTTCCTAATTGGGTCTTAGAGGATAGGACTCGCTGAGACATTGTCTCACCCCGTTGTGGGATAATATTTTTAGGTCCTTAGATGGTAGTCGTAGAGGACTCGAAGCCATGAACATTTGTGGAGGTGGAGACCGAAGAATCGACGAACGTGTCTGACTAGTTGGTCATAGGACAGTTCCCTTTTTGTTGAGCCGGTCTATTTTGTAGTCAATCCAGTGTTGTACATAAACCTATGTGTTTATAAGAAAGCTTGTTTGGTTGTGATTGATTGCCTGCTTTTCTATCCCAAGTTAAATGTTGTTAGGGGATTTGTTTCGCTTTCGCATGTGCAATAAAAATGAATGGGTCGGCGACGTGTCCTGGGAAGTCGCATTTCTATCGACCACAGTGGGATGTGTGCGTGCTCGAGGTTCGGGGCGTGACAAAGTAGCCCATTCACTATTGCAGACAAGTATGATAGGTGCAAGAATAAGTCAACGATCTAATACCAGCCTCCAACTTCAATAGAAATGTGTAGTGGGATAGTGACAAAATTAGAAATCCTTAAGGACATATTTCAATGGCGAATTTCGATCACGCAACCCTAGGTTAGATGGGCTTCGCAGCTCTTCGTCATTCTTTCTTTTCCATGGAGAGATAAGAATGTTGTACACTAAACAAGAAAAGGACACAATGGGTGTAAATGATGCAAGTGATTTTTCCAAAGATCCCTTTCATGTTCATCCATTCAATTGACCCAATTCATAAATCACACTTAAAGAAGAAGATGATAGCATAATAAAAAAAAAGCATCCATATGTGAAACTGCATTTCAATCCGACAAAAAGTGTATTCCTTGAACTACTTTGCACATAGCTCAAAGGGATCCCTTCTTAACAATTTCATTGGTCTCCATTAAATTTGATGGCCTTTTGCTTTGGCTTCTTCATCAATTTGGCTCTTCTCTCCGTACTTCTCACTTTTCCCACAAGCCATTTAGGTCTTCCAATTTCCCATAAAATGTGCGCTATGGAAATTCCAATTACAATTCAGGATGCATAGCCTATCTAGACTGCTTTTCCATCAAACCTGCTACCATCCTCTCTTGTACTATCCTCTTGGAAGAACAACCGTGGTGGTGGAGCATCATCAAGGCACGTGTTTTGTAATGGAGTTCCACATAAACCTATGTTTCCCCAAAATGAGTCACTCATGAGGTGCTCAGTTGTTTGTCTTGAGGTATGCGACCTATGAGTTGGTTCTTTGAGAGGTTCAAACACCCCAGGAATGAAAAATCTCCGAGTTCTCTAGGAACCCTCCCACTAAGCTTGTTTGAAGATAAATCTAGCCATTCAAGGTGAGTCAAATTTCCAAGGGTTGATGGAATAGAACCCATGAGGTGGTTGTGGGAAAGGTTGAGCCCTGTGAGATAATGAAGATTTCCAATAATACTTGGGATGTTCCCATGAAAAGAGTTGAGTGGTAAGTCAATGGTTGTGAAGAAGGTCAAGATCTTCACTAGCCGAACCTTGTTTCCTTTCATGGTCACATTCACGGAATCTTCATAGAAAAGCAAGGGTTTCTTTTTCTTTTGTATGTGCAAAAGCTGAATCTCTATTGAAGAACACATGGTGGGCCCAGGTCAAATTGTTGACTCTGGGCACGCATATAAAAGAAAAGCGTGGGTTTTTTCTTTTGGCGCAGCTACAAAAGCTGAGGAGCCGCACGAGAACACAACCAAAAGAAGCCACGAGCACATGAGAAGAGAAAGATAGATGTGGAGAGGCATTCTTGATTTCATCGGTTGTTCGAGTAAAGCTTTTGCTTGGGTTTGAATGTGAAGTGATTTTGTACCGTGAGTTTCACATCTAAATTGAGTTGTTTATTTGTGAATACTTTGCATTTAGGCATACATCTAAGTGTGAAAAATATTCAAGCGTGTGAGCGATTGTAAATTCTAATTCTTCGATTATAATAGATTATTTGTTGCCGACTCTTCGTGTGGATATAGATACCGATATTATAATCAAATTACACAAATCTCTAGTATTCTATTATTTCTTGTTTATTTCTCTCGTAATTTCGCGTTAATATAAATTGTAAGATCTTATTATTTCCACATATTTTATTTCAACAAGTACTCCGTTCACTATTGCAGACAAGTATGATAGGTGCAAGGACAAGTCAACGATCTAATACCAGCCTACAACTTCAATAGAAATGTGTAGTGGGACAATGACAAAATTAGAAATCCTTAAGGACATATTTCAATGGCAAATTCAATCATGCAACCCTGGGTTAGATGGGCTTCGACAACTCTTCATCATTCTTTCTTTTCCATGGATTGATAAGAATGGTGTACCTAAACAAGAAAAGGACATAAAGGGTGTAAAGATGCAAGCGATTTTTCCAAAGATCCCTTTCATGTTCATCCATTCAATTGACCCAATTTAGAAATCACACTTAAAGAAGAAGATGACAGCATAATAGAAAAAGCATCCATATGTAAAATTGCATTTCAATCTGACAAAAAGTGTATTCCTTGAACTACTTTGCACATACCTCAAAGGGATCCCTTCTTAACAATTTCATCGGTCTCCATTAAATTTGATGGCCTTTTGCTTTGGCTTCTTCATCAATTTGGCTCTTCTCTCCATACTTCACACTTTTTCCCACAAGCCATTTAGGTCTTCCAATTTTCCATAAAATGTGCGCTATGGAAATTCCAATTATGATTCCGGATGCATAGCCTATCCATACTGCTTTTCCATCAAACCCACTATTATGCTCTCTTGTACAATCCTCTTGGAAGAACAACCGTGGTGGTGGAGGAGATTGAGCATCATCAAGGCACATGTTTTGTAATGGGGTTCCACATAAGCCTACGTTTCCCCAAAATGAGTCGCTCATGAATGTGCTTAGTTGTTTGTCTTGAGGTATGCGGCCTATGAGTTGATTCTTTGAGAGTTTCAAACACCCCAGGAATGACAAATCTCCGAGTTCTCTAGGAACCCTCCCACTAAGCTTGTTTGAAGATAAATCTAGCCATTCAAGGTGAGTCAAATTTCCAAGGGTTGATGGAATAGAACCCGTGAGGTGGTTGTGGGAAAGGTTGAGCCCCGTGAGATAATGAAGATTTCCAATAATACTTGGGATGTTCCCATGAAAAGAGTTGAGTGATAAGTCAATGGTTGTGAAGAAGGTCAAGATCTTCACTAGCCGAACCTTGTTTCCTTTCATGGTCACATTCACGGAATCTTCATAGAACCATGTTGCAACTTCTTGCTTCATGTACAATTCACCTTTCGGCCCTTGCCCATTTGGTCCATTCATCATCCCTTGAAGTTTCGCTATCAAATTGGTTGGTAAATGACTAGTGAAGCCATTGTTCGAGAGGTCAAAAATGCATAACATGGGAAAGAGATGAGCTACCTTTGGAAAATCTAAAGAACCCTTAAAATTGTTGGACCTCAAAATAAGAACTTTTAGCTTAGGTAGTGTTCCCAGCCATGTTGGGAACTTATCCTCTATCTTATTGTTGCTGAAATCTAGAACTTCTAGGTTTTTACAATTGGCAAGGGTTTGGGGCAATGTCCCTTCGAACTGATTTTGACTCAAATCAAGACTTCTCAAAAATTTACTTCTCAAGAAAAATGTTTAGGGGATTGTGCCTGAAAGACTATTCATTTTCAAGTTCAAAATCAATAAATTGAAGTGTGACAAGCACTCGGGTAGGCTACCGGCTATGCTATTATCAGACATGATGAGGACTAAGAGAGAGGTGGCATTACATATTGATAAAGGGATCTTCCCTACTATTTTATTATTTGCAATCGAATAGAAAGTTGTGAAGGGTGATGGAAGTGGAAGTGGACCATCAAATTTGTTGTTGGACAAATTAATTTGCTCCAATGATGTGTTTGAGAAACCTTCTATTGGCCACCGTCCCGAAAGTTGATTGTTGTTGAGAAGTAAAACGTGTAGGAAAGTCAATTTCCCAAGTTCTTTTGGAATCTTGCCAACTAATCCATTGGAAGAAAGATCGAGTTCTTGTAGTTGACTCATATTTCCAATCTTGGGAGGCAAGTAACCAGTGATTTAATTTCCAGTAATCCCCAGATAATGTAAACGTGCGCAACTTCCCCAGTTTGTTGAGATTTCTCCATAGAACTTGTTGAAACTCATATTGAGATAGTGCAAGTTAAGGTAGACACCAAAGGTCTCATATATGTTTCCAGTGAATTGGGTTTGGTTGAGGGTTACCATGACTAAGCTTGTGCAATTTCTCAAGCTTCTAGGGATAGAACCAGTTAAGTTGTTGCCACCCAACATGAGTTTTTGGAGCAATCCACCTTGGCACAAGCTCTTTGGTAAGGAACCAGTGAACTGGTTGTCATGCAATCGCAACACCGTAAGCTTCGTCAAATTGCCTAATGGCAGTAGGATGGAACCGGTAAGCTTATTATCATATAGGCTCAGATCTGTTAATTTGGCCAAGTTCCCCAAAGTGGAAGGAATCGGTCCTGTCAAATTGTTCAAGAGCAACTGGAGCATTGCCAAATTTGCCATATTTCCCATTTCTTGAGGAATAGAACCTGAGAGGCTATTGCCATAAACATACAATCGAACTAATTTGCTCAAATTACCGATCTCCGATGGTATTTTTCCCCGAGAACCAATTCATAGAGAGGTCGAGATCGGTGAGATTGCTCAAGAGACCAATTTGAGGCAGAATCGGTCCTGTCAGGTTGTTCTCTAGCATAAAGAGCATGCCCAAATTTTTCATATTTCCAATTTCAGGAGGAATAGAACCAGAAAGACAGTTGTTGTAGACAAACAAGCTAGCTAATTTGCTCAAATTACCAATCTCTGGTGGTATTTTCCCCGAGAACCAATTTGAAGAGAGGTCGAGATAGGTGAAATTGCTCAGAAGACCGATTTGAGGTGGAATGTGTCCGGAGAGATTATTTGCACTCAGCTCCATACGCATGAGATGAGGCAAAGATGAGAATGTAAATTCGTGGAGCGTACCTTTGACATTGGCCCCATTGAGATTTATTGTGATCACGTTCCCCACCTGATTGCAAGAGATGCCATTCCATGCACACGGACTCATTGTCGAATTGGAACCATTGGCGTTACAAGGAGAGGGCGTCCAAGAAGAGAGGAAAGAAACAGAATGGTTGCCAAGACTGGACTTCCAATTGAGGAGGGCTTGTGCTTCTACAGGGGAAGCATAACCAGGAAGTGGAATGCCAAAGATAGTGAAAAGGGCAAGGGCAGCCACAAGGCTCATGACCCTTTTGAATTCTGATGAAGAATCCATGGATTCTTCTTTTCCTTCTTCTCTTTTGGTTCTAGTAAGTTGTTTTTTCTTTTCCTGAGGCAATGAGCGATGCTTTAAAAGCTTGTGAAAACTCACCTTCCTATCATCTTCCATTACAATGACGACTAACCAGTGAAGACTAAGAAAAGGTACCCTCATATTGCTTTGTAGGTAGTCATCGTAGAGCAAACTGGATGAATTTTTTATTCCTTGAAGACTTTGGAATTTTTTCTTTTTAAGTCTTTGTACTTGACTTTTCTGACTGAGTTAGTCCCTATTTCAGAATTGAGTCCTGTTGAGTAGGTCACTCCCAATTGGAGAGGCCAATGCAATTATGTATATTTGTAGTAGAATATGTATAGTAGTGGGTGTGTAAAAGAAAAAAAAAGGAGAAAAAGAAAAAGAGAAAAAAAAATATCAAAAGAGATGGGGAGATAAATTAACGTGATTTTCCACATCCAGAAAATCAAGGGAGATTGTAAAAGAAATCAAAGTGATATTCTCATATATACAAAATCACGAGAGATTAGGAGACAAATCTACGTGATTTTGTATCGTATAATTCCTATTTGGGATTGTATTTGCTCCTATGAATAGGAGTCCTTCTCAACAGAGAAAAGCAAGAATATCATAGAGCATAGCGGAAGAAACAATCTTCTTCCAAGAAAGAGAGTTATCTTTGAGTGAGTTATCCAGTTTGTGAGAGGTTCAGATCCACAAAATGAAGACAGAGAGAGATCCACCTTTAGGTGAAGTTGTATCCCATTATTTATCATAGTGGAAGTTTGAAGTGGACTACGGTCCCGTGGTTTTTCCCTTCGCCTTGGAGGGTTTTCCACGTTAAAATTCTGGTGTTATTTATTATTTATCTTTATTGCTTTCTTTTAGTATTTTATCCTATTTAATTTTCACAGAAATAGTAGCGGGAAAAGTTTTCTGGGACTTCTCCACAAATATTTTTCCCAACAAGTCCCACCCATAATATGAAATCTGGAGACTTTGACAGAGAAGCCTTCGAGGAAATCCTTCACTTTCAGATACGAGGAGACCCTCGTAAAGAATCAAGAGAAAAAGGAAGTAGCGTGCGGTCACGGAGTCTGAAAAATTCGTAAGACCGATAGCGCTATATCTCTGGACAAGATTGCTATGCTGTGTCTTTTCATCACTGTCGCATGCTAGAATCCCGTAACTAATGCATCAGCTGATTGTAAGGCCAACAAATCGAAACCATCTTCAAGCAACTTCATCAAGACCCAAAAAAATTGCCAAAAGTAAAAGAATGCCAACGTAAAAAAGCAACTCACGTTAGCACTCTTCTAATGGACTAGGTGATGAAATAGGGGAATCGGCAGGGCGTCCCCTAGGCACATCTTTGTGGAGCTGAGAAGCTCTTTCACCATTTCGTACATTAGGACTCTCGAGTTTTGAAGGTCTCTGATTTGGAGATGTAATTCCTCTCGTATTCAGCTTCGCGCGGGCTACGAGATGAACTGAAACTGAGGGTAAAAAGTCTCCAATCATATAAAAATTCTCAAACAATCAAAAAGAAGCACCAAGGGGGATAAGGGGCGTCCTCACCTTGTGTATGATCCACTCCGACTTCGGTCTCTGTGACGATCGGGACTTGTGCTATAGCTACTGCTTCGGTGACGGTAACTCATTTCCCTGTCTCTGTACCTGTCGCGATCATATTGTCGTCCCCTGCTTCTACTGCGACTTCTCCTGTGATGACGGTCTCTATAGTCGTCTCTGTACCTGAAAATCGATCTTACAACCAGTTGCAGCAGAGAATGAGAGGGAATGACATGCAACTCTGCAAGATAAAATGAATCATGAAGATGGTTAAGGGACAACCGCTACTTAATGGCACGTCAGTGGATATTTTTTTCATTTTACTTCGAATGAAAGAACAAGGTGCAACAAGCTTGGATGTCACCTAATAAACTGGTATAGAACTTAAATGACAAAAAAGCAGAATCTAGCAACCAACAACCATGGCATAATGGAAACTAGCTAAAAGAAATTAGCAATACCACATTGATAACCCATTTGTTAAGTCTACAATGTCATGCACAAACATCTTAGTTATGGCAACACGGACACATCCTTCAGCTGACTAGGTCATCAAAGTGATGACGGAGTAAGTACAAGTTCATGAGCTCTTCACTCAACATAAATTAACAAATGTATTTTTCGGGACAAGGGTATAACAAGTGTTAAACGTTTTACTCATTGTCCCATGATCATTTGAATTCTAAATCTTTTCATAAATATTCACTCAGCCCTGATCTTGCTGCCAATGCCCTTTTTTCCCTGGAAAATGGAATCCACTCAATATACACGAAATTAACTATACTTTTGTATAAGACTCACATGAAGAGCAAAGCTCAGATATTTATTTACTCTGAGGAAAAATTAGAGAGCAAACTCAAAACCCTAAAATTGACCCTTCAATCTTTAAATTGTTTTATTTGTCAGTTAAATTGTCATAATCGATTCTTTCACTCGGTGAAAGGTGAAATAGATGTGTTTTATGCCTTAGTTATGGTCCAAACTATCCAAATACTCTTTTTCATAAGTAATACAAATAAATGACAAATGGGATAGAAGAAGGAACATGACTGAATGCACCGTGAGTGAAGTTGCACAGCCGCAGTATGCTGGACGAGTCTAGGACCACCGCGGAAAAAGCTGAAAATATTTTCCGTGGATGGTAGATTTCTAAACTTTTGGTTAATTTCATATATTGGTAAGAAAAAGTATGATCGGTCACCATATTCTTTTAAATTTTAGGGCTATAGTTAGTAATATTGACATTATCATGAATTTACTGACATCCAGATAATTAGTAAGTTACCAATTAATTGTAAATTTTATCTGTATAGGTAATAAACAACTAACACTATATTGATTTTATCAACATCTAAATAAATTTGTAAATTACCAATTTCTTGTACATTTTACAAGTGCAGTTAGTGAACTAGTTACATTACAATGGATTTATGAACGTTCCAATAAATTGGTAATGATCCACTTCTTTCAAGTTTTACAAAAGTGTTAGAAGAGTACTGACCCTATAAAAAATTTACCAACACCCCAATAAATTAGAAACTTACTAATTTTTTTTTTTTCAAATTTGACAGTGTACTTAGTAAACTACCACTAACATAATGAATTCACAGATATCTCAATACAGTAAATAAGTGACTAATTACTTTCAATTAATAACTTTATATAAAATAAAATATTCTAAGTTCTTTTCGATATATATTCTTAATATATTTGTCCAAAAAAGGTAGAATTGCAAAAAAAAAAATTATTCATAAACATTTTTTTTGTCAATTTAGTTCTAAACATTTTACAATTATGCTGATTTAGTATATTCAGTCAATTTTAGCTGAAATTGTTAACATGAATGCTAGCTATTTTACTGTGACATAACTATTTGGTTAGGTCTCCACCTATATTGCTAGTGGCTGGCCTACAAGAATATCTTGCTAGTATGTATGCCCATAGATCTCTCAGTGAACTTATAGAGACACTAATCATTAGCACCAATCCACGACATCATCCTCTAAAATCCAATAAGCCAATCCAAAATTAATATCATAAATCGATTTCACAAAACAAAACACATAATCTTTCTCTATTTGTGTCATCAAACAGAGTATATTTCACAAGACATTTCTCATATCATTTCGAAATACATTTCATAAACCAATAACCCATAAAGCATTTCTCAAACCATTCACATATAATCGAAAAGTAATAAATGTTAGATATAGACTTTTATGCAACAAAAATGCCATTTCATAATCCATACTATACATAATTTATATTACTTTGGAAATATGAGTTTACTAACTCAAATAAGAGATATCACCACTCATATGGAAATGCCCAAAACCAAAAAACGTAGCTAAACGAGCAAACGCTCTCGTAATCTTATCAATTAAATGAAAATTGACATCAAAACCAAGTAAAACACTACATTAACTATGAATTCACTAAAATAAGTTTAATTGCTAACAAAATGAATCTGACACACCAACAAATCGCGCGCCTAAACCTATTATTCAAAGTTATTCACAACACAAAACTTGAGTGTGAAATTCTAATATTTTGCTTCAACTAAATCATTACTTCAAATTGACTCCCATCAAATCTCACAACTCCACACCATAATCCATAATTTACATGAAATGTTATAACTAAACAACTTTAAAATTAAATTTTATAGCTTAGATTTCACACAATTTCGAATTTGCACCATAATCTCGAAAGCTATTCCGATTAGAATAACGAAGAGCTTGAATCCTTGGCATTGCAAGGCGGTGTTAATCGGACTTTGGGCATGTAGGCACTAAAGCCTTTTCCTTTTTCCTTCTTATTTCTTTTTCTTTCCCTTTCTTTCTTCTCTTCTTCTTTTCCTCTCTATTTGCAATCACTCTCTCTTTTTCTTCTTCCCCTTTTTCTCTCGGTCATGTCTCTTTGCTTTAAATAAAGTGCTCTCCTTTTTTTTCCCTTTTTTTATTAGCGACTTCATTTGACCAAGTCAACAAATCCAAATATTACATAATGCCTTCAAATCACTTGATAGGGAGAGGTTATTGATGAAGAGTTTGACATAAAATAAAGAGCTTTATGATGTGTTTGGGTACGAACACTCTCTAATCTACCACCGGCCGCGGTGGCTCCGCTGCATAAGGCCCTGCTGATCCTCAGCCTAGAGGTGAAGGGTTCAAAACCCAGGGGAGACGCTAGGTGTATTAAGTGTGACTTAGGGGTGGTGGATCCTCCTGCTTAAGTGTCACCTGGGGGTTTACGGCGTGGCTGTCGGCTGCAAGCCAGTAAAAAAAAAAAAAACACTCTCTAATCTTTCACACTTCACCTTCTTAAAGTCTGGCTACATTTTCCTTTGGGAAAATGTCACTAATGGTCCCTATATTATTACTTAATGTGCAATTTCGTCCCTGAACTTTCGATCGGCTCAATTTGGTCCTTGAACTATTGATAAATACCCGATTTGGTCCCTGAACTATTGATAAATGTCCGATTTAGTCCTTCGTTACTATTTTTCCCTCTTCTTTTTTTTTTTTTTGCTTATAATAACGAAATTGAAAAATAAAAAAATAACGAAAAAAAAAAAAGAAAAAATAGTAACGAAAAGAAAAATAACGAAAAAAAAAACCCTAGCGAGTGTTGTTCATCTTCCTCGCGGAAGCAGCCTTGCCCGCACCGGCCAATTATGCATGGGGAAATATTTCAAATAAAATAAAATAAAATAAACTTGCCTAATAAAATAAATATACCTAATTTAATTTTTTTCTTCTTTCTTTTTGAAAAAAAAAAAAGAAATCTTGGCCGGTTCAGAACTCCGGCGAGGGGAGTGGCCGGCGAGTAGCATGTCCAGCGCGGGAAAGCAAGGGTTGACACCAGCGAGGGACTTCAGCGTGGCAGGGCACCGGCGAAGGGCGTCGCAGGGCGCGAGGCTTGCTGTCGGACATCGAGGAGAGGCAAGCAGCGGCGATGTGGGCTCCGGCGGCGTCGGGTTGCGGCAGGGACAGCGGCACGGTAGCGGTTGAGCGTCGGGCGCAGGCGAGCAGGGGCGTTTGGGTCGTGGCTGCTGCGGGGCTCTCAGATCTGCCGGCGTCGGACACTCGAGCGGTGAGATCGGGACAATGATGGCGTCGCAGGTCGGCACGGGCTGGAGCGGGGGACGTCGAGCACTGGGTCGCAGCGGCAAGGATCGGCTCGGCTCGGTAGCAGAAGTGTCAGGTCGTTGCTGGTCGTTGGGCAGAGCGTTGGGGTGCGGCAGGGACGCGGAGGTCGCCGGATCTGGAAGTTGCAGGCGACTAAGGCATTGCAAGGTCGATGGGCGACAGGCGAGACCGGTGGAGCGGCGATGGAGCAAAGAGGGCTCGTGGGTCGCCGGCGTGGTCGAGGTCTACCGGCGCAGTGGCCGGTGCGGGCAAGGCTGCTTCTGCGAGGAAGATGAACAGTACCCGCTAGGGTTTCTTTTTTTTTCATTACTATTTTTTTTTTGTTATTTTTTTCCGTTACTATTTTTTCTTTTTTTTCTTTATTATTTTTTCCTTTTTTCAATTTTGTTACTATAAGCAAAAAATAAAATAAAAAAAGGAAAAATAGTAATGAATGACTAAATCGAACATTTATCAATAGTTCAGGGACCAAATTGAGCCGATCGAAAATTCATGGACCAAATCGGGTATTTATTAATAGTTCAGGGACCAAATTGAGCCGATCGAATGTTCAGGGGCGAAATTGCACATTAAGTAATAGTATAAGGACCATTTGTGACATTTTCCCTTTTCCTTTTCCATTTGCCATTTCTTACACTGCATTGAAAGAAAAAACCATTCTTACATGGCATTAAAAGACAAAGACTTGTTAGTCAAGAAAAGGAGAAGGCTGGAAAATTGCTCCATGACCCTTCCCATGCGATAAGTTTGGAAATTTTAGACCCAAACATCATTGGTAAAAGTCCATTAAGACCATGACTTCCCATGAATCATTGTAATGCGCACTGATCGAAAACTCAACACACGTGAAACCGCAAGAGACCTTGACTTCTTGAGTAGGCACATGTCTATTTTATCGTCCGAAGACCTTGACTTCTTTAGGGATATTTACAAGATGGATTTACACATGCATGTCGGTTTAAATTATTTCTTTTCCTTTGGGCTGGTATGCTAGTTTATACTCTAATTGTATCATAAAACCACAAAATTTATAAAATTTTGCATTAGCAAAATATCTTTATTGATGGATATGGTAATAAGTTTCAATGGTACTCCCTGCAATGGACCATGCACAGGGTGGAAAAAGGGGCACAACCATTCTTACACGGCATTAAAAGACAGACTTGTTAGTCAAAAAAGGAGAAGGCTGAAAAATTGCTCCATGACCCTTCCCATACGATAAGTTGGAAATTTTAGACCCAAACATCACTGGTAAAAGTCCATTAAGACCATGACTTCCCATAAATCATTGTAACGCGCACTGATCGAAAACTCAACACACGTGAAACCCCAAGAGACCTTGACTTCTTGAGTAGGCACATGTCTATTCTATCGCCTGAAGACATTGACTTCTTTAGGGATATTTACAAGATGGATCTACACATGCATGTCAGTTTAAATTCTTTCTTTTCCTTTGGGCCGGTATGCTGGTTTATATTCTAATTGTATCATAAAACCACAAAATTTATAAAATTTTGCATTAGCAGAATATCTTTATTGATGGATATGGTAATAAGTTTCGATGGTGCTCCCTGCAAGGGACCATGCACAGGGTGAAAAAAGGGGCACGATCCTATTGTCAACTTATACTACAGTGTAAGAGAGAGATTCAAAATGTTAAAATGGCTTTTATTGTAACTTTCTCCTTATGTTAACATGAAACTGTTGCCATTCTTAAATGGCTAACTTTCTTTTTGAACAATTTTATGGATTTCTAGCCATTGCTATGTCCTTTTTGAGGAATGAGTATGTTGTTTGGTAGTTACTAGCTGAAATTAATTTAATATTTTGATGATTTTGCCACCCTTTTCTTACCATGTTGTCGTTAACTAGAAATACTCTTTTAGAAAAGAGCAAGATAAAATGTACCTGTATGAACCTTTAACTGTACTTTGTTTAACCAAGTAATAAATTTTAGCATCGCTTTTAGAGTTTGAATACTTCTGATTATATGATATTTCAAGTATTGACAACTATTACAAAAGAGTAATGTTTTATATATACGGAGTCCAATATTTTTGGAAGCAAATGGTAGACTTGACTCAACTTTCTAAACTGAGATTTTTCCAATGTCAGCATTGTTTTGCTTGCTAAATTACTGATTTTCGAAAATAGGGTCACAGACATTAATTAGTGAAGAAAGTAGCGTTATCTATTTTTTTTTCGACTTTGAGATTGTAGCATCGAAACTTCGACCAAGAACATAGGTTTCTTCATGACCTGGGAATTCCTCCTATCCTCCTTGATGAATTTCTTAACACCATTGTGAAGCTACTTTACATGTTGTAAATAGGGTAATGCTTCCTAGCATTTGATAGCAGAGGTCGAACAGTTTAATGCCTTTTATGCATGTGTGTGAACATTTTCTAGCTTTTTACACGTTTCTTCTCCAGGATGTGCTTAAAAGATTGGGATAGGATGCATTAGTATTCATAGGCTAATCTAGTCAGCTGAGCAAGCAATTATGAAATTAATGATTTTCCTAATGTGGTTAGTATAGTTTAAATCTTGTTGGTCAGGCACGTTAAGGATAATTTATCAAAATTGTTAGCAAATTACAGACGTCCAATGCAATAGCAGGATATTATCCACTTTTCGATATAGTCACCAATCAAAATAAAAATTGAGCAGTGAACATAGTATTTGACCAATAACTTACCAACCGAGCTCCACTTTCGTGGTAGTATGTGATAACTAGAGTAAGGAATTTTCCAACTTCAAGTAAAATGTAAGTTACTATTATAGAATTTTACTACTCACAACAAAAATTTGGCAGTGAAATTAGTGACTTACCGTTGTAGGGAGTGAATCCATGGCCACTTTTTCTCTTTTGATCTTGATGTTGGTTTTTCTCAAGCCCGAAAGATGCATAAAACTTTCCCTCGAACTTATTTTCAAGTGGTTTCCTATTTGACAATGGAAATGCATCAAGCATTAACTCGTAGAACACATGTATGTGGATGCTTTCTGGCATAATGAAAAAGTCGGCTATTGCCACGAGATGGTTCTTTCTTTGACGTTGCATATTGCCTGTTGCCTTTCTTCCAAGACACGCAGCACATTCAAGAATTGAGATTGAATTAACCCAACCACTTGATAAGATTGGGAAAATATAACTCTTTGGAGTGCTACTTCTTAATTGAATAGTTTTAACTTCGTCTTTTTCCCCTATTCTATACATTCACAAAGTTATATGAAACTTTGATTTTACGGTGTTGGTTTTTACTTGGGATTGATCAAGGGTCGGGTCAAACGTTGGTCTATTGTGGTTTTCTATGTCAAATTCACAAAACTCTGAGCTCTCACTCAAAGACTATGCCTACTATGTTCCAGATAAAGTACTCAAGGGAAAATTATTCTGACATGTTTTGCGCGAGGCAACATCACTGTCCTGAAAAACAGAGAAGATGATTTATAGTGAGCTAAGCCATAATTGAGTTTTACTTGTACTTGACAATGGAGCTAGGCCGAGCAAAACATGACCATCATAATATAAATGCCTCAACATTTTGGAGGGCAGCATATCGTTTGCCTTCACACTCTTGAAATATAAGGTAGCATCAAAACATTACTTGCATTCTTTCTAAGACAAAGCATTGTATTGCAGAATCTTTTCTCGAGATAAATTGATGACTAGTGATACTCCTAATTTAAGCACTTCTGAGTTCTAAGCTTAATTGCAAACAAAATAAATCTGATGATCTCTTGCCCAAAGAGATTATTCAAAGTTATTCGCAATACGAAATTTGTGCGCAAAACTCTAATATTTCATTTCAACTAAACCATTACCTCAAATCAACTCCCATGAAATCTCACAGCTCCACTACACCATAATCCATAATTTACATTAAATTCACAGCTGAACAACTCTGAAATTAGACTTTGCGGTCTAAATTTCCCACAATTTTGAATTTGAAGCTATTCTGATTTCAAGAACAAAGAGCTTGAATCCTTCCTTGACGTGGTGAGACGGTATTAATCCGACTTAGGGTATGTACGCACAAAAAGAAACGATTGGGTGATAATTTTTAATTTACTGTAAGGATAAATAATAAATAATTATAAATTATTGTGGACCCACTTTTTCAAAAGTTTATAGCTTACGACAAGTTAAGTGGCTTAAAGACGGTTGTTCTAGCAAAACCCAAGCACAAAAGCCTCACACTTTTTCCTTTCTCTTTCCCTTCCTTTTTCTTTTTCTTTCCCATTCTTTCTTCTCTTCTTCTTTTCCCCCCTATTTGCGATCACTCTCTTTTTCTTCTTCCCCCATCTTCTCTCTGTCACATGCCTTCGCTTTAAATTAAGTGGTCTTCTTTTTCTTTCTTTTTAGTCACTTCTTTTGACCAAGTCAACAAACCCAAATATTACAGAATGACTCTAATGCACGTGACAGGGAGAGGTTATGGATTAATAGTGTGACGTAAAATAAGGACCTTTGTGTTGTGTCGTGTATGAACACTCTCCAACTTTTCACATTTTACCTCCTTAAAGTTTGGCTACATTTTTCTTTTCCATTTGCCATTTATTACACTACATTAAAAGAAAAATACACTACATTAAAAGAAAAAACCATTCTTATACGGCATTAAAAGTTGAAGACTTTCTTCCTAAGTACGAAATTAAATTGCTTCGTCTGAGATCCCTTGGAGATCTCGGTATCCTCATATGTAAAACACTTAAAGAGTAGAGTTTGGGCTTGCGCTAAAAAAAATACAAGACCCAACACACATTTAAATAAGTAACGCAATGTAGCAGCCCGCCACGCTAGTGGACAAGCGTAGGTGGCCCTGTTGTTTGGAAACAATACCTACCTTGATGACGTTGTCATGTAACCAGCCGTCAAGATCCAAGGCTAGCCCACTGAAAGACCATTTCTACACAGCATTAAAAGTTGAGAAGACTTGTTAGCCAAAAAGGGAAGAGGCTGGAAAATTGCCCCTTGACCCTTCCCATACGGTAAATTAGAAATTTTAGAGTCAAATGTCACTAATAAAAGTCCATAAAAACTATGACTTCTCATGAACCATTGTAACACGTATTGATGCAAAATCACCACACGTGAAATCCCAAGAGACCTTGACTTCTTGAGGAGGCACATGTCTATTCTATCGCCTGAAGACCTTGACTTCTTGAGGGACGTGTATGAGATCGATCCACACATGCAATGCCGATTTAAATTCTTTTTATTTCTTTTGGGCATGTATGATTATATTCTAATTGTATCATAAAACCGCGAAATTTAGAGATTTGCGTTAACAGAATATTCTTCTTGATGGATTGGTAATAAGGTTTCAAAGTGCTCACTGCAGGGGACCATGCACCGAGGGTGAGAAAAGGGGCACAGCCCTATTGTCAACTTACACTGCAGTGTAAAAGAAAGATTTAAAATGTTAAAATGGTTTTTCTTTTAATTTTCTCCTTAAGTTTACACGAAACTATTGCCTTTCTTACATGGCTAACTTTCTTTTTGAACATTTTCATAGATCTCTAGCCATTGCTCTGTCCTTTTTGAGGAATGACGATGTTGCTTTGTAGCTATTAGTTGAATATAATTCCTTATTTTAATAATTTTGTCACCCTTTTTTAACTGTGTAATTGCTAGCTAGAAATACCCTTTTAGAAAAGAGTAGGAGAAAATGTACCTGTATGAATATTCAATTGTATTTTGTTCAACGAAGAAACAAATTTTAGCATCCATTTCAGAGTTCGAATGCTACTGGTTATTTTTTTCAAGTATTGACGACTATTACAAAAGGGCAATGTTTTGTATATACAGTCTCATATATTTGGAAGCAAATGGTTGAGTTGACTCAACCTTACTAAACTGAGTTTTTTCCAATGACAGCATTGTTTTTGCTTGCTAAATTACTGATATTCCACAATAGGATCACAGACATTAATTAGTGAAGAAAGTAGTGTTATCTCTTCTTTTCAACTTTGAGATTGTATCACCGATACTTTGACCAAGAACATAGGTTTCTTCATGACCTGGGAATTCCTCCCATCCTCCTTGATGAATTTATTAACACCATTATGAAGCTACTTTAGATGTTGTAAATGGCGCAATGCTTCATTTCTAGAGCCAAGCCTCACTAAAGATCTTCCTAGCATTTGATAGCAGAGGTCGAACAGTTCAATGCCTTCTATGCATGTGTGTGAACACCTTCTAGCCTTTTACACGTATCTTCTCTATGACATGCTTAAAAGATTAGGATAGGATGCATTAGTATTCACAGGCTATTCTAGTGAGCTGAGCAAGCAATTATGAAATTAATGATTTTCCTAATGTGATTAGTATAGTTTAAATCATGTTGGTCAGACACGTTGATGATAATTTACCAACAATGTTAGTAACTTATGGATGTCCAATTTAATAGTAGATTATCAACTTTTCCATATATTCACCATTCAAAACAAAAATTAAGTGGTGAACATAGTATTCTACCAATAACTTACCAACGGAGCTCTACTTTCATGGTAGTATGTGATCACCAGAGAAAGGAATTTTCCAACTTCAAGTGGCATGTAAGTTACTCACGTAGAATTTTACTACTCAAAACAAAAATTTAGCATTGAAATTAGTCACTTACCGTCGTAGGTTGTAAATCCGTGGCCATTTTTTCTCTTTTGATCTGGATGTTGATTTTTCTCAAGCCCCGAAAGACGCATAAAACTTTCCCTCGAACTCATTTCCTGTGTTTCTCCTATTTGACAATGGAAATGCATCATCAAGCATTAACTCGCGGAACACATGTCTGCAGATGCTAGCTGGCATAATGAAAAAGTTGACTGTAGCCACCAGATGGTTCTTTTTTTGACGTTGCATATTGCCTATTGTCTTTCTTCCAAGTCATGCAGCACATTCAAGAATTGGGATTGAATTAACCCAATGACATGATAAGGTTGGTAGAACATAACTCATTGTCTTGCTATTGTTACTTCATTTTTCTAGTTCACAAAGTTATCTGAAACTTTGATTTTACGGGGTTGGATTTTACTTGGAATTGATCGAGGACGGGGTCAAACGTTGGTCTACTATGGTTTCCTATGTCAATTTCACAAAACTCTAAGCTCTCAAAGACTATGTTCACTATTTTCCAGATTAAGTACTTGAGGGAAAACTGTTCTAACTTGTTTTGCGCAAGGCAACATAAGTTCACTGTACTAAAAATAGAAAAGATGGTTTTTTTGTGAGCAAAGCCCCAGATGAGTTTTACTTGTATTCAATAATGCAGCTAGGCTGAGCGAAAACAAACCATCATGATTTAAATGCCTCCATATTTTGGAGGGCCGAATATCGTCTGCCATTGCACTCTTGAAATATAAGGTAGCAACAGAACGTAACTTGCATCCTTTATGAGACAAAGCATTGTACTGCAGTATCCCCTTTCAAAACAAAACGACGACCCATAATCTTTCTAATTTAAGCACTTCTAAGTTTGAAGCTCTAATGAAAACAAAGTTTTGATTTCCTCTAAAGCCATATTCTCTTTGAAGCAATCAAAAGCTACCGAACTTCTAGTAATGACTCATGCCGTAGCAACATGCAGTAGCACTTGGGATTAGGAATTGACTTAATGCGCTCTGGGTTATGTTACACGGCGGGTAGTAATTTACAAGAAAAACGCAAAGTTATGGTGGTTGGTCACGATTAGAAACAATTAGTTTCTGACTGAATGCACTCTAAAAAGATGCATTTTTTGAAACTCTTCAGCATGTAAGAGGATTTTGCATCTACATAAATCTGATATAAACGATACAAGAGGACTAACAATGGACAAGATTTTAGACTTCTTACAAATATTCCATTTGAAATTCAGATGAGCCTTTCGCTTTTAAGATGATAAATACTATATACATCCACTTTACATTATATAATAGTTATATATACTTACATATCACTACAATGACACTATTCTGATTAAGACTGGATACAGAAACAGTTTGAAATATCACTTGAATTCAGCTGTCTTCTCTGTACAAATGAATCTTGATGCCAGAAAGTTCTGGTTGTACTTATTCCATAAAAGGCAGTTCTATATTAACATGGGCGCGAACGAAATGATGTCCTCCTAGTCATGCTGATGTGGGTTAACCACTCAAATTGCCGGTCAAAAATCTCCCAAATTCAAAAAGAGAAAACACATCGGAGAGCTAAACAATGGATTGAAATAAAAGTTCGGGACTTAATCAAATAGTTGCAAGGACTATAATTTTCATTAAAGAAGTCGCATGTGGTCGACAGAGCAACATCATTTATCAGACATCTTCTACAAATAGATCCAGTGAACGGCTTGAAGCTTTTGCATCACTTCTAGGATCAGTGGCTGTCCGTGAAAATTGAACATTATGGAAATTGATTGAACGAAATCATTTCCATTGATGGACTGAGTTGAAGATTAGCAGACACACAAGCGACAGCTAGCTTTAAGATGGTCAGAAGATCATCCCCGATGCCAGTGATGTTATTTCCAGCAACTCTTAGATCACTAAAACACATGCAACTTCCCCAGTTTATTGAGATATCTCCATAGAACTTGTTGAGACTCATGTCCATAAAGTCCAAGTGCGCTAGACAAGAAAGATCCCAGATACGTTTCCAGTGAATCGATTTAAATGCTGGTGTGATCAGCTGAATGTAAAGCCAAGAAATGGAACCCATTTTCAAGCAAATTTGTCAAGACCCAAAAAAGTCGCCCAAAGAAGGGATGCCAAATTGGAACACCCACCGCTGTGAGAATATAAAAACCATTCTAAAGTCAGAAGCATGATTTCGTGAAGAATAAAAAATCATATGGCACTCATAGCAGACCACCTTTGGAGATGGCTAGTGGATTATGACCAAAAAATGGCGAACAAAAGTGCAGGATTACACCAGCACAATTAAGTCTCTCATCGTCCATGCGCAGTTCGTATGATTGAACTAAAGTGTAGCCAGAGACCTATGAACAAATGCATCACAAGAAAGGCACTTCATGAACAGCACCTCAGGAGAAAGTAAACTGTTTGTCGAGCAAAAATGACTCCCTCGACCTTGGGCACTCATCTTTCCTAATAAGGCAACATAAAAAAGCAGAGTAGTAAGGATCAAATAGTTGCAATAGAGTGAGACAGAAGCAACAAATCCACTCATGTGACTTTACCACATGATCGATGGACTACGTGGATATGCACCATGTGAATCGGCAGGACGTTTACTGGGCACATCTTTAAGGAGCTAAGAATCTCTTTCACCATTTCGTACATCAGGACTTTCAAGTGCAGAAGGTCTCTGATTTGGAGAGCGACTCCTCTCACATTCGGCTTACCGAGGACTCTGGGATGAACTGAAAATTAAGGAACTCCAATCAGATAAAATTCTCAACAAGAGGTGACCAAAAGAAGCATTAAAGGGAAATAAGGAGGGTCCTCACCTTGTGCATGATCCACTCCGACTTCGGTCCTCATCATCATACTTGGATGCCCTTCAGTCTCTGCGACGGTCAGGACTTGCGCTATAGCTCCTACTTCGGTGATGGTAACTCCTTTCCCTTTTCTCTGTAACTGTCGCGATCATATCGTCCCCTCCTTCTACTGCGACTTCTCCTCCTGTAATCACGGTCTCTATATTCATCTCTGTACCTGAAAATCCATTTTACTATCAGTTGCAGTAGAGAATGAGAGGGAATTACTTGCAACTCTGCAAGACGCAAGTACTCATTAAGATGGTTAAGGGTTAACTGCTACTTGCTGTCACATCAATGGATATTTTATTTTATTTGTTTCACTACGCACAAAAGAACAAGGTGCAACAAGCTTAAATGTCACCTAATATCTGAACTGTTGTTTCAAAGCTTAAATGGCAAAAAGGCGAAATCTAGAAACCAACAACTCAATGGCATAATGGTAACTAGCCGAAAGAAATTAGCAACACCACATCGACAATTTATTTACTTCTTACAAGGATGTCACAGGAGTTCACAATTTCATGTGTGAACATCTTAGTTAAAGGCGACACGGTCACAATCCTGCTAGGATGTATCATCAAGTGCTGATGGAGTAAGTCCAAGTTCATAAGCTCTTCATCCAGCACAAATTTATAAAAAATAGATTTCAGGAAAGTGCAATTTAAGCCATTGTCTAGCTGATCGATTGAGTTCTGAATCTTTTGGCATGTGTTCAATCAATCCTAGTCTTGCAGCTGACACCATCTTTTCACTGGAAAATGGAACCCACTCAATTTTACATGAAATTAACTATGATGTTTTACTATAACACTGGATTTTGTAATTACGAGACTCGGAACCTAAATTTCATTTAAATTGAGGAAACATTGGACTTCAACTCAAAATCCTAAAAATTTGGCCCTTCAATCATCAAATTGTTTTATTAGTCAGTTGATTCTCCAGACCAATTCTGTCGCTATTGATTAGACTGATGTGTAGAATTCTTCTCATTTTAGTATATGATGCAGCCCACATTGAAGATCGGCCCGCATTAAAGCTTGACGAAACCGAGAAGCCATAACGACATCTTGAGTCCATCCCGGAAGTTTGAAAGACACCTTGGAAGCTCGCGTGACGCTTTTACTAGTTTATAGTTTCCATGCCCTTTACTATATCTCCTATTTTCAATGCTCCGTTTTTATTTCTCCTAGTTTTCAACGCTTTGTCTTTATTTCTCCTAGTTTCAACGTTCTGTTTTTATTTCTTTTGTCACGCCCCGATCCTCGGGCACGCACGCATCCTTCTCATTTGGTCGATTTTATAATGCGATATCCCAGGACAAGTATCGCCGACCCTTTAGTTTATTAAGCACATGCGGAAGCAGTTAAAATCCCCAGACAATAAAACGATGGGATAGAAAAGTAGGGCCATATTTTTCATATTGAAATTTATAACCAAACTTTTATACAAAACAAAAACCAATTCAAAACTATTCACATCAAAATGGAGATCTCAAAAGAAGATAGGATCTCAATCCATCCATGCCATACTCAAGGCCCATCTCGGTATTATCTTCTTCTTTCAAAATCCTTCCCTTCAAGTTTCACCTCCAAGATCTCCTTCCCAGACTTCTCCTCCTCAGCTCCTTATCGGGTCCTGAAATGTTTTTCCCCAAACTGGGATGAGACTACGTCTCAGCGAGTTCTACCCCACTAAGCCCGATTAGTAAACCACTATACTATAGGCTGCCTATACACGCACAGGGCAGAAGACGTACCTTGGCATCAGATCCCACCTGCAAGTCAGTACAATTCATAATAGGCACCCAAGCAATCATAACACAGATCGAAGCATCGATCAAATCGACATAGTCGATTATATGCCAACAAGACCACTCACGGTCATTTCCATTCAGTCAATCAATTCACAAGATCAAATCAAAGCAATGATCAATCGACCTCGTCGATTACATGTCAGACGGACCATTCTAGGTCAATTCGATTATTCCATCTCAATCATCAATTACGAACTACGGTCCTCAGATCACATCTTAAGCAAAGGTGGAAGACACAGTCCACCACTCGACAACATTCAATATTTAATGGCTTTACGGTCCCACTCGACCACTTTCGAAATTCAATGGCTTTACGGTCCCACTCGACCACTTGCAAGATTCAATGGCTTTAAGGTCCCACTCGACCACTTTCAAGATTCAATGGCTTTACGGTCCCACTCGACCACTTGCAAGATTCAATGGCTTTACGGTCCCACTCGACCACTTCAAGATTCAATGGCTTTACGGTCCCACTCGACCACTTGCAAGATTCAATGGCTTTACGGTCCCACTCGACCACTTGCAAGATTCAATGGCTTTACGGTCCCACTCGACCACTTTCAAGATTCAATGGCTTTACGGTCCCACTCGACCACTTGCAAGATTCAATGGCTTTACGGTCCCACTCGACCACTTGCAAGATTCAATGGCTTTACGGTCCCACTCGACCACTTGCAAGATTCAATGGCTTTACGGTTCCACTCGACCACTTGCAAGATTCAATGGCTTTTCAATGAAATAGTTAACCACAACCATTTAGGAATATATCCTAAATTCCACATTCAATTCAATTTGGCACAATTCAAAGCTCAAATAAATAAACAGACTGCACCACGACAATCAGCACGAGATTTCGGTCGTCGGCCATCTCAATCTTAATTTCCGAAAAATAATTAATTATTAATTAATTTCGAAAATTAATTATTAAACATTAAAAAATTCCGATTAGCTCAAAATAAGGCCCAATTAAATAAACGGACTTCACCACGGTCATCAGCATAATTTTCCGGTTCCGGACCATCTCCCTTGAATTTTTGAAAAATAAATAATTATTTAATTTTATTCCGAAAATTAATATTTAAATGCCCAAAAATCTCACTTAGCCCCGAATCATCCAATTGAAGCTCAATTAGGGGTCCGAAAATTCCCGAGACACTCCCAATAAATAGTAGACCACGTCTACTTGTTAATTGCACAATCCATTTATCTAAATCGCATCACAATTGACTAATAATTGCTAATTTATTCTAATCTAACAACCTAAACATAATTAATTAAAACTAAACCAACCTTAAGCATAATTAGCCAACTAATCCAGGATTAGTGAGATTACTCACCAAATCGCGCGCAAATCGGATCAATCCGACGGCGGCGACGCGAGGAACAATTCTTCCCAAAGCGGGCCTCGGGTTCGGGGCCGGGAAACGGCCCAAAACGGCCCACGAACAGCTGGATACCCACTCCGTGGGTTTGCTGGTTCGGCCACAAAACAGCAAGAAAGAGAGAGGGTTGGGGGCGGCAAGAGGTCGGGAGAGCGGGTGGTGGCTTGGCGAGGCCGAGCGGTGGCCCACGGTGGCCGGAGGTGGCCGGATCGTGGCCGAAAGGAGCTAGACAGAGGATGGGCAGCAGCTGGATCACGCGGGGGAGCACGCCTGGCGCGAGGGATGGCCGGCGGAACGCGCTGCGTTGTGCGGGCGGCGTCGCGGGCGGTTCGGCTCCGGTACGACGGCGGGACGGGCGATGGTGGTCCTCGGCGAGCTGCTGCTCTTCTTTGCTGGTTTAGGTCTGGTTCGCACAAAGAAGAACGAAGAAGAAGAAGAAGGTCACGTGGGGGAGAAGAGAGAGGAGAGAGAAGAAGAGATAAGGTTGAATGGTCAAAGGGAGAGAGAAAGAGAGAGTTGGCGTGGGGAGGGGGCTGTCCGCACGGAAGAAAAGGGGAGAGAAGAGAGAGAGAGAGAAAAAGAAAAAGAAAGAAAAGAAGAGAGGGAGAGAAAAGAAATACTAATATAATACCACATGGTATTTTTTCTTTTCTTTTCTTTTCTCTTTCCCTTTCTATTTTCTTTTGGTCTTCAGATTTTCTTCCGATAATTTCTTTATTGAAATTTCGGGCCCGTCAATAAATTGACGAGCGATGAGACAGGATCCTATTTATCCAGTCAAATTAAAACCCAAAAATCTGGATGTCACATCTTTGATGATATAAGCCAATCCCTTGTAAAAGACAGACAACTTTTGATGAATGAAAAAAAACTTTGCTTTGAAGCAAGTGTCTTGAACCATGTAGAGTTCATATCCTTGAAAACCTAGAAGAGTTTTCACTCCGTCCTCGAAGAGTCGGAGCTTTTCGAAACCTGCATCCTTGAAGAGTTGCAGTCATCGATCTAGAAGAATCGGTGCCCCCTCAACTTCCTTGGAGGCCTAGAAGAGCAACCAACGGAGTCTCTATCTTTTCCTGTTCTGTTCGTTACTTCCAACCCAATTTCGACTATCCTACAGTCCTTATTTCAGAAAACCCAAAACAGAGAAATTGTAGATCCAGAAGTCTTTGTTCATTTGGCTTTGGAATCAGGTCGATCTAATCTGTATCGACAAAGATACGACTGTTCTCCTGAGCTCGCGCAGTGCTGAAATTCCTGTTTGTCTTGTTTCCGTGTGCGAGTCACTCTCCCGATCCTATTGTTTGAGAAAGCCTCCCCTAGGCTTGCATCATTTGGTATCAGAGCTTTGGAGGAGAGGACAATGCCTCCAAGACAAGCTAGGCGTTGTGGCGGCAGAACCCTTCCCCTCAATGAATTGCACACATTCGCTGAGAATATGCAACAACAAATTGATGAATTGACGTAAGAAGTTCAGCGTTTGAGGGCTGAAGCAAATAATTCTCCACCCCGTTCCAGGACTGAAGATTCCCATGGCGACTCTTCCTCTTCGGAGAGTGTTCAATCTATTCATGGTCGGAGGCATGTTCGACATCGTTTACAACATATTCGTGAGCCAGATTGGGAAAAGGAAGTCAAGAAAGATGTTCCAGAATTTACAGGTAATGAGTCTCCTGATGAAATTGTTGATTGGCTAACACTTGTGAATGAGGTGTTTGAGCATCGAAATGTTCCGGAGAATCGTCGCGTTGGGATCATTGCTATGCGATTCCGAGACAAGGCGATTGCTTGGTGGAGACGTGAAAAACAAACTCGCCAAGCCGTTGGCAAAGCACCAGTCACTTCGTGGAGAAAGATGGAGAGCAAGATTCAAAAATATTTTCTCCCCAAAGGATATAAGAGAGTGCTCTACCAACGGTACCAAAATCTAACACAAGGTACGCGAACGGTGGACCAATACACCAATGAATTCAATGAGTTGGTGATTCGTAACAATATCCAGGACCCAGAGGATGTGCTTGTGAACAAATACTTGAACGGTCTTCAATTTTACATTCAAGACGCCTTGGAAGTCCTCGACATTTGGGACTTAGGAGATGCACACCAACGGGCACTCAAAATGGAGCGCTCTCATTCTCGGAGACAGCAATCTGCTAGTAAGCCTTCTACTCAACCTCATGTTTCGAAGCAACCTGCTACATCCGAAATACATTGCTATTCTTGTGGGGAGTTGGGTCATCGTGCTAGCAATTGTCAAATCAATAAGAATCGACGAGCCGGTAAAGCCTTCTTGGTGGATAATGATTCTGACGAGAATGCTGAGGATCCACTTGAAGAGGAGTCGAAAAATGATGAAGAAGCTGCGGATGATGAACAAATAGTGCATGCTAACACTGGCGAACTTCTTATGGTGAGGAAAAATTTTCCTACTCCTCGAGATGACACTGGAGATAGGTGGCTACGTACCAATATTTTCCATTCTGCTTGCACAATCATGGGAAAGGTATGTCAATTAATTATTGACTCTGGTTGTTGTGAGAATATAATTTCTGAAGTAGCGGCAAACAAGCTGAAGTTGGAATTAAAAGCGCACCCTACGCCTTATAAAATGTTGTGGTTGAAGATAGGTGCTGAGGTAACTGTTTCAAAACGATGCCTTGTTAATCTATCCATTGGTTCTGTTTATAGTGACAAAATATGGTGTGATGTTCTGCCGATGGATGCTAGTCACATTATTCTTGGTCAACCATGGCAATTCGATAAGAGGACTATGCATGATGGTTATCGAAATACATATTCTTTTGAATTTGGAGGCAAGAAGATTACGTTGGCACCTAGTAGGGTGGGAGATTCTTCTGATGACGCTGGCAAGAATTCGAGGACGAATTCTTTTAAAGATGGGGAGGATGATGCAGCCCACATTGAAGACCGGCTCTCTCGACCAAGAAGATCGGCCCGCATTAAAGCTCGACGAAACCGAGAAGCCATAACGACATCTTGAGTCCATCCCGGAAGTTTGAAAGACACCTTGGAAGCTCGCGTGACGCTTTTACTAGTTTATAGTTTCCATGCCCTTTACTATATCTCCTATTTTCAATGCTCCGTTTTTATTTCTCCTAGTTTTCAACGCTTTGTCTTTATTTCTCCTAGTTTCAACGTTCTGTTTTTATTTCTTTGATGATATAAGCCAATCCCTTGTAAAAGACAGACAACTTTTGATGAATGAAAAAAAACTTTGCTTTGAAGCAAGTATCTTGAACCTTGTAGAGTTCATATCCTTGAAAACCTAGAAGAGTTTTCACTCCGTCCTCGAAGAGTTGGAGCTTTTCGAAACCTGCATCCTTGAAGAGTTGCAGTCATCGATCTAGAAGAATCGGTGTCCCCTCAACTTCCTTGGAGGCCTAGAAGAGCAACCAACGGAGTCTCTATCTTTTCCTGTTCTGTTCGTTACTTCCAACCCAATTTCGACTATCCTACAGTCCTTATTTCAGAAAACCCAAAACAGAGAAATTGTAGATCCAGAAGTCTTTGTTCATTTGGATTTGGAATCAGGTCGATCCAATCTGTATCGTCAAAGATACAACTGTTCTCCTGAGCTCGCGCAGTGCTGAAATTCCTGTTTGTCTTGTTTCCGTGTGCGAGTCACTCTCCCGATCCTATTGTTTGAGAAAGCCTCCCCTAGGCTTGCATCAGTATACATAGACACAATTTGCATAACTTTACTAAGTTAACAAACTTAAACCAATTTGCATACACACAGTTTGTGTAACTTTACTAACTTAACAAACTTAAACCATACCTTGGATGAGGACTTTGACTTCTCGACTGCCTTCTTATCTTCGAAACTGGTTCAGCAATCCTCCCCATCACTATTGCGAAATAAGGGCCGAGCTCATCAGAAGAATTGGTAATAAGAAACTGACAGCTAAATTATTCAAGAAATCTACTTTTTCCTTTTCTTTAGGCCATCTTTTGCAGGTTATTTTGCAAAACGAATGCTCCACTGACAGAATCGTGCCAACAAGGTCATAGCAAGTTGCACCATTCAAGAAAACCAAATTCCCTCCAGTGAACTCGTACGAGATTAGCATTGCATTGTATTTTGACCCGAAAGAAGCAAAATCTATTTGCACAATTCGAAAACTAAAAGGTGAGATAATAATCAAACAGCTTACATTCTCTCGGAATTGGGACCGTACTTGGCGAACTGAACCCCAATCTCTCTCCCGTCCACGACTCTCCCTTCCAACAAGAAAACCGAACAAGGAATCAAACGCCAATCCAAGCGTTCCCCGCACAACGCGAACAGAAACCCTCGTGACCGAAGGAACTAAAAGTCAGAGCCAAGAGCGACACCATCGAGCTTGTCCAGCGCCTATCAAGCGCGACACCGTGGCCAAACCTGGCATATCCTCAAAAATTGCGTATATAGGGCCCGAAAGATTGTTGTGTGAGAGCTCAAGTTTCACTAGACTTTGTAGACTGCTGAATTGTGCAGGAATCTCGCCGATCAATGAATTATTGTTCAAGTCTAGCTCGGATAAGTGAGTCAGCATCCTGATCTGGTCAGGAATTTCTTGGCTTAACCGGTTGTTGTTCAGATCCAAGTGGAATAAGTCTGCTAACTGCCCGATACTCTCCGAGATAGGCGAGTTTAATCTATTCCTGGACAAATCCAGTCTTTGAAGACCAGATAGTGATGCGATCTCGGGATTTATACTGCCAGAAAGTTGATTCTCGCTCAAGTCCAACCTCACCAAAGAGGTCAATTTCCTGAGTTCCATTGGAATCTCGCCTATTAAACTATTGGAAGAAAGATCGAGTCCTTGTAGTTCAGTCGCATTTTTGATCTCAGGAGGCAAGCTACCGGTGATGTTGTTCCCAGCAATTCGTAGATCCCTCAAACGTCGACAACTTCCCCAGTTGGCCGAGATCTCTCCGTGGAATTTGTTGAAACTCAAATCCATAAAGTCCAAGTTCGGGTAGCCACCAAAACTGTCGGATATGTTTCCAGCGAGTTGGTTCTCCTAGAGGCATACCCTAAGTAAGCTCGTGCAATTTCTCAAAGCTTCCGGGAATGAACCCTGTGAGGTTGTTGCCAGCCATGGTGAGGTTACGAAGTGATCCACCTTGGCACAAGTTATTTGGTATGAAGCCAATGAATTGGTTCGTATCTAATTGTAGCACCACCAAGTTCATCAAATCCCCTAGGAATCCAAGAATGGAACCGGAAAGTTGGTTCTCACGGAGGAATATATATTCTAGGTCAGTCATGTTGCCCAGAGAAGAAGGAACAGGACTGCTGAGCTGATTCATATTCAGCTCTAAATCGATCATAGCTCGGAGGTTTCCCAACTCAATAGGAATGTTATCAGAAAGCATGTTGCCATATAGATTAAGAAGGGTAAGCTCTGTCAAATTGCCTAATGTCGAGGGAATTGAACCGGTAAGATTATTGCAGTGTAGGGCGAGTCGATGAAGGAGTTTCAAGTTCCCCAGCTCCGGTGGGATAGAACCAATAAGTCCATTATCATATACATGGAGTTGGGTTAGTTTCGTCAATTTCCCGAATGTGGGAGGAATTGGCCCTGTTAGGAAGTTGGTATGTGACATCCAGATTTTCGGGTTTTAATTCGACTGGATAAATAGAGCCGTTTTCGTTCAATTGAAGCCAGGGATTGTGAAATTGGAATGCAAGTGGGCTATATTGGTAAGGAAAAATACCAATTGGAATGATGAGGTGTTGCATAAATTAATGGGGTCAATTTGATTTAATTCAAGAGGAATTAAGGCCTAAATGGAAAGAAAACCTAGCAAATTCGTATGCCCATAGACCCAATATTTTAAATTACCTAAAGTCTTCTAGAAGGGTTATTTTGGGGCTTGAAAGGTGGGTGGATGACAGCCATGGTGGCCCACGTATGGCTGACCTAAGAGAGAGAGAGAGTGAGAGAAAAAGAAAGAAAATTTGGTTTTCTCTTCTTCTCTTCTCTCTCCCGTCGACACCCTCTCTCCCTCTTCTTGCTGCTCGTGCCATGGCTGTGCGAAGACCAGAGCAGCCGAAGCAGCAACAGCAGCTTCGCCCGTCGCCGCCTCTCGCCGCCGCCGTCGCACGCCCGCAAGCACCGGAGCTGCTCGCGCACCCGAGCCGCCGCCGAGCTGCCGTCCGCGTGCGTCCGCCCCTCTCCTCCCTCTGGTTCAAACAGAACCGACTAGCAGAAGTAGAAGCAGCGATCGGCGTTGCTTGAAGGAGCTACAATCGCGCCGGAGCTGCCTTCGCCGTCGTGCCGGAACGCTACCATCGTCCGTCTCCTGCTCACCTGCTTTAACGCCGTCCACCCTCTGTCTTCCCCTCCGTTTGCTGCTCGGGATCTCAGATCTGGGAAGACACCGGAGTTGGGGCAGCAGCTGGCGTTGCTGGACCGGAGCTGCCGCACCGCCGCCAGCGCGACGCCGTGCGCTCCGCCGCTGCTCCGCTCAGCTCGGTCTCCCTTTCGCCCAGCTCGCTGTTCCAGAGCTGCTGTCCAACCCCTGTTCCGCCTCTGTCCAGCTCGTGCAAGACCCGCCGGAGCTTCCTCCGACCACCTCCGGCCACCGTGAAGACTCGCCTTGGTCTTGTTCAGCTCCTCCGCCCATTCCCGAGCTCAACCAGCCCCGGATCCGCCCACCTTCGCCTCCAACCAGCAGCGATCAGAGGACTGCAGAAATGGGTTTGCAGCAACTGTTTGGCCCGTTTTGGCCGCCTTCCCAAGCCCGGATGCTCGGCTCGCTTTGAGGAAAGTCGATCCTCGCGTCGAGCCCGTCGTTTTGAGTGAGTTTTACTCACTAATGCCTTCTTAGTTTGCTAATTATACTTAAAGGTTTATTAGTGTTAATTAAGTGTAATTAGGTTGTTAGATTAGAATTGATTAGTGATTATTAGTTAATTGCTTTGTATATTAGTGATGTGATTAGTGTAATTAGATAGAGAATTGCATGTAGTATTTATTGGATGCTTCGTGGGATTTTTCCCGACCCTTATCGGGTGTTAATTAGGCAATTCGGGCATAAGTGAGATTTTTGGTATTTTAATATTATTTTTCGGAATTAAATTAAATAATTATTTATTTTCCGAAAATTCAACTGAGATGGTCTGGAACCGGAATATTATGCTGATGACCGTGGTGAAGTCCGTTTATTTAATCGGGCTTTATTTTGAGCTAAATTGAGTTTTTAATATTAATTATTTAATTCTCGAAATTAATTAATTATTTATTTATTTTCGGAAATTAAGGTTGGGATGGCCAGTGACCGAAATTTTATGCTGATGATCGTGGTGCAGTCCGTTTATTTAATTGAGTTTTATATTATGCTAAATTGAATTTATTGTATGTATTTATTTAATTTTCGGAATTAATTGTTTAATTATTTATTTTTCCGAAAATTCTACTGGGATGGCCAGCGACCGAAATTTTGTGCTGATTGTCGTTGTACAGTCTGTTTATTTAATTGAGCTTGATTTTGTGCTAAATTGATTTATCAATGATTTTAGGATTTATTCCTAAATTGAATCATCTTTGGTTATTAATTGAAGAATAACCGGGCATCGATTGATGATGCCATTACATATTGAAAGTTGCCGAGTGGGGCCGTGATGCCACTACATATAACATTGCCGAGTGGGGCCGTGATGCCACTACATATGACATTGCCGAGTGGGGCCGTGATGCCATTACATATGACATTGCCGAGTGGGCCGTGATGCCACTACATATTGAAAGTTGCTGAGTGGGGCCGTGATGCCACTACATATAACATTGCCGAGTGGGGCCGTGATGCCACTACATATAGCATTGCCGAGTGGGGCCGTGATGCCACTACATATTAAAAGTTGCCGAGTGGGGCCGTGATGCCACTAAATCTAAGAAAATTGCTTGGTGGGGCCATGATTACCACCTATAATTAAGTTGTGTCCTAAGGACCGTGATTCATAATTGGGAATTGAATTGGAATAGTTGAAATGACCGGAAGTGGTCTTGTTGATATGTAATCGACTAGGTCGATTGATCATTGCTTGATCTGATGTTGTGAATGGGCAGATTGATTGGAAATGACCATGAGATGGTCTGATTGACTTGTAATCGACTAGGTCGATTGATCGAGGATTCGATCTGAGTGTGACTTGATGTGATTCATTGCCTTGGTTTGATATTGTGAAGTGAATGATTGAAGGGAGATGATCGTGAGTGGTCTTCCTGATGTGAAATCGACTAAGTTGATTAGATCGATGCTTCGATCTGTGATGTGATTGCTTGTGTGCCTATTCGATCTGTACTAATATGCAGGTGGAATCTGAGGCTAAGGTAAGTCTTCTGACTTATGATGTGCGTAGGCAGCCCTAAGGTGTATTAGTTTACTAATCGGGTCTTAGGAAGTAGAACTTGCTGAGACGTGGTCTCAGTGGTTATTGAATAACCATTTCAGGACCTGGATGAGGAGCTTAAGGAGCATGAATCTGATGAGGAGGTCCCTGATGAGGAACCCAAAGAGGAGTACGTGGAGGAGGACCCCGAGTACGACCCGGATGAGGACTAAGATCCCGTCCAGTATTGTCAAACCTTGTTTGCATGTAAAAAGTTGTAGTTGTGAATTTTCAGTATGAAAAAGGTATGGCCTGCTTTTCTATCCCATTGCTTTATTGTCTGGGGAATTATAACTGCTTCCGCATGTGCATAAAGAAATGAAAGGGTCGGCGATACATAGTCCTGAGATATCGCATTTTTAAATCGACCAAAAGTAAGGGATATGTGCGTGCCTGAGGGTCGGGGCGTGACATGGTATCCATGTAAATCGCCTCCAAATTTGTCAAATTCCCAATTTCAAGAGGAATAGGACCAGAAAATGAATTATTATAGATGTATAGTCTAGCGAGGCTGCTCAAGTTGCCCAAGGAAGAAGGAAGAAATCCATTCAACTGGTTTGAGTACAGGGCAAGCTCGTTCAACAAACGCAATTGACCTATTTCATAAGGGATAGAGCCATTCAACTTGTTAGAGAGTAGATATAGCACCTCAAGCTTCATGAGATTGCCAATCTCCCGCGGTATTTTCCCGGATAATTGATTAAAGGAGAGGTCAAGGTTGGTGAGTTTGGTCAAAAGACCGACTTGAGGCGGAATACTACCGAAGAGTTCATTTATGTACATGTCTATATAGGTAAGATGCGGCAAAGACGAGAACGGGAACTCATCGAGTGTACCTTTGATGTTCGAATTGGTGAGATTGATTCCAATCACGCTTCTGGCTAGGTTACACAAGATGCCGTGCCAACCGCACGGGCTCGACACTGTTGCATTGGAGCTGGTAGCATTTTGAGGAGGGAGAGTCCATGAAGATAGAGAAGAGGTGGATAAGTTTTGGTTTAGAAGGCTAGATTTCCATTTGAGAAGGGCTTGTGCTTCTAGTGTAGAGGCATAAGCAGGAATTGCACCTTGTGGAATAATGACCAAAAGCGCTGTGAAAAGGGCAAAGGAGGCTAGAAGATTAATTGGTGTTTCTAATCCTGGTGAACCCATGATTTCTTTTGTTTGTTCTGGAGGTTGATGATCAACCATGAGGTACATATGTAAAGCTTGGTTACTCTGTTTCTGTCATTCTCCAAGTCCATTCACAGAAGGCCAATTTTCAAAGATCTCCAATTTCCTGCTTGTTGAATGGTGCTGATTGTGATGGTTCAGACGTTAACAATATGGTCAATGTGTGTTGACGAGAAGTAGTCCGACCGTGTGTAGAGTTTCATATAGTTGGAACAATGTATTTGACTTTGACTAAAAGCTTCCTGAACTCTGTTCTCTTTAATTGGTGCTATCTCTGGTTTTCCTTGACGTGGGAGTGCCAACAGCCAGACACTGCTATTTTAAAGATGATAAATCGTTCATCGGCTGTCATTAATAGGGAAGAAAATGAAGCCACTCACTATCGTCTTGCTCAGACTTTGTGACAGCAGAACACGAAATTTGACTGAGAGCGTTTACTCGATAAATCAAATAATTTTTTTTAATACCAAGTGGATCTGCCCTTTGGATGCTGTATATGGCCTAATTCTTCATTTCTGGAAGCACTTATGAGGGAATTGCCTTCCAAGTAATCGACTGGGAGAGGTTGAAGATGAAGAGATAAAGGACCCTCACGTTTAGTTTCTTTTTTAGCCTTTCAATGGTTTGAACCCATTGCTCTCAATGGTTTGAACCCATTGCTCTTTCCTTCTTGAGGAACGACCATGTGTCTTTGTAGCTTCTTGCTGAATCTGATTGATTATTTGAATAGTTTAGGTACCTCTTTTACTCTGTGAATTTCAACTAGATATGCTCTCTAAAAGAAAAGCCGGAGAAAATGTACCTGTGTGGACCTTTTAACCGTACTTTGTTCACGCAATACCTAAATAGACTCACATCAAAAGGAAAAAAAGAAAATGAACAGTAAGGAAGAAACTCGTGCTAGTTTGGCTTTAAGATGCGTTCTTAAGATTGAAATTCGAGGTTCCGGTCTCTTTATGTCACAACGTTATTTATATAAGTGGGAAACTACCATGGAGTACATGGATTCTAAGTCTTAAAACACTGTAAACTTTTATTTCCATATAAATCCACAGTTTAATAACTCCTCTACTTAATCTTGCAGTTCAAAATTTACATTCTCCAAATTTATGGCCTAATTCCTAAAATTACTCTGAGTAGACGAACAACGAGTTCGATTACTTACCGCATGTTGTAAAACAAAGCTAATCCAGCTTGGCGAGATTCCCTTAGCGCGTAGATGCAAGCTTTTCTCTCCTCTCTTCCTTCCTTTTATTGTCACTATTTATGTTTGTTTTCGTGTTTATGCTTCACATGCATCTAATGAAGGAGAAAAGAGTGTGGATTACATCGGCCAACGCGTGGTAAGGTAATGTAGGTTGAGCTTTTACCCGTTAATTCGCTTCTCTCAGATTTTGTTGGTGTACAAATCTAATTTTAAAGGTGATTGGAGAATCTTCGTGAAGGTTTCACTCTTGTAGGTGTCACAATTGTTCTCATTCAATTTCTTTACATTAAACGACTAAAGTGTTGCAAACGTTGAACCTAGGCATGCACCACCAAAAAGCAAAGCTGTAATAATAGATGGAGATTTCATTGTGTGTTTATTACTAAAGATGGATTTTGTGATCAGTCGGTGTTTTATAATTACTTTTTGAGTGTGTTTTGATGATATATTTTGTTATTTAGAGCTTATTTTGTATTGAAATTGTCTACGAACTGTCTCGATTTGCAGTTGGACTACATTATTTTTCTTTGTATTTTTGTGGGAATGAATGAAATGTTATCTTGACAAAAAAAAAAAAATAAATAAGAAAGAAGAACGGGCAATAGCAAACTTAGTCATAGTCACCGTCACCCTCCAAGTCTGTGTTTATTATTTGGGGAACGACCCCACCCCTCCATAATATACAGGACGAAGCTTTTAATTAAAATAAACCATTTTCAGAAATGTATTAGTCGGATAAAACCTGACATTAATGAAAATAATCGTAAGGTCCAACATATCATGAATGTACCCGGCTGGATTTCCTTCGGAGTCGGTCTAATAAGCTTAATAAAAATAGCAAAATAGATCCTAAATTGAATCCATCACTCTCCTCTATTCTTAAAATCTGAAACGGTAATAAAAGGGCAAGCAAAAACCTGGCTCGGGTAAGTGATAATCACCACTTCAAGTAACGAACGATGCAGTTGTACAATAGCATGCATATGCAGGAACTGCACCTCGTGAAATGACTGCAAGCATTGCGAGAAGGGCAACGCGGGTGCTAGAAGATCTCCTCCCTCTAAAACTTTTTGCCGATCCTTGATTTTCTGGTGTGGTTTTGGAGCATATATAAAGCTGCTCTGTCTCTGCCATTGTTCTCTGATCCATTCAGAAAAGCCAGCTTTCAAAGATCTCCCATTTCAGGATTTTGAATGCTTCTGATCATGAAGTTTCAGCTGTTGACAAACTGTCTATTTTGTTTATACAGAGCCTCATGTATGCTGAAGTAAGTGGTTGACTTGACTCCACCTCACTTAATTCTTTTTTTTTTTCCAATGGGGAACATTCTTTTGCTTGCTAAAATACCGACCTTTGACAACTGGAATGCGTGCATCACCAGGCAATAATTAGTGAGAAAAATATACGGAAGAGAAGTATGCGGGAGTGGTTATGTCTCCACTTGGACTTTTAGATTGTAGCACCAAAGTATGCGGGAGTGGTTATGTCTCCACTTGGACTTTGAGATTGTAGCACCAGTAATTTGACCAAGAGCATAGGTTTACTTTGACTTCTTCAAGACTTGGGCATTCCTAGGATTTGTGATTTCAGTTATTGCTTCTTGCTTAATTTCTTGCGATTCGGCCATTTTTATTGTTTTTTTCAATTCAAAACTCCTGAAACTGAGATATGAAGCACATTCAAGAATTAAGATTGATTTGATCCCAACTATTCAGAGAAGGTTGAGGGAATATAACTCACTATCTCGCTACACCTCGATTTAGATAGTCGTTAGGTTACTTCATTTTGCTCCCCTATACTATTCATTTACAGAGTTTTTCGAAACCCTGATTTTACAATGTCAAGTTTTACTTAGATTGACTGAGGGCGGCATCAAACATTAGTCTACTATAATTTCTTGTTTCAAGTTCAGAAAACTCTGAGCTCTCAGAGTCTATTTACCATTTTCCAGATGAAATACATGAGGGAAGCTGTTCCGACATGTTTTGCATAAGGCAATATAAGTTCACTATTGTGAAAAACAGAGAAGATGGTGGCGGTACAATGTAAATGATTTTTACTTCTATTGACAATGGAGTGAGGCCAAGCGAAAATAGACCAGCGTGATTTAATTCCCTCAAGATTTTGGAGGGCAGGATATCCTCTGCCTCATCACAATTGAAGTACAAGCTATTAGCAGAACAGAACTTGCATTCTTTCCAAGACAAAGCATTGTACTATAAGATGGGTGATTGAAACTTTTCCGCACGTAAGAGGATTTTATGTCTACACAAATCCACCATGAACCTTATAAAAGGACTAAAAAAGGACAAGATCTCAGAGACTTAATAAAAATATTCGGTTGCGACTTTACATGGACCCTCTGCTTTCAAGATGATAACGCTAGATACATAAGCAACTTTACACTGATACGAAATTCATACTTTATAACTCTAACTAGACATGGATACATAGCTTTCGCTCGACGATACTAGTATGATTATTCATAGACGCAGAAACAGTTTGGATTATCTCCAGTTCAGCTGTTCTCTCCAGAAATGAAACTAGATGCCAGTAAGTTCAGGTTTTGCTCCTTCCAAAACAAAAGGCTGTTCTATACTTGGGGATGAACGACTTGTAGTCCTCATCCTCATGCTGGTACCCTAAATAAGTACCCTTGTTTCCGGTCAAAATATTTCTCCTAAATGCAAGTACAGTTAACAGAATAGTGAGCGAAACAATAAATTAGAAAAAGCTTGAAACTTAATTGATTAGTTTAAACGACAGTGCTTTTTTTATTAAAGACCAGACCTTCTTGCATGTGGTTGACAGAGCAAAATCGTTTATCAGACGATATCTTCTACAAATTGATCCAGTGCACGGCTTGGATTTGTTGCATCTCTCACAGGATCAGTGGACTTCTGTGATTTTTTAACTCCGTCAAAAATGGTTGAACGAGCTGATAGCACTTGAGAAATCATTTTCATTGACGGCCTGAGTTGGGGATTATCAGATATGCAAGCGACTGCTAGCTTTAGGATGGTCAGAAGTTCATCCTCAATGCCTGGCATGGGCGCTGGCAGGCGTGAATCCAATATATTCTTCAAAACTACTGAGATCTCTATGCTGACCGGAGCTAATAGAGATGAAATACTATCGCCCGGATGTCTTCCTTTGATCACCTCAATGGCTACTATTCCAAAGCTATACACATCGCATTTCTCTGTGACCTTCATTGTGTAAGCAAGCTCTGCACAAAGAAGGAGATATGTGTTAGCACAAATACATCACTTTAGCTAAACCGTTGGATCAAGAGTTGATTTTAGAAATTAACCTGGAGCTACGTAACCATATGTGCCGACGACTGCACTCCAGTTTGATGTGTCCAGCTTAAGAAGCTTAGCCGTGCCAAAGTCAGAAACATGCGGCACATACTCCGAATCAAGCAGAATGTTGTTACTCGAAATATCTCGATGAACGATTGGAGAAATACAATCATGGTGCATATATGACAAAGCATGAGCCACGCCTTTCACTATATTCACCCTCTTGTTCCAGTCCAACTCCATGGCTTCTTCTTCATTGCTCAAGATTGTAGACAAGCTTCCTCTGTCAAAGTACTCATACACCAAGAATGAGTGTTGTGGATGCGAACAAAAGCCCTCTAGTTTCACAATATTGCGGTGTCGAATTTCCGTCAATGCCTTAATCTCATTCAAAAATTCCTTTTGATCTGTTTGCCCACTATTAGCTGTTTGATAGAGCTTCTTTATAGCTACTATATCCCCTGATTTTAATTTGGCCTTGAAGACACTTCCATAGCCTCCCCTTCCAATACAGAAAATCTCATCAAAAGCCCTGGTGGATTCTATGATGTCTTCATATAAGATCATTCCACCGTACTTTGATAGAGAAAAGACTTCAGTTGTCTTTGGTGCTAGTTCCGTTGTTGGATGGAACTTCTTTCTAAGGAAAATGAAGAATATTCCCAAGAAAATAAACATAAGAACTACTCCTAGCAAAGGAAACACAATAAGAATAACCCTGCCTCTCGTTGAAGAGTTTTCCCTATCCACCACCGCTTGATTACATGACTCAAGTCCTCCAACATTTCCACACAATCCGCTGTTGCCTTCAAACGCTTCTTTTGTTGCATTTTGGAATGCTGTGGTGTTGGGGATGGGACCCTCAAACTTGTTGTGAGAGATGTCCACCTCCATCAAACCTCGCATATCCTTGAAAGTCTCGTATATAAGGCCAGAAAGATTATTGTGTGAAAGGTTGAGTTTCACTAGGCTTTCCAGCTTGTTGAATTGAGCTGGGATCTCACCACTTAACAAGTTACAACTCAAGTCTAGCTCGGATAAATGAGTTAGCATCCCTAATTTCCCTGGAATATCTTGGCTCAACTGGTTGTTGCTCAGATCCAAGTGGATTAATTTTGAAGAAAACTCGATAGTCTGCGGGATAGACATGCTTAATGTATTCCTTGACAAATCCAATTTTTCAAGACCAGGTAGCGACACAATATTTGGACTTATTCGTCCAGAAAGCTGGTTCCTACTTAGATTCAAATTCACCAAAGAAGTCAATTTTCCAAATTCTTTCGGAAGCTCACCAACTAAGCTATTGAAGGAAAGATCAATTACACCCAGTTGAGTTGCGTTTCCAATCTCTGGAGGCAAGCTACCAGTGATGTTATTTCCCGCAATTCTTAGATCCATTAAATGCATGCAACTTCCCCAGTTTGTTGAGATTTCTCCATAGAACTTGTTGAAACTCATGTCGATAAAGGTCAGGTTGGGGTAGACACCGAAGGTCTCAGATATGTTTCCAGTGAGCTGGTTTTTCTCAAAGCGTGCTCTGACTAAGCTTGTGCAATTTCTCAAGCTTCTAGGGATAGAACCATTTAAGTTGTTGTCACCCACTGTAAGGTTTTGGAGCAACCCACCTTGGCATAATTTCTCTGGTAAGGAGCCGCTTAACTGGTTGGTATCCAATTGCAGCACCTCCAAGTTCACTAGATCCCCTAAGGATCTAGGAATTGAACCAGAAAGGTGATTGTCACGGAGAAACAAAGATTTTAGGTAGGTCAAGTTACCCAAAGAAGAAGGAATTGGGCCAGTGAGCTGATTTGTACTTAGCTCTAAGTCAAGCATAGCATGGAGATTTCCTATTTCATTAGGAATGTGACCAGAAAATTTATTACCATAAAGATAAAGAAGGGTAAGCTCCATTAAATTGCCTAATGTTGGTGGAATTGAACCCATAAGATTATTATCGTTAAGGCTCAACCCGCTAAGACGATGCAAGTTCCCTAGCTCTAGTGGGATGGAACCATTAAGCTTATTAGCAAATAGGTTCAGCTCTGTCAATTTGGTTAAGTTCCCCAAAGTGGAAGGAATCGATCCCGTTAGGAAGTTGGTGTCCATGTGGAGCACTTCCAAATTTTCCATATTTCCCATTTCAAGAGGAATAGAACCAAAAAGGGAGTTGTTGTAGACATACAATCTAGCCAAATTGCTCAAATTACCTATTGAGGAAGGTATGGGTCCATTCAACTGATTCGAATACAGCGCGACCTCATTGAGCAAATGCAATTGCCCGATTTCTTGGGGAATGGATCCATTTAACTCATTGTAAACCAGGTGCAGGACCTTGAGTTTCGTTAGATGGCCGATCTCTGGGGGTATATTCCCCATGAACCGATTGATAGAGAGGTCAAGATAGGTGAGATTGCTCAAGAGACCGATTTGAGGCGGAATATGGCCAAAGAGACTATTTATACCCAAGTCCATGTACATAAGATGAGACAAAGATGAGAATGGGAATCCATCAAGCGTACCTTCAACATAAGCACTAGTGAGATTTATCCCGATTATGCTCCCCGCCTGATTGCAGGAGATGCCATACCAAGCACATGGACTCATGGTTGAGTTGGAACTGTTGGCATGATGAGGAGAGGGAGTCCACGAAGAGAGGGAAGTAACCGAATGGTTACCAAGACCGGACTTCCATTGGAGGAGGGCTTGGGCTTCCGCAGGGGAAGCATGAACAGAAAATGGAATGACAAATGTAGTGAAAAGGGCAAGGGTAGCCACAAGGCTCATGACTTTTGTGAATTCTAATGAATGATCCATCGATTCTTCTCCTTCTTCTCTTTTGGCTCTAGTAAGTTGGTTTTTGTCTTCCCGAGGCAACGAGTGATGCTTAAATAGGCTGTGAAAACTCACCTTCTTATCATTTTCCATGGTAATGGGAATGCAATAAAACAACAGCCAACCAAAGAAGACTAGGAAAAGGTACATTGATATTGCTTCTCACGTCGTAGGAGTAGACATTTGAGAGTTGACTGGCATGAATTTTTGGCTCCTTGAAGACTTTGGAACTTTTACTTTTGTACTCTTGATAGGGGCCAATTCCAATAAATAAATAAAAAAATAAAAACCCTAAACTTTAGGTTCAGTTCCAAATCTACCACAAACTTTTTATTTTGTCTCAGAAAAAAACCCCAAAACTTTAGGCTTTGTCCCAAATTTGACATGAACTTTTCTTTTGTCTCAGAAAAAGCCCAAAACTTTAAGTCCAATCCCAAATCTTACTCAATTTTTGTTTTATTGAAAAGGAAATCATCAATTTTTACTCTAGTCCTAAATTTGCCCTATTAGCCCTCTATCCAAAAGTCGCGGTTACTAGTGCCTAATTTTTTAATCCTATAATGGTTTTATTTTAAAGATAATTTTCCATGTCATCTTCTCAATGTGTATTTATTATCGATATGGAAATGCCACGTTAAGTTGGGACTAGACCATGAGGTAGATTTAAAAATAGATTAAAAGTTGGTGATTTTTTTTGGTACAAATGGAGGGTAAAATCCAAAATTAGTATACTCATCAACTGCTATGTGTCATCTACTCAGCAAGTTAATATGTTAAAATTTAATAGAAACTAATAGAGGGTAAATTTGTCACGTGTGAGAGTTTTGGGTTTTTGATGATCAACAAATTAGTTTGAGAAACATTTGTCATATGTGTACCCGTTTGAGATTTTTTTTTTTGTGGTTAAAAAATTAGTTTGTGGTAAATTTATCATAGATATACTAGTTTGGGATATTTTGTTGTTAGAAAATTAGTTTATGGTAAATTTGTTACATGTGGACTAATTTGGGTTTTTCGTGATATTAACCTCTTTTTTTTTAGACAAAACAAAATTTGAGGCAGATTTAGAACTGTACTTAAAGTTTAGGGGGTTTTGAATACTGAAGCGCGGATAACAATATCCTACGCGCTTATTTATAAGGAGGTCACAATTTAGTAAATAATCAAATAACTCAAATCAAATAATAGGATTTCGGAAAATATATTGGTAAAGGGAAAAGTTTTGTAAATGTTATTAGAAAATCTGCAAAACACATCCAAAATCTTTGACATCCCGGAAATCAAGGAAAACGCGTGCATTTGAAATCAAATATCATAATCCATTTGTGATTTCGAAGATCCTGCAATCTTCTTTGATTTGTGAGACTGCTCTTTTAATGCTTGAAGGTTTCCATATGGCATTTGCCTGTTGTTCTACATCAGTATGATCCACTCCGACTTTGGTCCTCGTCATCGTACTTGGGTGGCCTTCGGTCTCTGTGATGATCAGGAGTTGTTTCTACAACTCCTACTTCGACGACAGTAACTCCTTTCCCTGTCTCTATTCCTGTCGCGATCATATTGTCCCTTGCTTCTTCTATGACTTCTCCCCATGTGATCGCGGTCTCTATATTCGTCTCTATACCTGAAAATCGATCTTGCTATTAGTTGCAGCTGAGAATGAGAGGGAATTACATGCAACTCTGCAAGATACTATGAATCATGAAGATGTTTAAGGGACAACTGCTACTTAATGGCGCGTCAGTAGATTTTTTTTTCCTCATTTTACTTCGAACTAAAGAACAAGGTGCAACTTTATCAAAAAAAAAAAAAAAACAAACAAACAAACAAACAAGGTGCAACAAGTTTGGATGTCACCTAATAAACTAGTTTAGAGCTTAAATGACCAAAAAGCAGAATCTAGCAACCAACAACACAATGGCATAATATAAACTATCTAAAAGAAATTAGCAATACCACAATGATAACTTACTTGTTAAGGACGATCATGGGAGTCTACAATGTCATGCACAAACATCTTAGTTAAGGCAACACATCCTTCATTTGACTAGGATGTGTCGTCAGTGTGCTGATGGAGTAAGTCCAAGTTCATGAGCTCTTCATTCAGCACAAATTAACAAATGCATTTTTCGGGACAAGGGCATAACAAGTGTTAAACGTTTTATTCATTGTCCTGCGATCTATTATATTCTAAATATTTTCAGAAATATTAAATCAGCCCTCATCTTGCTGCCGATGCCCTTTTTTCCCTGGAAAATGGAATTTTCTCAATATACATGAAATTACCTTTACTTTTTTACAAGACTCACATGAAGACCAAAGCTCAGATATTCATTTAAATTGAGGAAAAAATTGGCGTTCAAATCAAAATCCTAAAATTGGCCCTTCAATTTGTAAATTGTTTCATTTCAGTTAAATTCTTATTATCGATTCTGTTTCTTAGTAAGTGGTGAAATTTGATGAGCATTATGCGTTAGTTATGATCCAAACTATCCATATACTCTTTTTTATAAGTAATAAAAATAAATATCAAGTTGAATAAAAAGGAACATGATTGAATATATTGACGGTGAGGTGCTGGACGAGACTAGGGACCACCGCGGAAAAGGCTGAAAATATTTTCCGTGGATGGTAGATTTCTGAACTTGTTGGCTAATTTCATATATTGGAAACTAGAGTGTGTATGACAAAATTTCTGGAATAGAAATTAATTTTTGGCCAGAAATTGAGAAGTTAAAAATTTTTGCTTCTGATTTCTTCTTCAAATCTATTTTTGGAATAAAAATATGTTCCATAAATAGAAAAATCAAATTGCGTTACTAAATGGATTTCTGTTTCAAACCTGTTTCGGGGAACAGAGAAACAAATATATAGAAAAGAAGAAATTTTATCATGCGCGCCCTAAAAATATGATTAGTCACCATATTCTTTTAAATTTTACGAGCATAGTTAGTTAATATTGCATTATGATGAATTTACTGACATCCAGATAATTTGTAAATTACCAATTAATTACCAATTAATTCTAAATTTTATCTTTATAGGTAATAAACAACTAACACTATGAATGCAAGTTTATCTTTAGCCAGGTTGCGGATATGCCAATGACTAGGATGATTCAACAAAGTTGGGGACTTGATCCCTCTTTTTTTTCTTCCGAGGTGTCAGATCTTTCCCTGTAAAGTTTGCTTGAGGGTTGCCACTGTTTTGGTCTCCCCTCTTTCTCCTTTTACTCTCGGCACCCTTCCACTCTTAATGACATCTTTGTCACCATGAGTGCAAGTTTTGTTGGTGCCAAGATTACCTTGCTGTAAAGCTCCTTTTGGTTAAAAGTCTATACAAATCTTATTTTACCAAAACAAGAGAAAGAAAAGACAACTAACACTATATTGATTTCATCAACATCTAAATAAATTTGTAAATTACCAATTTCTTATACATTTTACAAGTGCAGTTAGTAAACTAACTACATTACAATGGATTTATGAATGTTCCAATAAAGTTGTAATGATCCACTTCCTTCAAGTTTTACGAAAGTGTTAGAAGAGTACCGACCCTATAAAATTTTTTACCAACACCCCAATAAATTAGAAACTTACTAATTTTTTTGTTCAAATTTTACAGTGTACTTAGTAAACTACCACTAACATAACGAATTCATAGATATCTCAATACAGTAAATAAGTGACTAATTACTTTCAATTAATAACCTTATATAAAAGAAAATATTCTAAGTTCTTGTCCATATATATTCTTAATATTTCTATGTCCAAAAAAGGTAGAATTGCCAAAAAAAAAATATATTCATAAATATTTTTTTTGTCATTTTAGTTATAAACTTTTTGCAATTGTGCTAATTCATTCATAAATATTTTTTTTTTCAATTTAGTTATAAACTTTTTACAATTATGCCAATTTAGTACATTCGGTCAATTTTAGCCGAAATTGTTAACGTGAATGCTAGCTATTTTATGATGACATGACTGTTTGGTTAGATCTCCACCTATATTGCTAGTGGCTGGCCTATGAGAATATCTTACTAGTATGTATGCCCACAGACCTCTCAATGAACTTATAGAGACACTAATCATTAGCACCAATCCATGATAGCATCCTCTAAAATCCAATAAACTGATCCAAAATTAATATCATAAATCGATTTCATAAAACAAAACACATAATCTTTCTCTATTCCGTGTCATCAAACGTAGTATATTTCACAAGACATTTCTCATATCATTTCAAAATACATTTCATAAATCAATAACCCATAAAGCGTTTCTCAAACCATTCACAAATAATTGAAAAGTAATAAATGTTAGATCTAGACTTTTATGCAACAAAAATGCCATTTCATAATCCTCACTATATATAATTTATGTCACTTTGGAAATATGAGTTTAGTAACTCAAAGAAGAGATATCACCACTCATATGGAAATGCCCAAAACCAAACAACATAGCTAAACGAGCCAATGGTCTCATAATCCTATCAATTAAACGAAAATCGATATAAAAACCAAGTACAACACTACATTAACTACGAATTCACAAAAATAAGTTTAATTGCTAACAAAATGAATTTGACATGTCAACAAATCGCTCGCCTAAAGTTATTATTCAAAGTTATTCACAACACGAAACTTGAGTGCGAAATTATGATATTTTGCTTTGACTAAATCATTACTTCAAATTGACTCCCATCAAATCTCACAACTCCACACCATAATCCATAATTTACATGAAATGTCATGGCTAAACAACTTCAAAATTAAATTTTACAGCTCAGATTTCACATAATTTCGAATTTGCACCATAACCTCGAAAGCTACTCCGATTAGAATAACAAAGAGCTTGAATCCTTGGCATTGCAAGATGGTGTTAATCTGACTTTGGACATGTAGGCACTAACTAAAGCCTTTTCCTTTTTCCTTCCTATATCTTTTTCTTTCCCTTTCTTTCTTCTCTTCTTCTTTTCCTCTCTATTTGCGATCACTCGCTCTTTTTCTTCTTCCCATTTTTCTCTCGGTCATGTCTCTTTGCTTTAAATGAAGTGGTCTCCTTTTTCTTTTTCTTTTTTTTTATTAGCAACTTCATTTGACCAAGTCAACAAATCCAAATATTACAGAATGCCTTGAAGCACTTGATAGGGAGAGGTTATTGATGAAGAGTTTGACATAAAATAAAGAGCTTTATGATGTGTTTGGGTACGAACACTCTCTTATCTTTCACACTTCACCTTCATAAAGTTTGGCTACATTTTCCTTTTCCATTTTCCGTTTCTTACACTGCATCGAAAGAAAAACCATTCTGACACGGCATTAAAAGACAAGGACTTGTTAGTCAAAAAAGGAGAAGGCAGGAAAGTTGCTCCGTGACCCTTCCCATACGATGAGTTGGAAATTTTAGAGCCAAACATCACGGTAAAAGTCCATTAAGACCATGACTTCCCATGAATCATTGTAACACGTACTGATCCATAACTCAACACACGTGAAACCCCAAGAGACCTTGACTTCTCAAGTAGGCACATGTCTATTCTATCGCCCACAGACCTTGACTTCTTTAGGGATATTTACAAGATCGATCTACACATGCATGTCAGTTTAAATTCTTTCTTTTCCTTTGGGCCGGTATGCTGGTTTATATTCTAATTGTATCATAAATCCACAAAATTTATATAATTTTGCATTAGTAGAATATCTTTATTGATGGATATGGTAATAAAGTTTCAATGGGGCTCACTGCAAGGGACCATGCACTGGGTGAAAAAAGGGGCACGACCCTATTGTGAATTAATACTGCAGTGTAAGAGAGAGATTCATAATGTTAAAATGGTTTTTCTTGTAACTTTCTCCTAACGTTAACATGAAACTATTGCCATTCTTACATGGCAAACTTCATTTTTAAATTTTTTTATGGATTTCTAGCCATTGCTCTGTCCTTTTTAAGGAATGAGGATGTTGCTTTGTAGTTACTAGCTGAAAATAATTTAATATTTTAATGATTTTGCCACCCTTTTCTTACTAGGTAATCGTTAACTAGAAATACTATTTTAGAAAAAGAGCAGGATAAAATGTACCTACACAAACCTTTAACTGTACTTTGTTTAACGAAGTAATAAATTGAAGCATCCCTTTTAGAGTTTGAATGCTTCTGATTATATGATTTTTTTGGGTATTGACAACTGTTGCAAAAGAGTAGTGTTTTATTTATACAGAGTCTAATATATTTGGAAGCAATTGGTAGACTTGACTCAACTTTCTAAACTGAATTTTTTCCAATGTCAGCATTGTTTTGCTTGCTAAATTACTGATATTTGAAAATAGGATCATAGACATTAGTTAGTGAAGAAAGTAGGGTTATCTCTTCTTTTCAACTCTGAGATTGTAGCACCAAAACTTCGACCAAGAACATAGGTTTCTTCATGACCTGAGAATTCTTCCTATCCTCCTTGATGAATTTCTTAACACCATTGTGAAGCTACTTTACATGTTGTAAATGGGGTAATGCTTCCTAGCACTTGATAGCAGAGGTCGAACAGTTTGACGCTTTTTATGCATGTGTGTGAATTTCTAGCTTTTTGCACGTGTCTTCTCCAGGACGTGCTTAAAAGATTGGGATAGGTTGCATTAGTATTCATAGGCTAGTCTAGTCAGCTGAGCAAGCAATTATGAAAGTAATGATTTCCTAATGTGGTTAGCATAGTTTAAATCTTGTTGGCTAGGCACATTAGGGATAATTTATCAAAATTGTTAGCAAATTATGGACGTCCAATGCAATAGTAGGACATCCACTTTTCTATATATTCACCAATCAAAATAAAAATTGAGTGGTGAACACAGTATTTTACCAATAACTTACCAACTAAACTCCACTTTCGTGGTAGTATGTGATAACTAGAGTAAGGAATTTTCCAACTTCAAGTAAAATATAAGTTACTCTTATAGAATTTTACTACTCAACAAAAAATTAGCAGTGAAATTAGTGGCTTACTGTTGTGGGGGTGTGAATCCGTGGCCACTTTTTCTCTTTTGATCTTAATGTTGGTTTTTCTCAAGCCCTGAAAGATGCGTAAAACTTTCCCTCGAGCTTACTTTCCTGTGGGTTTCCTATTTGACAATGGAAACGCATCGAGCATTAACTTGTGGAACACATGTATGTGGATGCTCTCTAGCATAATGAAAAAGTCAGCTATTGCCACTGGATGGTTCTTTCTTTGACGTTGCATATTACCTATTGCCTTTCTTCCAAGACATGCATGCAGCACATTCAAGAATTGAGATTGAATTAACCCAACCACTTGATAAGATTGGGAAAATATAACTCTTTGTCGTGCTACTTCTCGATTGAATAGTTTTCACTTTGTCTTTCTCCCCTATTCTATTCATTCACAAAGTTACCTGAAACTTTGATTTTACAAATGTTGGTTTTTACTTGGGATTGATCAAGGGGCGGGGTCAAACGTTGGTCTATTGTGGTTTCCTATATCAAATTCACAAAACTATGAGCTCTCAAAGACTATGTTTACTATGTTCCGGATCAAGCACTCGAGGGAAAATTATTCTCACATGTTGAGATCACTGCCCTGAAAAACAGAGAAGATGGTTTATAGTGAGCTAAGCCATAATTGAGTTTTACTTGTATTTGACAATGGAGCTAGGCTAAGCAAAACATGACCATCATGATGTAAATGCCTCAATATTTTGGGGGGCAGCATATCGTCTGCCTTCACACTCTTGAAATATAAGGGAGCATCAAAACATAACTTGCATTCTTTCTAAGACAAAGCATTGTATTGCAGAATCTTTTCTCAAGATAAGTTGATGACTAGTGATATTCCTAATTTAAGCACTTTTGAGTTCTAAGCTTAATCGCAAACAAAATGAATTTGATGCGCCAACAAATCTCTTGCCCAAAGCAATTATTCAAAGTTATTTGCAACACAAAATTTGAGCTCAAAAATTTAATATTTCATTTCAAATAAACCATTACTTCAAATCAACTCCCATGAATTCTCACATCTCCCTACACTATAATCCATAATTTACATTAAATTCCATGACTAAACAACTCCAAAATCAGATTTTGCGGTTTAAATTTCCCACATTGTTGAATTTGAAGCTATTTACCGATTTGAAGAATGAAGAGCTCAAATCCTTCCTTGACATGGTGAAATGGTGTTAATTCAACTTAGAGCATATGCACACAAAATAAAATGATTGAGTGACAGTTTTTAAATTACTATGAAAAAATAATAAATTATTATAAATTATTATTGGGCCACTCCTTCGAAAGTTTATGACTTCTAATAAATTATTTTTCTCACAATAGCTTCAAGGCAGTTGTTCTAGCAAAACCCAAGTATAAAAGCCTCACCCTTTTTCCTTTCTCTTTCCCTTCTTTTTCTTTTTCTTTCCCTTTCTTTCTTCTCTTCTTCCTTTCCTCTTTGTTTGCGATCACTCTCTTTTTCTTCTTCCCCTTTTTCTCTCTGTCACGTCTCTTCGCTTTAAATGAAGTGGTCTTCTTTTTCTTTTTCTTTTTGTTTAGCAACTTCATTTGACCAAGTCAACAAACCCAAATATTACAGAATGCCTTCGACGCATGCGACAAGGAGAGGTTATGGATGAAGAGTGTGACGTAAAAATAAGAACCTTTTTGTTGTGTTTGTGTATGAATACTCTCCTACTTTTCACACTTTACCCCCTTAAAGTTTGGCTACATCTTTCTTTTCCATTTGCCATTCATAGCATTGCATTAAAAGAAAAAACTATTCTTATACAGCATTAAAAGTTGAAGACTTTCGTCCTAAGTACAACATTAAATTGTTTCGTTTGAGACCTTGTGGAGGCCTTAGCATCCCTCAGATATAAAACACTTAAAGGGTAGAGCCTAGGCTTGGGCTCGAAAAAAAAAATACAGGACCAGCACACATTTAAATAAGGAACGCAATCCGATAGCCCGTCATGCTAGTGGCAATGGCCCTTGTTGTTTGAAAACGATCCCTACCTTGATGACATCATCATGTAACCAGCCATCAAGATACAAGGCAGGCCATTGAAAAGCCATTTTTACGCAGCATTAAAAGTTGAGAAAACTTGTTAGTCAAGAAAGGAAAAGGCTGGAAAATTGCTCCATGACCCTTCCCATACGGTAAGTAAGAAATTTTAGAGTCAAGCATCACCAATAAAATTCCATAAAGACCATGACTTCTTATGAACCATTGTAACACGTACTGATCCAAAGTCACCACACATGAAACCCCTAGAGACCTTAACTTCTTGAGGAGGCACATGTCTATTCTATCGCCCAAGACCTTGACTTTTTGAGGGATATGTACGGGATCGATCCACATGCATGCTGGTTTAAATTCTTTCTATTTCTTTGGGCCCATATGCTTACATTCTAATTGTATCATAAAAGCGTGAAATTCAGAGATTTGCATTTACATAATATTCTTCTTGATGGATTGGTAATAAAGTTTTAAAGGTACTCACTGCAAGGGACCATGCACCGAGGGTGAAAAAAGGGGCACAACCCTATTGTCAACTTACATTGCAGTGTAAAAGAAAGATTCAAAATGTTAAAATGGTTTTTCTTTTAATTTTCCCCTTAAGTTAATAAGAAACTATTACCTTTCTTACATGGCTAACTTTCTTTTTGAACAATTTTTTGGATCTCTAGCCTTTGCTTTGTCCTTTTTTAGGAATGAGGATGTTGCTTTGTAGCTACTAGTTGAATATAATTTCTTATTTTAATAATTTGTTACCCTTTTTAACTACGTAATTGCTATCTATAAATACTTTTTTAGAAAAGAGTAGGAAAAAATATACCTGTATGAACCTTTCAATTGTATTTTGTTCAACGAAGTAACAAATTTTAGCTTCCATTTCGGAGTTCGAATGCTACTAGTTATTTTGTTTCAAGTATTGACAACTATTACAAAAGGGCAATGTTTTATATATACAGAGTCATATATTTGGAAGCAAATGGTTAACTTGACTCAACCTTACTATACTGAGTTTTTTTTCCAATGACAGCGTTGTTTTGCTTGCTAAATTACCGATATTCCACAACAGACAACAGGATAACAGACATTAATTAGTGAAGAAAGTAGCATTATCTCTTCTTTTCAACTTTGAGATTGTAGCACCGATACTTTGACCAACAACATAGGTTTCTTCATGACCTGGGAATTCCTCCCATCCTCCTTGTAGAATTTCTTAACACCATTATGAAGCTACTTTAGATGTTGTAAATGGCGCCATGCTTCATTTCTAGAGCCAAGCTAGACCAAAGACTTCCTAGCATTTGACTGTAAATGGCGCCATGCTTCATTTCAATGCCTTTTATGCATGTGTGTGAACACGTTCTAGCTTTTTACATGTATCTTCTCCGGGACGTGCTTAAAAGATTGGGATATGATGCATTAGTATTCATAGGTTAATCTAGTCAGCTGAGCAAGCAATTATGAAATTAATGATTTTCCTAATGTGGTTAGTATAGTTTAAATCCTGTTGGTCAGGCACATTGATGATAATTTACCAACAATGTTAGTAACTTATGGAGGTCCGATGTAATAGTAGATTTATCAACTTTTCCATATATTCACCATTCAAAACAAAAATTAAGCGGTGAACCTAGTATTTTACCAATAACTTATCAATAAAGCTCCACTTTCGTGGTAGTATGTGATCACCAGAGTAAGGAATTTTCCAACTTCAAGTGGCATGTAAGTTACTCATGTAGAATTTTACTATTCAGCACAAAATTTAGCGTTGAAATTAGTGACTTACCATCGTAGGTTGTGAATCCGTGGCCATTTTTTCTCTTTTGATTTGGATGTTAATTTTTCTCAAGCCCCAAAGACGCGTAAAACTTTCCCTCGAACTCATTACCTGTGGTTCTCCTATTTGACAATGGAAATGCATCATCAAACATTAACTTGTGGAACACATGTCCGCAGATGCTATCTGGCATAATGAAAAAGTTGAGATTGTTGCCACCAAATGGTTCTTTCTTTGACGTTGCATATTGCCTGTAGCTTTTATTCCAAGACATGCAGCACATTCAAGAATTGAGACTGAATTAACCCAACCACATGATAAGGTTGGGAGAACATAACTCATTGTCTTGCTACTTCTCAATTGGAATAGTTGTTACTTCATTTTTCTTGTTCACAAAGTTATCTGAAACTTTAATTTTATGGGGTCGGATTTTACTCAGGATTGATCGAGGACAAGGTCAAACGTTGGTCTACTATGGTTTCCTAGGTCAAATTCACAAAACTCTGAGCTCTCGAAGACTATGTTCCCTATTTTCCAGATAAAGTACTTGAGGAAAATTGTTCTGACTTGTTTTGTGCAAGGCAATTAGTTCACTGTACTAAAAAACAGAAAAGATGGTTTTTTATGAGCTAAGCCACAGATGAGTTTTACTTGTAGTCTACAATGGAGCTAGGCCGAGCGAAAACAAACCATCATGATTTAAATGCCTCCAGATTTTGGAGGGCGGAATATCGTCTACCATTGCACTCTTGAAATATCAAGGTAGCAACATAACGTAACTTGCATCCTTTCTGAGACAAAGCATTGTACTGCAGTATCCCCTTTCAAGACAAGACAATGACTCATGATCTTTCTAATTTAAGCACTTCTAAGTTCGAAGCTCTAATGAAAACGAAGTTTGGATTTCCTCTACAGCCATATTCTCTTTGGAGCAATCAAAAGCTACTGAACTTCTAGTAAAGACTCATGCCGTAGCAACATGCAGTAGCACTTGGGATTAGGAATTGACTGAATGCGCCCTGGGTTATGTTACACGGCGGGTAGTAAGTCACACGAAACGCAAAGTTATGGTGGTTGGTCACGATTAGAAACAATTAGTTTCTGATGAATGCACTCTAAAAAGATGCATTTTTTTTTTTAAAAAACCCTTCAGCATGTAAGAGGATTTTGCATCTACACAAATCTGAAATAAACGGTATAAGAGGACTGACAATGGACAAGCTTTTAGACTCCTTACAAATATTCCATTTGAACTTCACATGAGCCCTTCGCTTTTAAGATGATAAACACTATACACATCCACTTTACATTGACATAATAGTTATATTTACTAACTCTTAACTTGACATGGATACTTACATATCACTAAAATGACAATAGTCTGATTAAGACTGGATACAGAAACAGTTTGAAATATCACTTGAGTTTAGCTGTCTTCTCTATACAAATGAATCTAGATGCCAGAAAGTTCAGGTTTTACTTATTCCAGAAAAGGCAGTTCTATATTAACGTGGGCGTGAACGAAATGAAGTCCTCCTAGTCATCCTGATGCGGGTTAAGCACTCAAATTGCCGCTCAAAAATCTCCTAAATTCAAAGAGAAAACACATCGGAGAGTTAAACAATGGATTGTAATAAAAGTTCGGGACTTAATCAAATAGTTGCAAGGATTCTAATTTTCATTAAAGAAATTGCGAGTGGTCGAAGCAACATCATTTATCAGAGAACATCTTCTACAAATTGATCCAGTGAACGTCTTGAAGCTTTTGCATCACTTCTAGGATCAGTGGCTGTCCGTGAAAATTGAACATTATGGAAATTGATTGAACGAAATCATTTCCATTGATGGACTGAGGTGAAGATTAGCAGACACACAAGCGACCGCTAGCTTTAAGATGGTCAGAAGTTCATCCCTGATGCCAGCGATGTTATTTCCAGCAACTTTTAGATCACTAAAACGCATGCAACTTCCCCAGTTTATTGAGATATCTCCATAGAACTTGTTGAGACTCATGTCCATAAAGTCCAAGTGCGCTAGACACGAAAGATCCCAGATACGTTTCCAGTGAATTGATTTAAATGCTGGTGTGATCAGCTGAATGTAAAGCCAAGAAATGGAACCCGATTTCAAGCAAATTTGTCAAGACCCAAAAAAGTCGCCGAAAGAAGGGATGCCAAATTGGAACACCCACCGCTGTGAGAATAGAAAACCATTCTAAATTCAGAAGCATGATTTCGTGAAGAATAAAAAATCATATGGCACTCATAGCAGACCACTTTGAGATGGCTAGTGGATTATGACCAAAAAATGGCGAACAAAAGTGCAGGATCACACCAGCACAATTAAGTCTCTCATCGTCCATGCGCAGTTCGTATGATTAAACTAAAGTGTAGCCAGAGACCTATGAACAAATGCATCACAAGAAAGGCACCTCATGAATGCACGTTATAGCACCAGAATAAGATCAGAGTATCATAATAACCACCAAAGTCAGAATAGACAGACTAGCTGCCTTCGAAGAAAGAAAACTTCACGCCTGACTAAACCTAGGATTAATGTCTAAATCACCACATGCAATGAAGTATCTGTCCACCCCATCAACAGCACCTCAGGAGAAAGTAAACTGTTTGTCGAGCAAAAATGACTCCCACGACCTTGGGCACTCATCTTTCCTAAAAAGGCAACATAAAAAAGCCGAGACGTAAGGATCAAATAGTTGCAATAGAGTGAGACAGAAGCAACAAATCCACTCACGTGACTTTACCATTCAATCTATGGACCACGTGGAGATGCACTAGGCGAATTGGCAGGGCATCCACTGGGCACATCTTTGTGGAGCTGAGAATCTCTTTCACCATTTTGTACATCAGGACTTTCTAGTGCAGAAGGTCTCTGATTTGGAGAGCGACTCCTCTCATATTCGGCTTTCCAAGGACTCGGGGATGAACTGAAGATTGGGGAACTCCAATCAGATAAAATTCTCAACAAGAGGTGACCAAAAGAAGCATTAAAGGGAAATAAGGAGGGCCCTCACCTTGTGCATGATCCACTCTGACTTTGGTCCTCATCATCATACTTGGATGCCCTTCGGTCTCTGCGACAATCAGGACTTGCGCTATAGGTCCTACTTCGGTGACGGTAACTCCTTTCCCTGTCTCTGTAACTGTCGCGATCATATTTTCCCCTGCTTCTACTGCGACTTCTCCTGTAATTACGGTCTCCATATTCATCTCTGTACCTGAAAATCCATTTTACTATCAGTTGCAGTAGAGAATGAGAGGGAATTACTTGTAACTCTGCAAGACGCAAGTACACATTAAGATGGTTAAGGGTTAACTGCTATTTGCTGTCACATCAATGGATTTTTTATTTTTTTTCTCAATATGCACAAAAGAACAAGGTGTGACAAGCTTGAATGTCACCTAATATCTGAACTGTTGTTTCAAAGCTTAAATGGCAAAAAAGCGGGATCTAGAAACCAACGATTCAATGGCATAATGGAACCGAGCCGAAAGAAATTAGCAACACCACATTGACAACTTACTTGGTAAAAGGATGTCACAGGAGTTCACAATTTCATGTGTGAACATCATAGTTAAAGGTGACATGGTCACAATCCTGCTAGGATGTATCATCAAGTGCTGATGGAGTAAGTCCAAGTTCATAAGCTCTTCATCCAGCACAAATTTATAAAAAACAGATTTCAGGAAAGTGCAATTTAAGCCATTGTCCAGCTGATCGATTGAGTTCTGAATCTTTTGGCACGTGTTCAATCAATCCTAATCTTCCAGCTGACACCATATTTTCACTGGAAAATGGAACCCACTCAATTTTACATGAAATTAACTATGATGTTTTACTATAACACCAGATTTTGTAATTACGAGACTCGGAACCTAAATCTCATTTAAATTGAGGAAACATTGGACTTCAACTCAAAACCCTAAATTTGGCCCTTCAATCATCAAATTGTTTTATTAGTCATTTGATTCTCCTGACCAATTCTGTCACTACTGATTAGACTGATGTGTTGAGTCCTTTAGTTATGGCCCAAATTATCCAGTCACTCTTTCTCCAAAGTTATAAAAATAAGGACCAGTTGCTTAGCTAGCTTGAGCAACCATAATGTAACTGCAATTCCATCATTTTTCTGGAAATTGCACTTCCAAACTTAGTTGTTCAGATCTAAAGAAAAGGCAGGAAATTCCTATCCACTAACTGAAGACCAATGAGTCAAATTTACTATGTGCATGAGTGACTGTGGTTTTAGCATTTAAATTCAGCTGCAGAATTTCAGCTTTTGGGATGTAACTCTATTTCTTGACATCGGTTTACTGTGAAAAAAATGTAATATACAGCAACCCAATTCTTTAAAAGTAATTGCCTCTAATGTCATTTAAATGTTAATATGTATTATGATTTGCATCTTTGAAAATGCATAGATATTTTCCATAAGCCATAAGATGCGTAATCACATCATTGTTAACAGCATGATGATTTCAATGGTAAATTGACCCTGTCGATTTTCTCATTCAATCAGGATCCCCATCAAAGTTTCAGCTACCTCTATAAATCCCAATCAAAGTTACAGCAACCATTATTAACTCTTGAAATGTAGAGACAAATGAATTGCGCAGCTAATAAACAGACTTATGTAAGTATTAGAGGACCAAATACCTTAACCAATCCACAAAAATTACTTTGGAATTTCACCTCAAACCCAAATCAACAACTATAGCGATAGGGAGTTACAGATAGTTGTCAACACATTAAACCCGAATTTATAATCAAGTGTAGAATTCTTCTCATTTTAGTATACATAGACACGATTGCATGACTTCACTAATTTAGCAAACTTAAACCAATTTGCACAGACACAGTTTGCATAACTTAACTAACTTAACAAACTTAAAATATACCTTGAAGGAGGACTACGACTTCTCGACTGCCTTCTTATCTTTGAAACCGGTTCAGCAATCCTCCCCTTATCGCTGTTGCAAAATAGAGGCCGACCTCATCAGAAGAATCGATAATAAGAAAATGACGGCTAAGTTATTCAAGAAATCTACTTTTTCCTTTTCTTTAGAGCCATGCTCTGCAGCTTATTTTGCAAAACGAATCCTCCACTGACAGAATCATGCGAACAAGGTCATAGCAACTTGCACCATTTGAAGGTATATTCCAAGAAAACCAATTTCCCTCCAGTGGGCTCGTACCAGATTAGCATTGCACTGTATTTCGAACCGAAAGAAGCGCAATCTATTTGCACAATTCGAAAACTAAAAGGTGAGATAATAATCAAACAGCTTACATTCTCTCGGCATTGGGACCGTACTTGGCGAACTGAACCCCAATCTCTCCCCCATCCACGACTCTCCCTTTCAACAAGAAAACCGAACAAGAAATCAAACGCCAATCCAAGAGTTCCCCGCACAACGCCAACAGAAGCCCTCGTGACCGAAGGAACTAAAAATCAGAGCCAAGAGCGACACCATCGAGCTTGTCCACCGCCTTCTGCGCCTCGTCGGCGTACTTGTACCTCACGAACGCGAACCCTCTCGACTCCCCAGTCCTGCGCGGCCACATCAGAACACGGCAACAAAGAAATTCAACGGAGCAGAGGAAATACACGTACCTCCGGTCCCTGGGAACGAACAAGTCCACGACCTTGCCGTACTTGTCGAAGAGAGGGAAGAGGTCGTCGGCGGTGGTCCCCGCGAAACAACCGCGTGAGGCATTGACACAGAGAGCGACGGAGGCGAAGAGAGTCGGAGCAGGGGGGAAGGAGGGAGCTACGGAAGGAGATGCTGAGGATGAGGAGCGAGTAAGTGTCGAATGTCCGGGGGGCCTGACCTTTCAAAAAATGCGACAGCAGCAAGCTGCTGCTGCTGCTGCTCCTTCTAGACCCGTTAAACGGGTGGGTCGGGTCGGGTTTGGGTCGAGTCATAAATGGTCCGACCCAAAGCGACCCATTTAACCCGTTTATAACCCATTTATTGCAGTGCAAATTTTTTGACCCATACCCGACCCGACCTATACCCAACCCATACCCGACCCATTTAACAAAACATAAAAAAGCTTTTATATATATATATATTAAAATGATATTGCTAACATGATTTTATACAATATAAATTTAAAAAATAATTATTAAAAAAATCGAATTTTAATTATTTTTTATTTTTAAAATTATTTTAAATTATTTTTTATTTTTAAAAAATTATTTTTAAATTATTTTTATTTTAAAAAATTAAAATTTTAATTATTTTTAATTTTCTTTTTCTTTTTTTCTTTTTTTCTTTTTTTTTTGAGCTGGCTTTCTTCTTCGCGAGCTCGATCGGCGATTTACGCCTGTCCTCGCCTTCTCTAAGCTCGTCGACGAGCGGCCGCCGGCGCGTCTCGCCAGATCGCGAGGCTCGAGAGGAGCCAGATCCTCGAGCTCGCGGGCGGCGAGCGGGTCGCCGGCCATCGCCGTGGCGACCGGAGTTAGAAGAAAGAAAAAAAAGGAAAGAAAAAATAATTATAATTTTGATTTTTATAAAAAAAATTGTAAAATTAAAGAGAAAAGAGAGAGATAATGAGGTTTTGAGTGAAAAATGGGTTGATAAATGGGTCATAAACGGGTCAGAGAGCTGACCCGTTTAAAACCCATATATCTTAGTGTTTACCCATTAAAACTTATTGTGGGTGCTTTATAAGATAAAGCTTGACCCATTAATGACCCATTTAACCATAAATGGGTCCATAAATGGGTTGTGCAACCCATTTAACACCTCTAGCTCCTTCTCCTTCTCCTTCTTCTCCGGCGAGAGATACAGAGATGCTCCGGTCGGGCTCCAGCTGGTCCAGCTTCCAGGGGGGTTCGACTTCGAGAGAAGATGAGAGAAAACACGAGAACGGGTTAGTGGGCCGGATCGTGCGGGTTTGATTGTGGTTCGATCCCGCCCAATTATTAGGGCCGAATCCGATCGTGGCTGTACGAGGAGAAACGTGATGCGACGTTACAAAGAAAGAGAATCGCGAACAAGACCATACCAAAGTGGTTGTCCAGCTTGATCGAAAGAAAAAATCTATCGCAACCCAGTGCTTTAATAGGGCTATTTTGCAAGCTGATGATGATATAATATGAAAATGTGATCCTACATTTAGTTAATTATTCCCACATTCAATTAATTTCATTAATGTTTTATCGGCCACATTAAGTCGTAATAACTAGTATACCGCCTAAAACGATAAAGTCTTGATGGAAGAAGTTATATGAAGGGGTGCGAATAGGGATATAAACAAAGTCTAAACTATACCCTCTCATTATTATAAAATAAAATAAAATAACACATTATCAAATTTGAGAGGCCAATTACCTAGCGACACCCATTTACCATTCAATTCAACGCCAACAATTTAGGTATCGATCGAACTACATTGATGAATGAAGATTAGTAAATTTTCACATTTCCTCATTTGATTCTGATTATGCAGGAGTTTTGTTCATCCATGTATAATTAGGACAGAGCCAAAATGTATCTCTACCTTGTTTCTAATTATATTGATTGAGCCAAAATGTTTGCGTTTGGGGAATTTTTACTTGATCTGAGCCAAATTTCTTGATTGTTTTTTTGCCAAAACTTGGATCTATGTGGTCATGCCAGCGTGTCTCCGAAAACCAATTAATTATTCTAGTATGAGATGGGTTGCCAAAGGAAATCCATTCGGTGAAAGTTTAGCGGAGCGAGCGAAAATCGCATCTGTTTGCGCAAAAGAGGAAGAGGATGCGTGCGGGACACTCTCCACGCGCTCCCCCGCGCACGACAACGGGTGCGTTTGGATGGGCATTTAGAAAGCCCATCCACGCCCCAAAGCTCTTTCACCCAAAAATGGGGTGTTTGGCAACCTCCTTGAAGGAGCTTTCAAATGAAAGCCTCCCCTTGGAAATGCTGAAAGCTCAAGGCTGGTAGAGACCAGCCTTGAGCCTTCAGCATTTTCGGAATGCTGAGGCTTCTATTTAATGAAAGTTTTATTTCCTATTCTACCCTCAAAACTTTTTTGAAAACCCACCGGTGCCCCTGCATTTATTTATTTTTTAAATGAAAAAGCAGCAGCCCTTCGCCGGACCGGCGAAGGGCGACGGCCGCCGGCGAGCCAGATCTGGCGCCGGTGGCCGTCCGAGTCGCCGACGGCGACCTCCGGGTCGCGTGACCCAGGACGCCGGAGGTCGCCCGACCTCGGGCAGCGGTCGTCTCGACCTCGGCGACGTGAGGCCTGCGGAGGTCGCCCGACCTTGGGCGACCGGTCGCCCGACCGGGGCCGCGAGACCCGGGCGGAGGTCGAGCGACCTCGGCCCTGGGCCCGCCCAAGCGCGGCGGGGCTGGCGCGCTGGTCTGGTCGGTTCGCGAGCCCTCTCGATCGTCGCCCGAGGTCGGGCGACCTCCGGCGGCCCTCCTGGTCGCGCGACCCTCGCCGGAGGTCGCCCGACCTCGCGACCTCCGATGAGATCTGGCTCGCCGGCGCCGCAGCCCTTCGCCGATCCGGCGAAGGGTTTAGCTAAATTTTCAAAAAAAAGAAAAAAGAAAAAAATATATATATACAATACCCATCAAAGCCCCTTCCAAAAGTTTTTTTTACCAAACGCATATTTAACTCAAAGTCCATTTGCAAAATTTTTTTACCAAACACAACTGCATTTCCCCCAAGTAGCTTTGGGCTTTCAGCATTTGCATTGGACTCAAAGTCCATTGCAAATGCCGAACCAAACGCAGCCAACCACTAGCGCGTGCAGGCCACTGGTGCACAACACTGGGGTGTGTACGCCACGCACCCTGGCAGTTGTCAGGCGCGTGCGGGCCACGTGCCCACAAGGGTGGACTTCTCTTCACAGCCCGTCTCCAGCAATTATTATTTTTGTCAACTTGTTGCTTGATTTCCACGTTCTTGAGTTGCTGCAGCCGCGGCCATTAACTTCTACAGCTGCATTTCTTAACTTGCTAATTAAGTAAATTTGCTGCCTACTGGTACTTTTCTAGATTAGAGATTTCTTAGAAAATAGACCACAAACTTTTCTTTGGGAAGGGATGAGCAATGTGGGCGATCTCCAAGAGGACGTTAGCATAGTTCTACATTTACGGTGTACTGTCATTACTTTTGTGTTCATAGAGATTTCTCCGACAAGATCAAACTGTTAGCTGGTTTAAATCATGGCAAGGGCATGCTGAATTTCTGAGAATGGAGTAAGGGCCTAGTAATAAGAGAAAAATCTGAAACACCAGAGGGTTTACAAATCCTTTTCGGTGAACTAATATTTTTAGTTCTTATCCTCAGTATCACATTCAACTTCTGAAACGTGCTCTTACTTTTATAGATTTTCCGTTCTCTCTTCATCTTACTCTTCATTTTATTTAATCTAGACATCTTACCCTTCCTTGACTGCTCCCCTATGCACAGTTGAATCGACATTCATGCAGTATAATTGTAATAATTATTACAAATTAATAGAACTGCAATATCCATTATTAGTAAGTTAATGTAATATAATCATTAAATAAGCAAATTGTGATGCAAGCCTAGGTAGGCTTTCTCAAACAATAGGATCGGGAGAGTGACTCGCACACGGAAAGAGGACAAACAGGAATTTCAGCACCGCGCAAGCTCAGGAGAACAGTCGTATCTTTGTCGATACAGATCGGATCGACTTGATTCCAAAGCCAAATGAACAAAGACTTCTGGATCTACAATTTCTCTGTTTTGGGTTTTCTGAAATAAGCACTGTAGGATAGTCGAAATTGGGTTGGAAATAACGAACAGAATATGAAAAGATAGAAACTCCGTTGGTTGCTCTTCTAGGCCTCCAAGGAAGTTGAGGGGGCACCGATTCTTCAAGATCGATGACTGCAACTCTTCAAGGATGCAGATTTCAAAAGCTCCGACTCTTCAAGGATGGAGTGAAAACTCTTCTAGGTTTTCAAAGGGATGAACTCTACAAGGTTCACGATACTTGCTTCAAGCAAAGTTTTTCATTCATCAAAAGCTGTCTGTCTTCTACAAGGGATTGGCTTATATCATCAAAGAAATAAAAACAGAATGTTGAAACTAGGAGAAATAAAGACAAAGCGTTGAAAACTAGGAGAAATAAAAACGGAGCATTGAAAATAGGAGAAATAGTAAAGAGCATGGAAACTATAAACTAGTAAAAGCGTCACGCGAGCTTCCAAGGTGTCTTTCAAGCTTCCGGGATGGACTCAAGATGTCGTTATGGCTTCTCGGTTTCGTCGAGCTTTAATGCGGGCCGATCTTCTTGGTCGAGAGAGCCGGTCATCAATGTGGGCTGCATCATCCTCCCCATCTTTAAAAGAATTCGTCCTCGAATTCTTGTCATCATCATCAAAAGAATCTCCCACCCTACTAGGTGCCAACGTAATCTTCTTGCCTCCAACTTCAAAAGAATATGTATTTCGATAACCATCATGCATAGTCCTCTTATCGAATTGCCATGGTCGACCAAGAATAATGTGACTAGCATCCATCGGCAGAACATCACACCATATTTTGTCACTATAAACAGAACCAATGGATAGATTAACAAGACATCTTTTTGAAACAGTTACCTCAGCGCCTTTCTTCAACCACAACATTTTATAAGGCATAGGGTGCGCTTTTAATTCCAACTTCAACTTGTTTGCCGCTACTTCAGAAATTATATTCTCACAACAACCAGAGTCAATAATTAATTGACATACCTTTCTCATGATTGTGCAAGCAGAATGGAAAATATTGGTACGTAGCCACTTATCTCCAGTGTCATCTCGAGGAGTAGGAAAATTTTTCCTCACCATTAGAAGTTCGCCAGTGTCAGCATGCACTATTTGTTCATCATCCGCAGCTTCTTCATCATTTTTCAATTCCTCTTCAAGTGGATCCTCAGCGTTCTCATCAGAATTATTATCCACCAAGAAGGCTTTACCGGCTGGTCGATTCTTATTGATTCGACAATTGCTAGCACGATGACCCAACTCCCCACAAGAATAGCAACGTATTTCGGATGTAGCAGGTTGCTTCGAATCATGAGGTTGAGTAGAAGGCTTACTAGCAGATTGCTGTCTCCGAGAATGAGAGCGCTCCATTTTGAGTGCCCGTTGGTGTGCATCTCCTAAGTCCCAAATGTCAAGGACTTCCAAGGCGTCTTGAATGTAAAATTGAAGACCGTTCAAGTATTTGTTCACAAGCACCTCCTCCGGATCTTGGATATTGTTACGAATCACCAACTCATTGAATTCATTGGTGTATTGGTCCACCGTTCGCGTACCTTGTTTTAGATTTTGGTACCGTTGGTAGAGCTCTCTCTTATATCCTTTGGGAAGAAAATATTTTTGAATCTTGCCCTCCATCTTTCTCCACGAAGTGACTTGTGCTTTGCCAACGGCTTGGCGAGTTTGTTTTTCACGTCTCCACCAAGCAATCGCCTTGCCTCGGAATCGCATAGCAATGATCCCAACGCGACGATTCTCCGGAACATTTCGATGCTCAAACACCTCATTCACAAGTGTTAGCCAATCAACAATTTCATCAGGAGACTCATTACCTGTAAATTCTGGGACATCTTTCTTGACTTCCTTTTCCCAATCTGGCTCACGAATATGTTGTAAACGATGTCGAACATGCCTCCGACCGTGAATAGATTGAACACTCTCCGAAGAGGAAGAGTCACCATGGGAATTTTCAGTCCTGGAACGGGGTGGAGAATTATTTGCTTCAGCCCTCAAACGCTGAACTTCTTGCGTCAATTCATCAATTTGTTGTTGCATATTCTCAGCGAGTGTGTGCAATTAATTGAGGGGAAGGGTTCTGCCGCCACGACGCCTAGCTTGTCTTGGAGGCATTGTCCTCTCCTCCAAAGCTCTGATACCAAATGATGCAAGCCTAGGTAGGCTTTCTCAAACAATAGGATCGGGAGAGTGACTCGCACACGGAAAGAGGACAAACAGGAATTTCAGCACCGCGCAAGCTCAGGAGAACAGTCGTATCTTTGTCGATACAGATCGGATCGACTTGATTCCAAAGCCAAATGAACAAAGACTTCTGGATCTACAATTTCTCTGTTTTGGGTTTTCTGAAATAAGCACTGTAGGATAGTCGAAATTGGGTTGGAAATAACGAACAGAATATGAAAAGATAGAAACTCCGTTGGTTGCTCTTCTAGGCCTCCAAGGAAGTTGAGGGGGCACCGATTCTTCAAGATCGATGACTGCAACTCTTCAAGGATGCAGATTTCAAAAGCTCCGACTCTTCAAGGATGGAGTGAAAACTCTTCTAGGTTTTCAAAGGGATGAACTCTACAAGGTTCACGATACTTGCTTCAAGCAAAGTTTTTCATTCATCAAAAGCTGTCTGTCTTCTACAAGGGATTGGCTTATATCATCAAAGAAATAAAAACAGAATGTTGAAACTAGGAGAAATAAAGACAAAGCGTTGAAAACTAGGAGAAATAAAAACGGAGCATTGAAAATAGGAGAAATAGTAAAGAGCATGGAAACTATAAACTAGTAAAAGCGTCACGCGAGCTTCCAAGGTGTCTTTCAAGCTTCCGGGATGGACTCAAGATGTCGTTATGGCTTCTCGGTTTCGTCGAGCTTTAATGCGGGCCGATCTTCTTGGTCGAGAGAGCCGGTCATCAATGTGGGCTGCATCAAATTGTTATTGTGATTAATACTATTCAATCACGTAGGGCGCTGTTATATATAATAGCTATTATATTTTGAGCAGTAATAGGTATTATAACATTATAGTTGTTACTGCAAGCAGATATTGTAATATGTCAAAGATGAGTAATGTAATAATCGTTGCCACAACCAAAGCGCCCTCTTGTAGCTTCTGAATCTTTGCTTGTCATGTATATAAGCTCACTTTATCATAGACACTCATCTACGAATTTAGAAAGTACCACTAGAGATATTTATTCAATTGCTAGAAGCTATAGTTCCTCTTGCAATTTCATATTACTGGTTTGTCTCCACATCTGGACAATGGCCACACTAGTGAGTGGCCGGATGATCCGATAGCACCTGAGAAACCATCTTCATGGATGGCCAGAGTTGTGGATTGGCGGATAAACAAGCAATTGTGAACTTGAAGATGACTAGAAGTTCATCCTCAGTGCTTGGCATTGGAGCTGGTAGGCGTGGATCCAGCATATCTTCCAAGACTGTCACAATCTCCTTATCCGATTCAGCTAAAAGGGATGAGATGGTTTCGCCTGGATGTTTTCCATGGATCACCTATATTGCCACGATCCCGAAGCTGTAGACGTCGCATTTCTCAGTCACCCTCATTGTGTAGGCAAGCTCTACGCATAAGAAGAAAATGCAGCATTACTAGCAGATTATTACTTTTTAAGCTCACCATAGAAGACTAGTAGATATCCATGGAGTTACATGGTGCAACATATCCATATCTCCCAGCAACAGCGCTCCAATTCGACGTGTCCAGCTTGAGAAGCTTGGCTGTGCCGAAGTCAGAAACATGGGCCTCATATTCAGAATCAAGCAAGATGTTGTTGCTTGATATGTCTCGGTGAACAATGGGAGGCACACAGTCATGGTGCATGTAGGATAGAACATGAGTTATGCCTCTCACAATATTTGCCCTCCTATCCCAACCCAACTCTTTTGCTTCTCCGTCATCGCTCAGGGTTGCAGACAGGTTTCCTCTTTCCAGATACTCGTACACCAAGAGCGAGTGTTGGGAATGTGAGCAGAAGCCACGGAGTCTCACGATGTTACGGTGTCATATTTCTGTCAATGCCCTTATCTCATTCTGAAACTCCTTCTGATTCGTTTGCCCGCTATCAAACATCTGATGAAGCTTCTTCACAGCCACCACATCGCCTGATCTTAGCTTTGCTCTGTAGACTCTTCCATATCCTCCACATCCAATGCAGTATCTCTCGTTAAAATCCTTAATCGCTGCAATGATTTCTTCGTGCAATATCCTTCCATCGTAAGTAGATATAGAAAACATTTTCTCTCTCTCTCTCCTGTGCTTGCTCCACTTGTCGGTGGTCCTTTCTTCTATGCAAAATGTAGTATACTTCGACGAAAGAAAGCAGGAGAAATGCTCCAAGTACGAGGAAAACAATGAGAAACACTTTCTTAACAGTGTTGGATTTTTTCTTCTGCAGCTCCGATTGACTACAAGGCTGAAGTCCATCAACATTTCCACATAATCCAGCGTTGCCTTGTAATGCTTCTGTTGGGGCATCTTGGAACGCCGAGGTGTTTGGAACCGGACCCTGAAACTCATTGTAGGATATGTCAACCGTGGCCAAACCTGGCATATCCTTGAAAATTGCGTATATAGGGCCCGAAAGATTGTTGTGTGAGAGGTCAAGTTTCACTAGACTTTGCAGACTGCTGAATTGTCCAGGAATCTCGCCCATCAATGAATTATTGTTCAAGTCTAGCTCGGACAAGTGAGTCAGCATCCCAATCTAGCCAGGAATTTCGTGGCTTAACCGATTGTTGCTCAAATCCAAGAGGACTAAGTCTGCCAACTACCCGATACTTTCTTGGATGGACATGCTTAATCTATTCCTGGACAAATCCATTATTTGAAGACCAGATAGGGATGCGATCTGGGGACCTATACTGCCAGAAAGTTGATTCCTGCTCAAGTTCAACCTCACCAAAGAGGTCAATTTCCCGAGTTCCATTGGAATCTCGCCAACTAAACCGTTGGAAGAAAGATCGAGTCCTTGTAGTTTAGGCACATTTCCGATCTCAGAAGGCAAGCTACCGGTGACGTTGTTCCCAGCAATTCGTAGATCCCTCAAACCCCGACAACTTCCCCAGTTGGACGAGATCTCTCTGTGGAACTTGTTGAAACTCAAATCCATAAAGACCAAGTTCGGGTAGACGCCAAAACTGTCATATATGTTTCCAGTGAGTTGATTCTCCTCAAGGCGTACCCTGAGTAAGCTCTTGCAATTTCTCAAGCTTCTAGGAATGGAACCTGCGAGGTTGTTGCCACCCAAGGAGAGATTACAAAGTGATCCACCCCAGCACAAGTTATCTGGAATGAAGCCAATGAACTGGTTATATCTAATTCTAGGCCACCAAGTTCATCAAATCCCCCAGCAATCCAAGAATGGAACCAGAAAGTTGGTTCTCACTGAGGGATAAATATTTTAGGTTAGTCATGTTGCCCAGAGAAGAAGGAACGGGCCGCTGAGCTGATTCATACTCAAATCCAATTCGATCATAGCTCGGAGGTTTCCCAACTCATCAAGAATGTTATCTAAAAGCATGTTGCCATACAGATGAAGATGGGTAAGCTTTGTCAAATCGCCTAATGTCAAGGGAATTGAACCGGTGAGATTATTGTAGTATAGGGCAAGTCGACGAAGAAGTTTTAAGTTCCCTAGCTCTGGTGGGATGGAACCAATAAGTTCATTATGATATACGTGGAGTTGGGTTAGTTTCATCAATTTCCCAAATGTGGGAGGAATTGGCCCCGTTAGAAAGTTGGTATCCATGTAAATCTCCTCCAAGTTTGTCAAATTCCCCATTTCAAGAGGAATAGGACCAGAAAATGAATTGTTATAGATGTAAAGTCTAGCGAGGCTGCTCAAGTTGCCCAAGGAAGAAGGAAGTGACCCATTCAACTGGTTTGAGTACAAGGCAAGCTCGTTCAACAAATGCAACCGACCTATTTCATCAGGGATAGAGCCATTCAACTCGTTAAAAAGCAGGTGTAGCACCTCAAGCTTCATGAGATTGCCAATCTCCCATGGTATTTTCCCGGTAATTGATTAAAGGAGAGGTCAAGGTAGGTGAGATTGGTCAAAAGACTGACTTGAGACGGAATACCGCCGAAGAGTTCATTTATGTACATGTCTATATAGGTAAGACGCGGCAAAGACAAGAACGGGAACTCATCAAGTGTACCTTTGATGTTCGAACTGGTGAGATTGATTCCAATCACGCTTCTGGCTAGGTTACACAAGATGCCATGCCAACTGCACGAGCTCGACACTGTTGCATTGGAGCTTGTAGCATTTTGAGGAGGGAGAGTCCATGAAGATAGAGAAGAGGTGGATAGGTTTTGGTTTAGAAGGCTTGATTTCCATTTGAGAAGGGCTTGCGCTTCTAGTGTGGAGGCATAAGCAGGAATTGCACGTTGTGGAATGATGACCAAAAGTGCTGTGAAAAGGGCAAAGGAGGCTAGAAGATTCACTGGTGTCTCTAATCCTGGTGAGCCCATGGTTTCTTTCGTTTGTTCTGGAGGTTGATGATCAACCATGAGGCATATATGTAAAGCTTGGTTACTCTGTCTGTCATTTTCCAATTCCATTCACAGAAGGCCAATTTTCAAAGATCCTAAATTTCTTGCTTGCTCAACGGTGCTGATTGTGATGGTTCAGATGTTAACAATCTGGCCAATGGGTGAAAACGAGAAATAGTCTAACCGCGTGTAGAGTTTCATGTGGTTGGAACAATGCGTTTGACTCAAAGCTTCCTGAACTCTGTTCTCTTTAATTGGTGCTATCTCTGGTTTTCCTTGACGTGGGAGTGCCAACAGCCAGATACTGCTATTTTAAAGATGATAATGCGTTCGTCAGCTATCATGAATAGGGAAGAAAATGAAGCCAGTCACTATCGTTTTGCTCAGACTTTGTGACAGAACAAGAAATTTGACTGAGTATTTACTCGATAAATTAAATAAATCTTTTTAATACCAAGTGAATCTGCGCTTTGGATGTTGTATATGGCCTAATTCTTCCTTTCTGGAAGCACTTATGATGGAATTACCTTCCAAGCGGTCTACTGGGAGAGTTTGAAGATGAAGAGTGGGACACAGAATAAAGGACCTTCACGTTTAGTTTCTTTTTGAGCCTTTTTATGGTTTTAACCCATTGCTCTTTCCTTCTAGAGGAACGACGATGTTTCCTTGTAGCTTCTCGCTGAATCTGATTGATGATTTGAATAGTTGAGGTACCTCTTTTACTATGTGAATTTCGACTAGATTTGCTCTTTTAGAAGAGAAGCAGGACAAAATGTACTTGTGTGAACCTTTTAACGGTACTTTGTTCATGCAATATCTAAATAGATTTGCATCAAAGGGAAAGAGAAAACGAACGGTAAGAGACTTCTGCTATTTTGGCCTTAACATGCGCTCTTAAGATTGAAAATCGAGTTTCTGGTCTCTATATGACACAACGTTATTTATGTAAGTGGGAAACTACCCTGGAATAGATGGATTCTAAGTCTTAAATCACCCTAAACTTTTATTTCCATATAAATCCACAGTTGAATAACTCCTCTACTGAATCTTACGCTTCAAATTTACATTACTCCAAATTTATGGCCTAATTCCTAAAATTACTCTGATTAGATGAACAACAAGTTCGATCATTTACCGAACGTTGTAAAACAAAGCTAATCCGGCTTGGTGAGATCACAGTGGTGTGTAGATGCAAGCTTTTCTCTCCTCTCTTGCTTCCTATTATTATCATTGTTTATGTTTGTTTTTCGCTTTTACGCTTCACATGCATCTAATGAAGGAGAAAAGAGTGCAGATTAGGATGATGTAGGTTGAGCTTTTTACTTGTTAATTCATTTCTCTTAGATTTTGCTCTTACAGATGTTATATCTATACTCATTCAACTATTTTACTCTGAATGACGAAAGTATTGGAGACGTTGAACCTAGATGCACACAACCAAAAGGCAAAGCTGTAGTAATATATAAAGATTTCATTGTGTGTTTATTATTAAACAAGGATTCGGTGATCAGTCGCTGTTTTTGTAATTACTTTTTTAGCGTGTTTTGATGATATATTTTTGTTATTTGGAGCTTATTTTGTTTTGAAGCTATCTACAAGTTGTCTTGATTTGCAGTTGGACTAAATTATTTTTCTCTTATATTTATGTGGGAATGAATGAAATGTTATCTTGACCAAAAAAAAAAAAATGGGCTATGGTCACGGTCACCCTCCAAGTCTGTATTTATTATTTGGGAAACGACCCCATCCCTTCATAAAATAAAGGACGAAGCTTTTAATTAACACAAACCATTTTCAGAAAGGTATTAGTCGTATAAAACCTGACATTAACGAAAATAATCATAAGGTCCAACATATCATGAATGTACCCAGCTGGATTTCCTTCAGAGTCGGTCTAATAAGCTCAATAAAAATAGCAAAATAGATCCTAAATTGAATCCATCACTCTCCTCTATTCTTGAAATCTGAAATGGTAATAAAAGGGGGCGAGCAAAACCCCGGCTCAGTAAGTGATAATCACCACTTCCGTGAAATCAAGTAACGAAGGATGCAGTTGTACAATAACATGCATATGCATGAATTGCACCTTGTGAAGTGACTGCTAGCATTGCGAGAAGGGCAACGGGAGTCGGTAGCCAGAAGACGTACCCCTTCCTCTAAAACTTTTTGCCAGTCCTTGATTTTCTGGTGTGGTTCTGGAGCATGATGATCAACAAAGGGTTGCCTGCTCTGTTCCTGCCATTGTTCTTTACTCCATTCATAAAGGGCCAGCTTTCAAAGATCTCCCAGTTCAGGATTTTGAAAGCTTCTGATCATGAAGTTTCAGCTATTGACAAACTGTATTTTGTTTATACAGAGCCCCATGTATGCTGAAGTAAGTGGTTGACTTCACTCCACCTCGCTAACTTTTATTTACCAATGGGGGACATTCCTTTGCTTGCTAAAATACCGACCTTTGACAACTGGAATGCGTGCATCACCGGGCAATAGTTAATGAGAAGAACATACGTTGACTTGGATCGGTCTTCTTTGGCGTCTTGTTGACTTGGATCGGTCCCCGTGTCGGAATTTGGTCCCCATTGTTGGGCGAAATCCAGAGAATTTGATAGAGAAGTCGTTGAGGAGAGTGATATTCCTAACTTGTTTCACACATTATGCAATTCTAAGCACGCAAAAGGGAAGTCTTCTCATCCGGCATTAATGAAGCCAAATCCTGCCTCGGTTTTGACCCCGTTCTTGCAGAAACGATAGCTGATAATAAAGCTAATGAGTTTGGATCACACCCACTTGCATACTCACATCAATCTAAAGGAAAATTGAAGAAGAGAAATCCAAATTGTCTATGGCCTGCTTGTTCCAACCTTTTCTGATAAATGACAAGGTGGCTGTGGAGACCCGCATTTATCGATATTTCTCGATTATCAAGTTCATCATCATTGCCGGTCTCTTTGGGCCTACGTAGAAAAGCCGATCCTGAAGTGGCTGCTCAAGAGGCTGTTCAACCGGGAGTTCCCGGGGTGGGCGTCCTGAATTTTTCATTGTCAGAGAAGGTGATCGTTGGCGAATAACTTCAATCTAGCTTCTGCTGGAGGCGATGAGTGCCTGCATGAGGATGTGAAATCGTAGAATGCAGAGCACGCAGTTTAAAGCTCGTTGATGGGGAGGGTGCAAAACTAAATCACGCAGTTCGTAGTTTTGCAAAACTGTAGACACTTCTCGAATATCTTTCTATTTTCGTGATTTCCTAAATTGTTCAAATTGTACCACTCTTGTGCAAGCTCGCTGGTGAGGCTGTTGTCAAGGAGGTCATGCAGAGTGAAGGAGGAGGCGTAAGCAAGATGAAAAGAAACACAAAAAGGAAAACGAAAAAAAAGAAAGAAAAAGAAAAAAGCAAAGTCCTTAGAGGAAAGATTTGGTTGACTTGTAGGTTGAAGCCTTCATTTGAGATGGTGCCCACTTTAAGTTGTTTCATAAAACGGTTTCACTTCAAGTATTTATTTGAAATTTACTATTATTTTATTATACTTGAAAGTAGATGAATATTTGCAATTAAAGTATGTTTACTTAAAGGAAATCTAATATGAAAATTATTTTTCAACTTTCTGGTATTTATATGACAAAAAAACTAATCGAATCGTGGATAAAGTTTTTCATGGATTGAAACCTAACTATTTGACTTGAAAATACTTTTTATAAAGAATATTTTTTTACCATTAAATTCTCAGTACAATAAAAGGACCCTCGTTTCAAATAATTTACCTTTTTTGAGCTCCGTAAGTGGGCTCAATTATTGAGAAAGAGTGCGCTGTGATTATTTTGGAATTTTGAAGTGCTCGATGGCTCCAATAGAAATAGTCCCGCAAGTTAGACGGGGCAAATAATTTTGGTGTTGGATCATGAATATGCATAACTTGGATTATATCGAAGTTTAATGACCATCGCTGGATCTACATATAAGAACTAATTATCCTTTTATTTATTAGCTTCACGATTCATTTTCATTTTAGTTTATTGTATTTATTATTATTGTAATATATCAAATTAATGACTAACATTGCCTTGCTTTGATTAAAAAATCTAATGACCGTAGGAAAGTGATGGACATTTGTTTTTAATTGGTTATTTCTTTCCCTATACTATTTTCCATGAGCAAGGGAAAAATTATTGAAAATCAAAACGTAATTGGATTGAGTTTGAGTTAAGTCCAGTGGAGTTTTGTATAGGTTGCTAAATTTGTATTATGTAAAGATGGAACTGTTTGAGTTAAATGGTTCAATTTAAATCGAACCCAATCTGACCAATAAAGGTTGTACGATCATCAATTTTACTGGAAAAGCACAAGATAAATTTAAGAGACTATCAATCCTAAAAGGGCAGAGAGAAGCATAATCAATACTTAATCACAATAGACATCGGGTTGGATTCCACAAGTATCGGATGCCATTCAAGATAAATTAAATATGGCTAAATATGCTTTATACTGCATTCTAAAATCTTTGTTTCTCTTACTGTGAATTCTGAATAGTTCATAATGTGCACCGGTCCTTTTTAATAAATGAACTCGATTTACAAGTTCAGTGTTAGGCAATGAGTTCTTACTATTAGTGGCCACCAGCAATATATGACTATGCAGAAAATGCAAAATTTTAATTTATTACTGATAAGTGCTGTGACAATGTTTGGGCATACCTATATGTATATATTCCTATCCATTCATTCATGGTTTCTTTCTTTCCTTCCTTTTTTCTGTACATTGAAGCCACTTTTTGCAACTTCTAGGAAACCATGTTCGGGTTACAAAATGAAGGAGATAACTGGAAGTGGCATCTTTTCGGATAGTGGAGAAACTGATCCGTCAGAGTCTGGCAATATTACTCCTAACAACAGAACAGGAATCCGAGTGTACCAGGTACTTCTGTTTTCTGTTTTCCTTTTTTTGGCCTGGGACAAATGTACCAGGTCCTAATTCCTGCATAGATAATCTTAAATCTCCATGGTGATTCCTAATTTACTTTGACTTCCTCTGTAAAACATTACTAGCAAGCCCTTGCTGGAGTCAGTCACATCTCCTTTGGTGAGGAAGAGAGCGTTTCTCCGAGAAAACCAACTACTGTGCCTGAGGTTGCAAAACAACGCGAATTGAGTGGGACGCTGGAAAGTGATTCAGACGGGATGTTGAAAAAGCAGATCTCTCATGCTAAGTCCAAAGAACTTAGTGGGCATGACATATTTGCGCCTCCACCTGAAATCTTGCCCAGGACGGTGGCTTCACACTCACACACAATGCATCAAGACACGGGAGAACCTGCACCACGTAATTTGCGCACATCTGCCAAAGTTTCTAATGTAAGTGGCTTTGTTGTGTTTGTCCCTACTCTTCCCTCTGTCTTAAGCATGAGAAAATAGTTATGTGGCAACTGATACAGCATGTCGGTTGAAAGTAACCACCTCCCCTCTTCCTTAGTGGCTTTGAACCTGGGTAGTTCTATCTTCAATGAAGACATGCTATTATTGGTTGTCGCATTGGGATAGAAGTCAACCACAATGACGTTTGATAAGTATTGAAGTTTTTTCTCATTAAGTAGGGCTAGTAAAATGCAATATTTGAGAAGCTTCAATGGAATTAACCAATGATTATCCATGATGCTTCTTGCAAGCATAGCACTATATTGATTCTTTCTCTAAATCATTCTTCTGAGGTATTCTTGGATCTAGAATGACCTGACTTTAATACTTTTACATGGATCAGCCTGCTGGAGGACAGAGCAATATAATCTCCACTGAGGAACCTGTGCTGAAGACGGCAAAGAAGATCTATGACAAGAAATATACTGAACTTTCAGGACACGACATCTTCAAGGGCGATGTGCCTCCATCATCTGCAGAGAAACCACTAAGTGTGGCGAAACTGCTCGAGATAAGTGGCAACGACATTTTTGCTGATGGTAAGGTAGAATCTCGGGACTACCTGGGCGGCGTGCGCAAACCGCCTGGTGGTGAGAGCAGCATCTCATTGGTTTGATAAGATACGGCCTGGACCAACTATTTCACGTGATAGTCTTGTGTCGGGATTTTCTTCTGGTTCTCACTGTGAACATATTCTGGTATTACTCTCCTTTCATTAAATTCGTCGAGGGATACGGCAAACTTCATTCTAGTATTTAACATGATTGGCTAGAGATGTGACCGATGTGCTAATTGGTGTTATGTGTTCATACTCGCATTTGGTTTAGTGATTGTCCTAATTTTCTGCAAGTTCATCTACTGCAATGAATGGTTGCGTTTGTCCGTTCCATCTTCTTACTCCCTGTGTAGTGTTAATCTTGATTTCAATACATTTCATTGGGATACAGTGATTATCGATTTCATTCTGTTTTCATCCTGTGCTGCCAAGTGATTTATGGCAATTTTTTGAAGTTACATATAGGATGTGGAACATTCTCTTGTTAAAATCCACGTCAAGGGAAATTGAGTATGTACTCCCTTTCATTTAGCAGCCATTCTCCACCTCGAGATCGCTGGGCCAACCAGCTAAGGTCTTAATTCAATAAGATGTTATCAATGCTTGATTGATGCATTCTGCTAAAATTTGACAGCTACAGCAAACAAATCATTGCTGAAGTATCATTAGGAATGGTTGTGGTCAAAATTTACTTGGATAATGTGATACCATAACCTTTTTTTTTGGGGTGGGGTGAGCAGTGCCGGCAATCTCCTTGGACATAAGCATAGGAGTTCTACATTTACGGCGTACTGTCATAACTTTCTGTTCATAGAGATTTATCCGAAAAGATCGAACTGTTGGTTTAAATCATGACAAGGGAATGCTGAATTTCTGAGAATGGAGTGAGGGCCAAGCAATAAGAGAAAAATCCGAAACACTGGAGGGTTTACAAATCCTTTTCGATGAACTAATATCTTCAGTTCATGCCCTCAATATCACATTCAACTTCTGAAACGTGCTCTTACATTTTTATATGGATTTCCCATTCTCCGTTCATCTTACCTTCCTTTTATATAATCTAGACATCTTACCCTTCCTTGACTGTTATGTGCACTGTTGAATCGCCATTCATGTAGTACAATTGTAATAATTATTACTAATTAATAAAACTACAATATCCATTATTGGTTAATTAATATAATATAATCATCACATAAGCAAATTGTTATCATGATTAACCCTTAATACAATCCAATCATGCAGGGCGCTAAGCTATTATGCATAATAGCTATTAGAGTTTCAGCAGTAATAGGTATTATAACGTTATACTTACTACTGCAAGCAGATATTGTAATGCGTCAAAGAGGAGTAATGTAATAATCGTTGCCACAACCAAAGCGTCCTCTTGTGGCTTCTGAATCTTTGCTTGTCATGTATATAAGCTCACTTTATCATAATACACTCATCTACGAATATAGAAAGTACCACTAGAGATATTTATTCAATTGCTAGAAGCTATAGTTCCTCTTGCAATTTCTGGGTTGTCTCCACCTCTGGACAATGGCCACACTAGTGAGCGGCCGGATGAGCCGATAACACCTGAGAAGCCATCTTCATGGATGGCCTGAGTTGTGGATTGGCGGATAAACAAGCAATTGCGAGCTTGAAGATGACTAGAAGTTCATCCTCAGTGCTTGGCATTGGAGCTGGTATGCGTGGATCCAGCATATCTTTCAGGACTGTCACAATCTTCTTATCCGATTCGGCTAAAAGGGATGAGATGGTTTCGCCTGGATGTTTTCCATGGATCACTTGTATTGCCACGACCCCGAAGCTGTACACATCGCATTTCTCAGTCACCCTCATTGTGTAGGCAAGCTCTACGCATAAGAAGAAAATGCATCATTACTAGCAGATTATTACTTTTTAAGCTCACCATAGAAGACTAGTAGATATCCATGGAGCTACCTGGTGCAACATATCCATATGTCCCAGCAACAGCGCTCCAATTCGACGTGTCCAGCTTGAGAAGCTTGGCTGTGCCGAAGTCAGAAACATGGGCCTCATACTCAGAATCAAGCAAGATGTTGTTGCTTGATATGTCTCGGTGAACAATGGGAGGCACACAGTCATGGTGCATGTAGGACAGAGCATGAGCTATGCCTCTCACGATATTTGCCCTCCTATCCCAACCCAACTCTTTTGCTTCTCCATCATCGCTCAGGGTTGCAGACAGGTTTCCTCTTTCCAGATACTCATACACCAAGAACGAGTGTTGGGGATGTGAGCAGAAGCCATGGAGTCTCACGATGTTGCGGTGTCGTATTTCTGTCAATGCCCGTATCTCATTCTGAAACTCCTTCTGATTCGTTTGCCCGTTATCAGACATCTGATGAAGCTTCTTCACAGCCACCACATCGCCTGATCTTAGCTTTGCTCTGTAGACTCTTCCATATCCTCCACATCCAATGCAGTATCTCTCGTTAAAATCCTCAGTCGCTGCAATGATTTCTTCGTGCAATATCCTTCCATCGTAAGTAGATATAGAAAACATTTTCTCTCTCTCCTGTGCTTGCTCCACTCTTCGGTGGTCCTTTCTTCTATGCAAAATGTAGTATACTCCGACGAAAGAAAGCAGGAGAAATGCTCCAAGTACGAGGAAAACAATGAGAAACACTTTCTTAACAGTGTTGGATTTTTTCTTCTGCGGCTCTGATTGACTACAAGGCTGAAGTCCATCAACATTTCCACATAATCTAGCGTTGCCTTGTAATGCTTCTGTTGGGGCATCTTGGAATGCCGAGGTGTTTGGAACCGGACCCTGAAACTCATTGTAGGATATGTCAACCGTGGCCAAACCTGGCATATCCTCAAAAATTGCGTATATAGGGCCCGACAGATTGTTGTGTGAGAGGTCAAGTTTCACTAGACTTTGCAGACTGCTGAATTGTCCAGGAATCTCGCCGATCAATGAATTATTGTTCAAGTCTAGCTCGGATAAGTGAGTCAGCATCCTGATCTGGCCAGGAATTTCTTGGCTTAACCGGTTGTTGCTCAGATCCAAGTAGAATAAGTCTGCCAACTGCCCGATACTCTCCGGGATAGATGAGTTTAATCTATTCCTGGACAAATCCAGTCTTTGAAGACCAGATAGTGATGCGATCTCGGGATTTATACTACCAGAAAGTTGATTCCTACTCAAGTTCAACCTCACCAAAGAGGTCAATTTCCTGAGTTCTTTTGGAATCTCGCCTATTAAACCATTGGAAGAAAGATCGAGTCCTTGTAGTTCAGTCGCATTTCCGATCTCAGAAGGCAAGCTACCGGTGATGATGTTCCCAGCAATACGTAGATCCCTCGAACGCCGACAACTTCCCCAGTTGGCCGAGATCTCTCCGTGGAACTTGTTGAAACTCAAATCCATAAAGTCCAAGTTCGGGTAGACACCAAAACTGTCGGATATGTTTCCAGTGAGTTGGTTCTGCTGGAGGCGTACCCTGAGTAAGCTCGTGCAATTTCTCAAGCTTCCGGGAATGAAACCTGTGAGGTTGTTGCCAGCCATGGTGAGGTTTTGAAGTGATCCACCTCGGCACAAGTTATCTGGTATGAAGCCAGTGAACTGGTTCGTATCTAATTGTAGCACCACCAAGTTCATCAAATTCCCTAGGAATCCAGGAATGGAACCGGAAAGTTGGTTCTCACGGAGGAATATATATTCCAGGTCAGTCATGTTGCCCAGAGAAGAAGGAACAGGACCGCTGAGCTGATTCATACTCAGCTCTAAATCGATCATAGCTCGGAGGTTTCCCAACTCATTAGGAATGTTATCAGAAAGCATGTTGCCATACAGATAAAGAAGGGTAAGCTCTGTCAAATTGCCTAATGTCGAGGGAATTGAACCGGTAAGATTATTGTAGTGTAGGGTGAGTCGACGAAGAAGTTTCAAGTTCCCCAGCTCCGGTGGGATAGAACCAATAAGTTTATTATCATAAACATGGAGTTGGGTTAGTTTTGTCAATTTCCCGAATGTGGGAGGAATTGGCCCCGTTAGGAAGTTGGTGTCCATATAAATCTCCTCCAAGTTTGTCAAATTCCCAATTTCAAGAGGAATAGGACCAGAAAATGAATTGTTATAGATGTATAGTCTAGCGAGGCTGCTCAAGTTGCCCAAGGAAGAAGGGAGAGATCCGTTCAACTGGTTTGAGTACAAGGCAAGCTCGTTCAACAAACGCAACTGACCTATTTCATCAGGGATAGAGCCATTCAACTCGTTAGAGAGTAGATGTAGCACCTCAAGCTTCATGAGATTGCCAATCTCCCGTGGTATTTTCCCGGATAATTGATTAAAGGAGAGGTCAAGGTAGGTGAGATTGGTCAAAAGACGGACTTGAGGTGGAATATCGCCGAAGAGTTCATTTATGTACATGTCTATATAGGTAAGATACGGCAAAGACAAGAATGGGAACTCATTGAGTGTACCTCTAATATTCGAATTGGTGAGATTGATTCCAATTACGCTTCTGGCCGGGTTACATGAGATTCCGTACCAACTGCACGGGCTCGACACTGTTGCATTGGAGCCGGTAGCATTTTGAGGAGGGAGAGTCCATGAAGATAGAGAAGAGGTGGATAGGTTTTGGTTTAGAAGGCTGGATTTCCATTTGAGAAGGGCTTGTGCTTCTAGTGTGGAGGCATAAGCAGGAATTGCACTTTGTGGAATGATGATAAAAAGCGCTGTGGAAAGGGCAAAGGAGGCTAGAAGATTCACTGGTGTTTCTAATGCTGGTGAACCCATGATTTCTTTTGTTTGTTCTGGAGGTTGATGATCAACCATGAGGCATATATGTAAAGCTTGGTTACTCTGTTTCTGTCATTCTCCAAGTCCATTCGCAGAAGGCCAATTTTCAAAGATCTCCAATTTCCTGCATGTTGAATGGTGCTGATTGTGATGGTTCAGACGTTAACAATATGGTCAATGTGTGTTAGCGAGATGTAGTCTGACCGTGTGTAGAGTTTCATATGGTTGGAACAATGTATTTGACTTTGACTCAAAGCCTCCCGAACTCTGTTCTCTTCAATTGGTGCTATCTCTGGTTTTCCTTGACGTGGGGGTGCGAACAGCCAGACACTGCTATTTTAAAGATGATAAATCGTTCATCAGCTATCATTAATAGGGAAGAAAATGAAGCCACTCACTGTCGTCTTGCTCAGACTTTGTGACAGCAGAACATGAAATTTGACTGAGAGCGTTTACTCGATAAATTAGATAATTTTTTTTAATACCAAGTGGATCTGCACTTTGGATGCTTTATATGGCCAAATTCTTCATTTCTGGAAGCACTTATGAGGGAATTGCCTTCCAAGCAATCGACTGGGAGAGGTTGTAGATGAAGAGTGGGACATAGAATAAAGGACCCTCACGTTCTTTTTGAGCCTTTCTATGGTTTTAACCCATTGCTCTTTCCTTCTTGAGGAACGACGATGTTTCTTTGTAGCTTCTTGCTGAATCTGATTGATTATTTGAATAGTTTAGGTAAATCTTTTACTATGTGAATTTCGACTAGATATGCTCTCTAAAGGAAAAGCTGGAGAAAATGTACCTGTGTGGACCTTTTAACTGTACTTTGTTCAGGCAATACCTAAATAGACTCACATCAAAGGGAAAAAGAAAATGAACAGTAAGGAAGAAACTTGTGCTAGTTTGGCTTTAAGATGCGTTCTTAAGATTGAAAATTGAGGTTCCGGTCTCTTTATGTCTCAACGTTATTTATATAAGTGGGAAACTACCACGGAGTACATGGATTCTAAGTCTTAAAACACCCTAAACTTTTATTTCCATATAAATCCACAGTTTAATAACTCCTCTATTTAATCTTGCAGTTCAAAATTTACATTGCTCCAAATATATGGCCTAATTCCTAAAATTACTCCGATTAGACGAAGAATGAGTTTGATTACTTACCGAATGTTGTAAAACAAAGCTAATCGGGCTTGGCGAGATTCCCGTAATGCGTAGATGCAAGCGTTTCTCTCCTCTCTTCCTTCCTTTTATTGTCACTATTTATGTTTGTTTTCGCTTTTACGCTTCACATGCATCTAATGAAGGAGAAAAGAGTGCAGATCACATTGGCCAATGCATGGTAAGGTAATGTAGGTTGAGCTTTTACATGTTAATTCACTTCTCTAAGATTTCGTTGGTGTACAAATCTAATTTTAAAGGTGATTCGAGAATCTTTGTGAGGGTTTCACTCTTGCAGGTGTCACAATTGTGCTCGTTCAATTTTTTTTACTTTAAACGACTAAAGTGTTGGGAATGTTGAACCTAGGTGCACACCACCAAAAGGCAAAACTGTAATAATAGATGGAGATTTCATTGTGTGTTTATTACTAAAGATGGATTTGGTGATCAATCGTTGTTTTTATAATTACTTTTTGAGCGTGTTTTGACGATATCTTTTTGTTATTTAGAGCTTATTTTGTTTTGAAATTGTCTACGATTTGTCTTGATTTGCAATTGGACTACATTATTTTTCTTTGTATTTTTGTGGGAATGAATGAAATGTTATCTTGACCCAAAAAAAAAAAAAAGGTAAGAAAGAAGAACGGGCAATAGCAAACTTAGTCATAGTCACCGTCACCCTTCAAGTCTGTATTTATTATTTGGGGAACGACCCCATCCCTTCATAAAATAAACGACGAAGCTTTTAATTAAAATAAACGATTTTCACAAATGTATTAGTCGGATAAAACCTGACATTAATGAAAATAATCGTAAGGTCCGACATATCATGAATGTACCCGGCTGGATTTCCTTCAGAGTCGGTCTAATAAGCTTAATAAAAATAGCAAAATAGATCCAAAATTGAATCCATCACTCTCCTCTATTCTTAAAATCTGAAACGGTAATAAAAGGGCGAGCAAAACCCCGGCTCGGGTAAGTGACAATCACCACTTCAAGTAACGAACGATGCAGTTGTACAATAGCATGCATATGCAGGAACTGCACCTCGTGAAATGACTGCAAGCATTGCGAGAAGGGCAACGCGGGAGCTAGAAGATGTCCTCCTCCCTTTAAAAACTTTTTGCCAATCCTTGATTTTCTGGTGTGGTTTTGGAGCATATATAAAGCTGCTCTGTCTCTGCCGTTGTTCTCTGATCCGTTCAGAAAAGGCAGCTTTCAAAGATCTTCCATTTCAGGATTTTGAACGCTTCTGATCATGAAGTTTCCAGCTATTGACAAACCGTCTATTTCGTTTATACAGAGCCTCATGTTTGCTGAAGTAAGTGGTTGACTTGACTCCACCTCACTTAGTTCTTTTTTTTTTTTTCCATTCTTATGGGAAACATCCATTTGCTTGCTAAAATACCGACCTTTGACAACTGGAATGCTAGCATGACCAGGCAATAATTAGTGAGAAGAATATACGGAAGAAAAGTATACGGGAGTGGTTACGTCTCCACTTGGACTTTTAGAACGGGAGTGGTTACGTCTCCACTTGGACTTTTAGATTGTAGCACCAGTAATTTGACCAAGAGCATGGGTTTCCTTTGACTTCTTCAAGACTTGGACACTCCTAGCATTTATGATTTCAATTTTTGCTTTTTGCTTAATTTAAATCTTGCGATTCGGCCCTTTTAATTGTTTTTTTTTTCAATTCAAAAATCCCGAAACTGAGATATGAAGCACATTCAAGAATTAAGATTGATTTGACCCGACTATCGGAGAAGGTTGGGAGAATATAACTATCTTGCTACACCTTGATTCGGATAATTGCTACTTCATTTTGCCCCCTATACTATTCATTTACAGAGTTTTCCGAAACTCTGATTTTACAATGTCAAGTTTTACTTAGATTGACTGATGGCGGCATCAAACATTGGTTTACTATAATTTCTTGTTTCAAGCTCAAAAAACTCTGAGCTCTCATCCAGATGAAATACACGAGGGAAGTTGTTCCGACATGTTTTGCATAAGGCAATATAAGTTCACTATTGTGAAAAACAGAGAAGATCGTGGCGGTACAATGTAAATGATTTTACTTCTATTGACAATGGAGTGAGGCCAAGAGAAAATAGACCAGCATGATTCAATTCCCTCAAGAGTTTGGAGGGCAGGTTCTTTTGTCGAAATTAAATGGCCTTTCTTTTTTCTTTTTATTTATTATTTCTCGTTAAGGGCTGAAAAATGAATGTCCTCTGCCTTATCACAATTGAAGTATAAGGTATTAGCAGAACAAAACTTGCATTCTTTTCAAGACAAAGCATTGTACTATAAAATCTCCTCTTGTGACAAAATTAGGACCCGTGATCTTCCTAATTTAAGCACTTTTAAGTTCAAAGCTCTAACGAAAACAAATTCTGTATTCCCTCTAGTGCCATATTCTTTTTGGAGCAATCAACAGCTACTGAATTTCTTATGAAGACTCATGCCACATTAACATGCATGTAACACTCGGAATAGGAGCTGATTGAACCATCACAAAACCTCTTGCTATTTAATGAAACTAACTCTGTAAATGGTTAATACCCTATTTTTTGTGCACAAATAGAATCTCGCATTGGACGTATCCCTATTCCCTAACTAATTTTTTTCTTTTTTTTTTTTGTAAAAAATCATCAAAAAACCTAAATTATACCATTGTGACATTTATTCTGAATTTTTTTTATCATGATATAAAAAAAATCCAAATTATACTTGTTATGACACATTTATCTAAAAAATTTCTTATGACATGAAAAAATCCAAGTCAACGACTATTGGTTTACCGAAGATTTAGAAAATGTATGTTGGATGTATTTTCGGTTACATCAAGACTTTGGAGCTTTCTCCATTCAGTCTTCTTTGGCGACTTTTTGACTTGGAACAGTCCCCATATTGGAATTTGGTCCCAATCAATGTGCGAAATTCAGAGAAATTGATAGATAAGGCGTGCATGGAAACGTTTCTTAGAAACGTTTCTTAGAAACGTTTCCGGCACACTTCTGTACGGAAATTGTGCCCGGGAACAAAAAAGGAACAGAAACACATTTAGTTGTTTTTTTTTTTGTTTCTAGAACGAAATAGGAACAGAAAAAAGAAACAAAAAAAAGTTGTTTCTTTTTAAAAAAAACACTTCTTCGACGGAACAAAAGAACAAAAACCAAAGAAACAAAAGAACAAAATCGGAACAAAGGCGACGAGCTCTTCTCCTTCGTGCGTGCTCGTCGCTCCTCTCGTCGGCTGAAGCTTCGTTCTTCCTTTTCCGGCGTCTCTCCCATCTCTCCGGCGGCTCCCACTCGGCTGACTCTCCGGCGACTCCTCACTCCGGCGACTCCAGGTACGTTTCCGGTGCTCCTCCTTCTCCGGTAAGCGTTGCTCCCCCTTCGGCGCTCCTCCTCCGGTCAGCGTTGCTCCCCCTTCGGCGCTCCTTCTCCGGTCAGCGTTGCTCCCCCTTCGGCGTGACAGATCTGGGACGGCTCGCTCGAGCCTCGAGCGAGCGTTGCTCGCCCAGATCTGCCGCGCCGAAGGGGGAGCAACGCTCGCTCGAGAGCGAGCTCGAGCTGCAGCTCAATCTGCAGCTACTCGAGCTCCCCCTTCGCTCGAGCAGCAGCTCCAGTGATGCGGCGGCGCAGCTCGGAGACGGACCGAGGCGGCGGCGCGGGATCGAGGGAGGGAAGTGGGAGCGGCGGGAGTGATGTGGCAGAAGGCGGAAACTTGGGCGCCGAAAAGCCGGCGTGGTCCGGTGTGGAAGAGGAGGAGGTGCTCCTAAGCGGCAACGGCGGCGATGCCGGCGTCGCGTTGAGGAGCGAAGAGGAATCGGAGAGTAAATTGAGGGCGAGGGGTGGGCGACAGGTGATGAGGCGATTGAGCATGGTGGCGAAGCAAGTGATCAGCATCGAATCTGCTCTTGGCTTGGGGTTCGTCTCTCAGCTCTGGGTGGATACCCTCTCGGTAAGTGATGGAATTCTTCATCTTGGTTCGTGTAGCAAAACCTTGCGTGCCTGCAGAAGATTGTCCATTGAAAAATTTAGGTGGGTTGTGCTGTAACAGGTGACTTTGAACGGTAACAAAGGCTTAAAAGTGTTGTAATTGTTTCAATTTGACTTGCAGCAAGCCTCTTGATTTTGTGTGAAGCTTGTGCTTCATAATTGAAGTCAATAAAAGGAAAGCAATTAGAATCATGCAACTGTAACATCACCCATATTCATTGGACAACCAAAAGGTAAGGCTGGCTTTGGAAGAGAAGGGCATTGATTACACATCCTTCCATATGAATCCGATAACAGGCAAAAATTTGAGGCCTTCCTTCTTCAGAATGAACCCGACTGCAAAACTCCCCGTTTTCCAGAATGGTTCACATGTCATCTTTGATACTATTGAAATCATTCAGTAAGTCTCATCCTATTCTTACAGCATACTTGTTCTTCTTTTTGATATGGTTATGACGGATGTTTGTTTGATCTAATTTTCAACTGTTTTGGCATGTGATAATGAGAAATATCAGCTTCTCTAGCTAAGTATGCCAAATAAAAGTATTTCTGGATTTCTGAGTAACTGAATGTATCTGTTGACAGGATGGGGTATTGTGCTCTATTATGTACCATATTCTTTGCAGATTTATTCTGTCTGTCTGTCTTCATTCTCTTCTTTTGTGGAAGTTTATAATGCTTTAGAAATTTACAGGTATATAGAGAGAATTGCAGTTGTCTCTGTTAATAATGATAGCATCGCCTTCAGCAGTGATGAGGTCATTCAATGGATGCATAAAATACAGGAGTGGAATCCAAAGTTTTTCACATTATCCCACGTCCCTGAGAAGTATCGGCAAGCAGTGTCCAAGTTTTTTAGGAGAGTCTTGATTGCTCGGATGGCCGAGTCACCTGACCTGGCAAGTTCCTACCACCGCAAGCTAAAAGAGGCATATCACACCGAAGAGAAGCTGAGAGACCCAGAGGTTGTAAGGCGGAGCAAGGAACATCTATTCAGACTTCTCGATGAAATTGAGGACAGTTTGAGCAAGACTTATATTGCAGGGGAAGAGTTCAGCATGGCAGACAGGTTGAGCAAGACGGCTTATATTGCAGGGGAAGAGTTTAGCATGGCAGACGTAATGTTCATTCCGGTCTTGAATTTGGAAGACGAGTATATAAACAGCAGGCCAAACATGGCCAAATACTGGAGTTTGGTTCAGCAAAGGCCTTCCTACAAAAAAGTGATAGGAAGATAGTTTGGCGGCTGGAGGAAGTACAGGACCCTGGCTAAAACTTGGTGCTTCATTCGGCTGAGGAACACGCTGAAGAAGTATTAACTTCTTGACGCTGTAGGAATATCTCAAAACTGTAAAAGGAGGGTGGGGAAAGTTTTGGCTGTGAAAAGTCTTTAGGCAAAATTTACCTTTTGAATTGCTGTAAATAGGTTCTGTAGTGTTTCCTCTCTTAGTGTTGAAAGAGCAGGCAGTTGAATTTTTCATGTACTGGACTGCTTTCTGTTCTGTATTCCCTTTAAGGTTGAAATAATTATGTAGAAAACAAGCATGTTATGAAAATAAAAAATTGTAAAGGTTCGATTATTTTGATTGCAAGCAGTGAACTTCATTGAGTTTGCAGTCTTAGAGCACAGTTCATCCGTATTCTAGATCTTTAAGATTCCTGATCTTTAGTAAAAGTTGGTGCAAGTTAGTATATCATAAGTGAATAATTCCATATTGTTGCTAATTGCTGTCGCAACAGCCACATTGCGCATCTCGCGAAGCAACTCAAGGCGGCGTATGTTTCAAGAACAATTTCATGATTAAAGAAAATAATTTTTTTTGAAATAATTTTCCAAGAAAATGTCCATTTTCAAGTTAGAAAATTTATTTTTTTAACTTTGAGTATACATGTATCTTTGACCATAATCATTTTTAGCCAACTAAACAAATGAAATTTCAGAAAACTAGTTGGCAGCGAATATTTTTACTTGAGTAAAAGCAAAAAAGAACAATTATTCGATTGGTTGCGTTGCCTAGAAAAATGAAAAAAGGTAACTAGTTCATGTTGAGATGTATGAAATTTTCGTTTAAGGGCGCACATATGAGCATGTTGAAAAAATTTGATACAAACTTTAATTACAACATTTTCTACGAAATATGCTATATGATCATGCTAAAAATGTTTGTCTTCACTAACCATGAACAAAATAAAATTAATGAGCATTTCATAAGAATTAGAATTCAATATCAATTTTAAACTTTATTAAAAAAATTTTTAAAAATAAAAAATAAAAAATAAAACAGAAATTTTTTTGTCGTTTACCAAACGTGTTTCTGTTCTTTTTCTATTCTAGGAACAGAAATTGACTGCAGTTACCAAACATGTTTCTGTTCTTTTTTTATTCCAAGAACAGTTTTTTTTTACACTTACCAAACGCGTTCTTTTGTTTAGAAACTGTTCCCCGGAACAGAAAAACTTTTTTTTATTTCTGTTCCCAGGAACAAAAAAGAAACAGAAGTGTTTCCATGCGCACCCAAAGTCGTCGAGGAGAGAGATCAAATCCTAACTCGTTTCACACATTATGCAATTTTAAGCATGCAAAAGGGAAGTCTTCCCACTCGGCATTAATGAAGCCAAATCTTGCCCCGGTTTTGACCCCGTTTTTGCAGAAACGACAGCTGATAATCGAGCTAATGAGTCTGGACCACGTCCACTTGCAAACTCACATCAATCGAAAGAAAAATTGAAGAAGAGAAATCAAAATTGTCCTTGGCCTGCTTGTTCCAGCCTTTTCTGATAAACCATAAGGTGGCTGTGGAGGCTTACATCTATCGATATTTCTCCATTATCAAGTTCATCATCATTGCCGGTCTCTTTGGGCCTACTCTAGAAACGCCGATCTCGAAATGGCAGCCCAAGAGGCCTCTTGAAGATTTCATCGTCGGACGAGGCAACTGATGCTGAATAAATTCCATTCGGCTTCTGCGAAGGCGATGAATGCCTGCGTGAGGATGTGAAATCGCAGAATGCAGAGCATGCAGTTTAAAGTTCGCTGATGGGGAGGGTGCAACACTGAATCACGCAGTTCGTAGTTTTGCAAAACTGCAGACACTTCTCGATGTCTTTCCATTTTCTTCTTTTCCTAAATTGTTCAAATTTTTCCGCTCCTGTGCAAGCTCGCTGGTGAGGCTGTTGTCAAGGAGGTGATGCAGAGTGAAGGAGGAGGCATGAGCGAGACAAAAAGAAACACAAAAAGGAAAAAGGAAAAAAAAAAGAAAGAAAAAGGAAAAACAAAGTCCTCATAGGAGAATACTCTTAGTTGCAAATAAGATTTGGCTGACTTGTAAATTGAAGTCCTTATTTGAGATAATATTTACTTTAGGTCTTTTGATAAAATGTTTTTACTTCAAGCCCTTATTTGAAAGTTACCCTTATCTTATTATACTTGGAAGAATAAGAATATTTGCCATTGTAAGTTAGGGTTTATTTGTTTAAAAGAAAACTACTACAGAAATTATTTTTCAATTTTTTGGTATTTAGATGAAAAAAATAATCGAAATGTGGATAAAGTTTTTCACGGATTGAAAACTAAGGGCGCGTTTGGTAACGTTTCTGTTTAAAAATTATTTCTGGGAACAGAAATAGAAAAAAGTGTTTCTGTTCCAGGGAACAATTTTTGAACAAAAAAATGCGTTTGGTAAATTTGTTCCAGAAATATAAAAAGAATAGGAACACGTTTGGTAAATTTATATAATTTTTTATTTCTTTTAATTTTTTAATATTTTTTTTAATATTTCTATTTTATTTCTTATTTATTTATTTTTTTCTTTTTTATTTTCTTCTTTGGCGGTCGCCGGCCTCGGCCATGGCCGGCGCCGGCCGCGAGGGCCGGCGGCCTCGCCGGCCCGGCGAGGCCGAGCCTGGCCGTGGCGGGCGAGGCTCGGCCTCGCCTTGGTTCGAGCTCGCCCCCCCCCTTGGCCCTGGCTCCGATCCCGAGGCCCGAGCTCTCTCGACCAGAGAGCGAGGCCTGAGCCTGCTCGGCCTCGCCGGGGGCCGGCGAGCCTCGCCGTGGCTGGGCGAGGCCGCCGGCCCTCGTCGGCCGGTCGCCGGCGGTCGCCGGCCATGGCCAAGGCCGGCGACCGGCCAAAGAAAAAAGAATGAAAAAAGAAGAAGAAAAGAAAAAAAATAAAAAAGATAAGTATTTCTAGATTTTGTTCCAGAAACAAGAAACAAGTTTTTATTGTTTCTTGTTTATGTTTCTTTTTTGTTCCTGGGAACAAAAGAACAAAAAAGGAACATAAACGCACACAAACGCGTTTCTGTTCCTTTTTTGTTCCCAGGAACAAAAAAACAGAAATTTCTGTTCCTGGGAACAGAAATAGGGTGCAACCATGCAGGCCCTAACTGTTTGACTTGAAAATTACTTTCATAAAAAATATTTTTTTACCATGAAATTTTCAGTACAATAAAAGGACCCTCGTTTCAAATAATTTACCTTTTTTGAGCTCCGTAAGTGGGCTCAATTATTGAGAAAGAGTGCGCTGTGATTGCCTTGGAATTTTTAAGTGCTCGATGGGTCCAATAGAAATATTCCCGCAAGTTAGTAGGGGCAAATGATTTTTGTGTTGGATCATGATATGTATACTTGGATTATATCGAAGTTGAATGACCATTGCCTTGCTTTGATTAAAAATCTAATGGCCATAGGAAAGTGATGGACAATTGTTTTTAATTGGTTATTTCTTTCCCTATACTATTTTCCATGAGCAAGGGAAAAATTACTGAGAATCAAAACTTAATTGGATTGAGTATGAGTTAAGTCCAGTGGAGTTTTGTATAGGTTGCAAAACTTGCATTACGTAAATATGGAATTGTTTGAGTTAAAATGGTTCAATTTAAATCAAATCCAATATGATCCAACAATTTGACAAGTCTATATAAAGGTTGTACAATCATCAATTTTACTGGAAAAACACAAGATAAATTTAAGAGACTATCAATCCTAAAAGGGCAGAGAGAAGCATAATCAATACTTAATCACAATAGAAATCGTGTGGTGTAGCCCAAATATTTTAAAGATTAGTCCTAATTTAGATAATGACGGGGTGCTTCATTTTTTATTGCTTTTATCCTTCCTAAAGGACTATAATTTTCAACAATATTGCCAATCGAGAACCTGAAATCCTAAAAGAAAACAGAAATCTATATGAGCTCAAGCTACTAATGAGCTAATCCCGTTTATCTACTTTTCAAAGGCTAATATTGATCAATTGGAACAAAATTAAGTTGTCACAAGGTATTTTTTAGCTTGGGAGAAAGATAAGTTTTCACTATGGTAAATAAATCTATGATTCTTTCGTAATTTGGAATATTCGATATCATAGTGAAATGAAATAATATGTTATTTTTGGACACTTGGATTTATTACTCCTAGATAGGACGCTAAGACCACAACCAACTATCGTTGAAATTTCTTTTTGATTCTTGAAATTTACCATAACAGGACTTTATTCCTATTTTTTGTGCACAAATAGAATCTCGCATTGGACGTTTCACTATTCCCTAGCTAATTGCTCTTTTTTTTGTGTGTAAAAAATCATCCAAAAACCTAAATTATATCACTGTGACACATTTATCATGAATTTTTTTTATCATGATATAAAAAAAATCCAAATTGTGCCAATTATAACACATTTATCTAAAATTTTTCTTGTGGCATGAAAAAACTTGTACTTAAGTGACATATTATTCTTTGTCAAGATTTTGTCATATAATTTTTTAGTTAAAACAACACCGTTTATATTTCATTTAAATCACATAGGCGCCATGTCAATACCATTTATTTTTAGCATCCATATAGGTAAACAAAGGATAAGTGTACCATGCAAGTGTAAGTTTGAGATTTTTGGTATCATAAAAAAAAATTTAAAGTAAATATATTATAGTGAGCATAGTTTGGAGTTTTTGATGACTATTTTTCTTTTCCTTTTTGTCAAGAGGTACCCTCATGATAGCTGTCAAATTAAGAGACACCTATCACAAATCGAGATCTTGAAATTACTCAGGATCTAATCGAGTCATAAGATTCGGTCTAGTGTCTTAAATTGGTATTTCAAGATAATGACGAGTTTTGTCAATAATACTGTGAAATAAGAACGTTCAGTGAGATTATCACAAAATATGAGCTTAAAGAAAGAGAATTCTAAATAAACAAGAGAGGCCCAGCCCAGTATACTTCCTCAGCCCAAATAAGCTTCAATGGTCTTCTTCTTCCTCTTGCTGCTTTATCTTAAATAGAAGAAAGACAAAAGAGAAATCAGAGCCTTGAGGAACCGAGAGAAAAAAAGGGTGAGGGAAATCGCTGTGGTTAGTTGTAAAACATTAATTAATGCCGGAATACGCCTCCTGCACGTGATTGGTAAGCGTTTCCTCGTTGTTTTTTTTTTTTTCCTCTTGCATGTTAGTTCTTGTTCGAGGAGTTAATGTCGTAGCCCCAGCTGTGTTGGCTTCGCCGGTGACGCTTCGTCCGAGATATGTCGCTTAGATCTCAAATAGGATACTAAAAAAATAAGAATCAATAACTTAGTGGAGGAATACATATTTCAGGTCTGTCACAATACCGAAAGAAGAAGGTGTTAGAGGAATTAAACAGATATTAAAAGAACAGTTGAACAGAGGAATTGGTGATAGTAGAAGAGCTAAACCTAATGAAGTAACTGAGGCAGAGGAGGCTGGAACAGAGGAAGTTGGAGCAAAGGAAGGTCGTGAGCTGGCGATCCAGGTGAATTGATGAGCTGGCGATCCTTGACAGCAAAACATAAAACATAGAAGTTGATCAAGCAAATCAAAGGAGCTGCACAGATAGAAGAACTACTCATATGCTTCTATATTGGTTATTCTGTTATAAAAAGTCTGTAACAGAAATAGCTAAACTAGTATAAAAGGATAAGAGAATGAGAGAAGGGTGTGCGAGAGTTTTACCTTCATCTTTTCCATCTCTGGTTGTTCTTGATTCATCTTGAGCTTTTTCTTTCACCTCTGTATTCCGAGAATGATGAAGTCCTGTACAGCATGAACTAGAAGTTCTGAAGAAGAAATACATTTGAGCTGAGCTATTTTTCATTGATTGTTCAAGATCTAAATCTCCTTCATATACAGATCTTGTTCTATATTTGATTTCTTCTCAGAAGGAACCAGTCAAGTGAGCTGATTTACGCTCTGCTCTAAGTCAAGCCTGGAGGTTTCATATCTCATTATGAATGTTACTGGGAAGCTGGTCACCCAGGAGAGAAACCGAAGAGTGAGCTTTGCCAAGTTGCCTAAAGACAGCAAGATTGAAAGGGTAAGATTATTATTATAAAGGCTCAACCATTGAAGAAATTTCAAATTCCCTTGCTCTAGTTGGATGGAACCTGTAGGTTCATTATCAGGTAGGATGTGCACTTGGTGGAGTGACCTAAGACAGTGAAAATGGCTGGGGAGCTAGAAGCATGATGACTGTCTTGGAGCCTTGGGAATTTATGGCCTTTTTTCTCTTTTTGTCTGGATGTTGATTTTTCTCAGGACCAAGGGGAATGCTTGAAAACTTTCCCTTGATCTAATTTTCCTATTTGGCAATGGAAATGGATCAGCAAACATCAACTTTTGTGGATCACATGGTTGTTGATGCCATCTGGCATGATGAAAAGGTTGACTGTTGCCAACAAATGGTTCTTTCTTGACATTGCATATTGCCTGTTGCCTTTCTTCTAAGGTATGCAGCACATTCAAGATTTGAGATTGAATTAACCCAATTACTTGATAAGGTTGGGCAACATATCTCATTGTCTCGCTATGGCTTGAGTCGAATGGTTGTTACTTCATTTTACCCCCTACACTCTCCATTGACATGGTTTTCTGAAACTATGATCTTACAATGTGGGGTTTTATTTGAGATTGATCGAGGGCAGGGTCAAACATTGGTCTACTACGGTTTCCTATTTTAATTTCACAATTCTCTAAGCTCTCAAAAATATGTTTACTTTTTTCCAGATAAAAGTACATGAGAAAATTGTTCCGACATGTTTTGCGCAAGGCAATATAAGTTCTCTATTTTCAAAAACAGAAAAGATGGTTTGTGGTGAGCTAAAACATGACTGAGTTTTATTTGTATTTGACGATGGAACGAGGCCCAGGGAAAATGAACTAGCATGATTTAAATCCCTCAAGATTTTGGAGGGCATCGTTTCGTCTGCCTTCAGGCTCTTGAAGTATAGGATAGTAACAGAATAGAACTTGCGTTCTTTCTGAGACAGAGCATTGTACCATAGAATCTGCCCTCAAGATAAAATGATGATCAGATCTTCCTATTTAAGCAATTTCAAGTTCAAAGCTCTAATGAAAATAAAGTCTGGATTTCCTCTAGTGCCATATTTCTTTTGGAGCAATCAAAAGCAACTGAACTTCTAATACGTAGCCATGCCATAACAACATGCAGATAGCACTCGGAATAGGAGCTGATTAAACAATCTATGTTATGTAATAGCATGGTACTAAGTTAATGTTGGAATATTGGCCCACATTGCTTGACAAGGGGTTTTATAAGTTTTTTATATTCTTGTGCTGTCCCTGCATTTATTAGTTTAAACTTTTGGATTTGATTTTTTAATGTGGTATTAGAGCTCGTGCTATTTCTTTCACATGTATGTTCGCAGGAATGGGGATGTTGATATCATTCCATATGGCTTGATTATAACTAACGAACATGGTTCATGGCTGCAATTAGAACATTTAATTTCTGATTGAATGCACTCTGAAAAGATGGGTGATTGAAACTTTTCCGCACGTAAGAGGATTTTATGTCTACACAAATCCACCATGAACCTTATAAAAGGACTAAAAAAGGACTAGATCTCAGAGACTTAATAAAAATATTCGGTTGCGACTTTACATGGACCCTCTGCTTTCAAGATGATAACGCTAGATACATAAGCAACTTTACACTGAGACGGAATTCATACTTTATAACTCTAACTAGACATGGATACATAGCTTTCGCTCCGACAATACTAGTATGATTATTCATAGATGCAGAAACAGATTGGAATATCTCCAGTTCAGCTGTTCTCTCCAGAAATGAAACTAGATGCCAGTAAGTTCAGGTTTTGCTCCTTCCAAAACAAAAGGCTGTTCTATACTTGGGCATGAACGACTTGTAGTCCTCATCCTCATGCTGGTACCCTAAACACTTACCCTTGTTTCCGGTCAAAATATTTCTCCTAAATGCAAGTACAGTTAACAGAATAGTGAGCGAAACAATAAATTAGAAAAAGCTTGAAACTTAATTGATTAGTATAAACGACAGTGTTTTTTTTTATTAAAGACCAGACCTTCTTGCATGTGGTTGACAGAGCAAAATCGTTTATCAGACGATATCTTCTACAAATTGATCCAGTGCACGGCTTGGATTTGTTGCATCTCTCACAGGATCAGTGGGCTTCTGTGATTTTTGAACTCCATCAAAAATGGTTGAACGAGCTGATAGCACGTGAGAAATCTTTTTCATTGACGGCCTGAGTTGGGGATTATCAGATATGCAAGCGACCGCAAGCTTTAGGATGGTCAGAAGTTCATCCTCAATGCCTGGCATGGGCGTTTGCAGGCGTGAATCCAATATATTCTTCAAAACTACTGAGATCTCCATGCCGACCGGAGCTAATAGAGATGAAAGACTATCACCCGGATGTCTTCCTTTGATTACCTCGATGGCTACTATTCCAAAGCTATACACATCGCATTTCTCTGTCAACCTTCATTGTGTAAGCAAGCTCTGCACAAAGAAAGAGATTATGTGTTAGCACAAATACATCGCTTTAGCTAAACCGTTGGATCAAGAGTCGATTTTAGAAATTAACCTGGAGCTACGTAACCATATGTGCCGACGACTGCACTCCAATTTGATGTGTCCAGCTTAAGAAGCTTAGCCGTGCCAAAGTCAGAAACATGCGCCACATACTCCGAATCAAGTAGAATGTTGTTACTCGAAATATCTCGATGAACGATTGGAGAAATACAATCATGGTGCATATAGGATAGAGCATGAGCCACGCCTTTTACTATATTCACCCTCTTGTTCCAGTCCAACTCCATGGCTTCTTCTTCATTGCTCAAGATTGTAGACAAGCTTCCTCTGTCAAAGTACTCATACACCAAGAATGAGTGTTGTGGATGCGAACAAAAGCCCTCTAGTTTCACAATATTGCGATGTCGAATTTCCGTCAATGCCTTAATCTCATTCAAAAATTCCTTTTGATTTGTTTGCCCACTATCATCTGTTTGATAGAGCTTCTTTACAGCTACTATATCGCCTGATCTTAATTTGGCCTTGAAGACACTTCCATAGCCTCCCCTTCCAATACAGAAAATCTCATCAAAAGCCCCGGTGGATTCTATGATGTCTTCATATAAGATCATTCCACTGTACTTTGATAGAGAAAAGACTTTAGTTGTCTTGCTTGATAGGTCTGCTTTTGGATGGAACTTCTTCCTAAGGAAAATGAAGAATATTCCAGAGAAAATAAACAACACTACTCCTAGCAAAGGCAACACAATAAGAATAACCCTGCCTCCCGTTGAAGAGTTTTCCCTATCTACCACCGCTTGATTACATGGCTCAAGTCCTCCAACATTTCCACACAATCCGTTGTTGCCTTCAAATGCTTCTTTTGTTGCATTTTGGAATGCTATGGTGTTGGGGATGGGACCCTCAAACTTGTTGTGAGAGATGTCCACCTCCATCAAACCTCGCATATCCTTGAAAGTCTCATATATAAGGCCAGAAAGATTATTGTGTGAAAGGTTGAGTTTCACTAGGCTTTCCAGCTTGTTGAATTGAGCTGGGATTTCACCGCTTAACAAGTTACGACTCAAGTCTAGCTCGAATAAATGAGTTAGCATCCCTAATTGGCCTGGAATATCTTGGCTCAATTGGTTGTTGCTCAGATCCAAGTGGATTAATTTTGAAGAAAACTCGATAGTCGGCGGGATAAACATGCTTAATCTATTCCTTGACAAATCCAATTTTTGAAGACTAGGTAGCGACACAATATTTGGACTTATTCGGCCAGAAAGCTGGTTTCTACTTAGATTCAAATTCACCAAAGAAGTCAATCTTCCAAATTCTTTCGGAAGCTCACCAACTAAGCTGTTGAAGGAAAGATCAATTGCACCTAGTTGAGTTGCGTTTCCAATCTCTGGAGGCAAGCTACCAGTGATGTTATTTCCCGCAATTCTTAGATCCCTTAAATGCATGCAACTTCCCCAATTTGTTGAGATTTCTCCATAGAACTTGTTGAAACTCATGTCGATAAAGGTCAGGTTGGGGTAGACACCGAAGGTCTCAGATATGTTTCCAGTGAGCTGGTTTTCCTCAAAGCGTGCTCTGACTAAGCTTGTGCAATTTCTCAAACTTCTAGGGATAGAACCAGTTAAGTTGTTGCCACTCACTGTAAGGTTTTGGAGCAACCCACCTTGGCATAGTTTCTCTGGTAAGAAGCCGCTTAATTGGTTGGTATCCAATTGTAGCACCACCAAGTTCACTAGATCCCCTAAGGATCTAGGAATTGAACTAGAAAGGTGATTGTCACGGAGAAACAAAGATGTTAGGGAGGTCAAGTTACCCAAAGAAGAAGGAATTGGGCCGGTGAGCTGATTTATTTAGCTCTAAGTCAAGCATACCGTGGAGATTTTCCATTTCATTAGGAATGTGACCGGAAAGCTTGTTACCGTAGAGATAAAGAGAGGTAAGCTCCGTCAAATTGCCTAATGTTGGTGGGATTGAACCCGTAAGATTATTTTCATTAAGGCTCAACTCATTAAGACGATTCAAATTCCCTAGCTCCAGTGGGATGGAACCAATAAGCTCATTAGCAAATAGGTGTAGTTCTATCAATTTGGTTAAGTTCCCCAAAGTGGAAGGAATCGGTCCTGTTAGGAAGTTGGTGTCCATGTGAAGCACTTCCAAATTTGTCATATTTCCCATTTCAGGAGGAATAGAACTAGAAAGGGAGTTGTTATAGACATAGAGTCTAGCCAATTTACTCAAATTACCTAATGAGGAAGGTATGGGTCCAGTCAACTGGTTCGAATACAGCGCGACCTCATTGAGCAAATGCAATTGCCCGATTTCTTGGGGAATGGATCCATTTAACTCATTGGAAACCAGGTGCAGGACTTTGAGTTTCGTTAGATGGCCAATCTCCGGGGGTATATTCCCCATGAATCGATTGATAGAGAGGTCAAGATAGGTGAGATTGCTCAAGAGACCGATTTGAGGCGGAATATGGCCAGAGAGACTATTTATACCCAAGTCCATGTATGTAAGATGAGACAAAGATGAGAATGGAAATTCGTCGAGCGTACCTTCAACATAAGCATTGGTGAGATTTATCTTGATTATGCTTCTCCCCTGATTGCAGGAGATGCCATACCAAGCACACGGACTTATGGTCGAGTTGGAACTGGAGCCATGATGAGGAGAGGGAGTCCACGAAGAGAGGGAAGTAACCGATTGGTTACTAAGACTGGACTTCCACTTGAGGAGGGCTTGGGCTTCTGCAGGGGAAGCATGAGTAGGAAGTGGAATGACAAATGTGGTGAAAAGGGCAAGGGCAGCCACAAGGCTCATGACTTTTGTGAATTCTAATGAAGGATCCATCAATTCTTCTTCTCCTTCTTCACTTTAGGCTTTAGTAAGTTGGTTTTTGTCTTCCTGAGGCAACAGGTGATGCTTAAATAGGCTGCAGAAACTCACCTTCTTATCATTTTCCATGGTAATGGGAATGCAACAAAACAATAGCCAACCAAAGAAGACTAGGAAAAGGCACATTGATATTGCTTCGCATGCCGTAGGAGTAGACATCTAAGAGTTGACTGGGATCAATTTTTGGTCCTTGAAGACTTCGGAATTTTTACTTTTGTACTTTTCGTAGGGGCCAATTCCCAAAAAAAAAAAAAAGTCATAAACTTTAAGTCTAGTCTCAAATCTGTTCAAACTTTTTTTTTTTTGTCTTCTAAAAAATCCTAAACTTTAGGTCCAGTTCCAAATCTACACTAACTTTTATTTTTTGTCTCAGAAAACACCCCAAAACTTTAGGCTTTGTCCCAAATCTGCCATAAACTTTTCTTTTGTCTCAGAAAAAGCCTAAAACTTTAAGTCCAATCCCAAATCTAACTCAAATTTTTGTATCGAAAAGGAAATCATCAATTTTTACTCTAGTCCTAAATTTGCCCCATTAGCCTTTTGTCCAAAAGTTGCGGTTAGTAGTGCCTATTTTGTTTTTATATCCTACAATGGTTTTATTTTGAAGATAATTTTCCATGCTGCCTTGTCAATGTGTGATTATTATCGATATGGAAATGTCACGTTAAGTTAGGATTGGACCATGGGGTAGATTTGAAAATATATTAAAAGTTGGTGATTTTTTTGGGTACAAATGGAGGGTAAAATCCAAAATTAGTGCACTCATCAATTGTTACGTGTCATTTAACTTAGCAATTTAACAGCAAAATTTAATGAAAACTAACAAAAGGTAAATTTGTCATATGTGTATCAGTTTGGGGTTTTTGATAATCAAAAAATTAGTTTGAGATAAATTTGTCATAGATGTACAAATTTAAGATTTTTCGTGGTTAAAAAATTAGTTTGTGGTAAATTTATCATATATTTACTAGTTTGAGATATTTCGTTGTTAAAAAATTATTTTAGGGTAAATTTGTTACATCTGGACTAGTTTGGAGTTTTTCGTGGCATTAACATCTTTTTTTTTAGACAAAACAAAATTCGAGATGGATTTGAGATTGTACTTAAAGTTTATGGTTTTTTCTAAGATAAAAGAATAATTTGGGGTTTTTTTAGACAAAAAAAAAATTAGGGCAGATTTGAGACTTAACCTAAAATTTGGATTTATTTATTTTATTTTTATTTTTTAAAATTTTAGAATTGACCTCTCTTCATGGTGACTCGGTCAGTCCCACTTTTCGGAATTGAGTCCCAGTGGGACTCAATTCCGAAAAGTGGGACTGTCCCACCCATTATATGAAATCAGAGACTTTGACTTGGACCGAGAAGACTTAGAGGCCTTGAAGACTTCGGAACTTTTTACGTTTGTAGTCTTCATAGTGACTCCGTCAACCCCTCTTTTCGAAATTGAGTCACACCCATCATGTGAAATCAGAGACTTTGACTTTGACTAAGAAGTCTTTGAGGTGAGTGATGTAAAGTCAAGACCTATCATGTGGTTTGGGAACGCTCAACTTTCCACAAGATCGGACCGTAATTTGGGCCACACAGATTTTTGAATTCAAAGCGCAAAAGGAAAGTCTTCTCACTCAGCATTCTTGAAGCCAAATCTTTACGCGGTTGGCCTCGTTATTGCAGAAACGACTGCTGATGATCTAGCCAAATGGCCCCTGGCAACGGTAAAAAAAAAAAAATCTAATGGCATATTTGGAGTGGAAAATTGCTGAACATGGGAGCTTGGGCTGAGTTGTGTATGATTTGGGTCCAAGTGGGATTGAGTGTGAGCTGCCAAAATTGTTTTACAAAAATATGGGTTAGTATGTGTTATATTGGTCAATGTGAATTGGATCCATTTTCTACCCATTCGTACTTGACCTGATCCTTTGCTAAGAATAACACCAAATAAATCTAAAAGATTATTTATATCAATTGATGGAAGAGCAAAAATTCATTGAGTATTAAAAACTTGTCAGGGATCAATATTTTCTCCAAAACACAATCAACTAATATAAAAAATTGATGACGAAGTACAAAAACAACACACATAAATTTTACATACAAAACTCAGTATGGAAAAAACTACAGATCACTCAAAACTTCCACTAATCACTGAGAATAGCAAAATATATAATAGTTCGTCTCTAGTCACATAGCTAGAGAGTGAACACATCAATAATACAACAATATATCATTAGTGGATTAACAAATGAAGTAAGAAAACTCTAACCACAACTAGAAAAATCGAAAGACAAATCGGAGAAGGATCTCAATGATGATCTTGATATCATGAATAAGATATTAAAATTTCCACCGATTCCGACAAGATTCCACATAAATCTAATCTGCCTCTTCTCCTTTTAACCTTTGTCTCTCTGCCTCTTTTCTTTTTCTTTTTGTGTGAACACTCATTTTTCTCTTCTAACTATAAAAAACATTCCACCTTAATTTTTTTCTTTTTTTTTTGATTTTTTTTTAAAGATGTGCTGGGCCCCATGAGGCGGACCCAGCCTATCATCAAGTAGGAAGTTCACTTGTTGGAATGACTCAGACTGAAAATGGCTAAGGAAGCTAGAAGCGTTATGACTATCTCAAAGCCTTGTGAATACATGGCCATTTTTCTCTTTTGGTCTGGGAGTCATTTTTTCTCAGGTTCACGAGGATTCCTCAATCTTATTTTCCTGCGATTTTCCTATTTGACAATGGAAATGCATCAGCAGGCATTAACTCTTAGAAGGCCTGTTGGTACATGTCATTTGGCATAATGAAAATGTTGACAATTCCCACCGGATGGTTCTTTCTTGACATTGCATGTTTCTTGCTGCCTTTCTTCTAAGCATTACAATCAAGAATTAAGATGAATTGACACAAATACTCGAGATGATTGGGTGAACATAACTCATTGTCTCGCTATGCCTTGATTCGAATGGCTGTCACTTCATCGTTTTCTGTCTATGCGAATATTCATGAAGTTTTCTGAAACTTTGAGTTTATGATATTGGGTTTTGAATAAGAGCGATCAAGGGTGGGGTCAAACATTAGTCTACTATGGTTTCCATTTTCAAATTCACAAGACTTTGAGCTCTTAGAAGTTAAGTCTACTGTTTCCCAGACGAAGTTTATGAGGCGACGTTTTTGACATGTTTGCCAAGGCTGTTTTCCAGGTCTAAGTTCCCTGTTCTGAAGAACGAAAGAGATGTTTGATGATGAGCTAAAACTCAAATGAGTTCTACATGTATTTGACAACGAAGCTAGGTCAAGCAAAAACAGACCATCATGATTTAAAACCACCAAGATTTTGAGGGCTGGATATTTTCTGTCTTCACGCTCTTGAAATATAAGGTAGTGCATCGCGTTCTTTCTGAAACAATGGAGAATCTCCTCTTGAGATGAAATGATGACCAGTAATCTTCCTAATTTGACCACTTCAAGTTTGAAGTTCTAATGAAAACGAAGTCCCGATTTCTCTATTTTGAAGCAATCAAAAGCTACTGAACTTCACCACCCGCCGCGGTGACTCAGCTGGGTAGGCGCTAAACTTCCATCGAGGAGGTCTAGTGTTCGAAGCTCTTGCAACTTGCGTTGCAGGAAGGCTAGCTTTGAGTCTTTTGGCGAATTACCCAGTGGCACGTGTGTGGTAGCTAGCACGTGTCACCCCTAGCAGTTTACTTTCGGCTACCGGCCGTGCGGGTTCCATGGTTCAAAAAAAAAAAAAGCTACTGAACTTCTATTGAAGACTCATGTCCTGGCAACATGCACATATCACTCTGAATAGGAACTGATTGATTGAACTTTGTCATGAGACATAGTGGCAGTAATTGCACGAAACCCAAAATTATGTTGGATGGCCACAATTAGAAACAATTAGTTTCTGATTGAGTGCACACTGAAAAGATCCATGATTGAAACTCTTCTACATGTAAGTTGATTTTGCATCTACGTAAATCCGGAATAAATATATAGGACTAATAATGATCAAGAGTTTAGACTTCATATAAATGTTCCATTTCAACCTTTCATGGACATTTTGGTTTCAAGATAACCACACTGGATACATCATCAACTTTACATTGATACAAAAGTAATATTTTCTAAGTCTAACTTGACATGGATACATCGACTCCGAAGACACTATTCTGAGGGATAAGTACACTAATGGTGCCAAAAGTTGTGTATGGCGCTCACTTTGGTGCCAAAAGTTTCCGTCGGATCACTTAAGTGCCAAAAAATTTGAAAAACGCTCACTTTGGTGCCAACTCCGACGAAATTGGCCGGAAATCCGACGTGGCCTTTTTTTATTAATTTTTGACGCCGACGTGGCTCGTCGGAGAGCTGAGTCAGCATCCAAACACCAAAACGACGCCGTTTGGTGTCTCCCCCAATTCAAAACCCTAATCTCCGGCCGTCGCCGTCCTCGACGGTCCTCGCGCTCGGTGGCCATGGCTTCGACCCCGACCTCGACCCCAACCGCGACGATGGCCACTCAACGGCAGCGGCTCCAACCTCGACCCCGACCCCGACCCCGACAATGGCCACTCGGCGGCCGTAGCTCCGACCTCGACCTCGACCCCGACCGCGACGATGGCCACGGCTCAAACCCCGACCCCGACCCCGACGATGGCCACTCGACGGCCGTAGCTTCGACCCCGACCTCGACCCCGACCTCGATGATGGCCACTCGGCGGCTGCAGCTTCAACCCCGACGACGGCCACGGCTTCAACCTCGCCGGAACCCTAATTTCTTCCCCATGTGAGCTAAACGGCGTCGTTTCCATGAAGCCATCCACGTAGGACGGCAAAACGACGTCGTTTTCTTAAGGAGGACCGAAAACGACGTCATTTAAAGGCTTATCAATTTTTTTTTTAAAAAAAAATCATTTTGGCCGGAATCTTTCGCCGGAGGCTGGAATCTTTCGCCGGTGGCACCAAAGTGAGCGTTTTTCCTCCGATTTGGCACTTAAGTGATCCGACAGAAACTTTTGGCACCAAAGTGAGCGCCGTACACAACTTTTGGCACCATTAGTGTACTTATCCCCTATTCTGATTATGACTAGATACAGAAACAGTTTGAAATATCACTTGAGTTTAGCTGTTGTCTCTACAAACGGAACTAGATGCCAGAATGTTCTAGTTTGCTTCTTCCAAAACAAAAAGGCAGTTCTATACTGGGGCATGAACGAAACAGAGTCCGCATCCTCATGCTGATATGGGTTAAACACTCAACTTTGTTGACGGTCAAAATACTTATCCTAAATGCAAATAAAGTAAACACATAAGTGAGGGAAACAATATAATGAAAAAAAAAAATTGGTACTTAATCAATTAGTTTAAGCTACTCTATTTTTCCTTAAAGATCTTAGACATTCTTGTATGTGGTTGACAGAGCAAAATCATATATCAGACGGTATTTTCTACTAACTGATCCAGGAAATGGCTTGAAGCTGTTGTGTCTCTTGCAGGATCAGCGGCTGTCTCTGAATATTGAACGCTATGGAAAGTGGTTGAACAAGCTGATGGTCTCCAAGAAATCATTTTCATTGACGGCCTGAGTTGGGGATTAGCAGATGAGCAAGCGACTGCAAGCTTGAAGATGGTCAGAAGTTTATCCTCAATGCCTGGCGTGGGCGTTGGCAAGCGTGAATCCAATATATTCCTAAAAACAACTGAGATCTCCATGTCGACTGTAGCGAATAGAGATGAAATGCTATCACTTGAATGTCTTCCTTCGATCACCTCGATAGCCACTATTCCAAAGCTATACACAACACGTTTCTCCATCACCTTTATTGTGTAAGCAAGCTTTGCACAAAGAGGGTGATATATGTATTGGCATGAAGACATTGCTTTAGCTCAATCTTTGGATCAAGAGTTGATTTTAGAGATATACCTGGAGCTACATAACCATATGTGCTGATGACTGCATCCAGTTTGATATATCCGGCTTAAAAAGCTTAGCAGTGCCGAAATCAGAAACATGCACCTCGTAGTCGGAATCAAGCAGAGTGTTGTTACTGGAAATATCTTGATGAACAATTGGAGGGTTACATAAGAAAGAGCATAAGCCATGCCTTTTATAATATTTGCCCTCTTGTTCCAATCCAACTCTTTAGCTTCTTCTTCATTGCTTAAGATTGTAGACAAGCTTCCTCGGTCCAAATACTCATACACTAAGAAAGAGTGTCGTGGATGCGAACAAAAACCCTCTGGTTTCACAATATTGTGGTGTCTAATTTTTGTCAAAGCCCTGATCTCATTCAAAAATCACCTAATCTTAATTTGTCCTTGAAGGTATTTCCATAGCCTCCCCTTCCAATACAATAAGTCTCATCAAATGACCCAATGGCTTCTATGATGTCTTCATGATCTTTCCCTCGTACCTTGATAGAGGAAAGAATTCAGTTGTCTTGGGTCCTAGTTCCGCTGCTTCTTTCTATGGAAAATGAAGAATATTCCAAAGAAAATAAACAGAAGAACTGCTCCTAGCAGAAGAAACACAATAAGAAACGCTCTGCCTCCCACTCGAGAGGTTTCTCTATCCACCACCGTTTGATTACATGGCTCAAGTCCTCCAACATTTCCACACAATCCGCTGTTGCCTTCAAACGTTTCTTTTGTTGCATTTTGGAATGCCGTGGTATTGGAGATGGGACCCTCAACCTTGTTGTGAGAGATGTCCACCTCCATCAAGCCTCGCATATCCTTGAAAGTCTCGTATATAAGGCCAGAAAAATTATTGTGTGAAAGGTTGAGTTTCACTAGGTTTTCCGGCTTGTTGAATTGAGTTGGGATCTCACCGCTTAACAAGTTACAACTCAAGTCTAGCTTGGATAAATGAGTTAGAATCCCTAATTGGCCTGGAATATCTTGGCTCAAGTGGTTGTTGCTCAGATTCAAGTGGATTAATTTCGAAGACAGCCCAATAGCCTGTGGGATAGACATGCTTAATCTATTCCTTAACAAATCCATTTTTTCAAGACCAGGTAGTGACACAATCTCTAGACTTATTCGGCCAGAAAGCTGGTTCCTGCTTAATCTTTGGACACAATCTCTGAACATAAATCATTGTCTCGCTAGGCCTTGATTCGAATAGCTGTCACTTGGTCGTTTTCCATCTATACTATCCATTCATGAAGTTTTCTGAAACTTTCAGTTTACGATGTTGGGTTTCAAATAGGGGTGATCAAAGGCGGGGTCAAGCATTAGTCTACTATGGTTTCCATTTTCAAATTCTCAAAACTTGAGCTCTTAGAGGCTAAGTCTACTGTTTCCTAGATGAAGTTTATGAGGCGTTGTTTTTGGCATGTTTTGCGCAAGGCTATTTTCCAGATCTAAGTTCCTTGTTCTGAAGAACCAAAAAGATGATTGATGATGAGCTAAAACGCAGATGAATTCTACTTGTATTTGACAATGAAGCTAGGCCAAGCGAAAACAGATCATCATGATTTAAAACAACCAAGATTTTGAAGGCTGGATATCGTCTGCCTTCACGGTCTTGAAATATAAGGTAGTGCCAGAACAGAACTCGCATTAAACAATGGAGAATCTCCTCTTGAGATGAAACGATGACTAGTGATCTTCCTAATTCGAGCACTTCGAGTTTGAAGCTCTAATGAAAACGAAGTCCGGATTTCTTTATTTTGGAGCAATCAAAAGCTACTGAACTTCTATTAAAGACTCATGCCATGGCAACATGCACATAGCACTCCGAATAGGAACTAATTGATCGCCCTCTCTGTCATGATACGCAGTTATAGTAATTGCACGAAACCCAAAATTATGGTGGATGGCCACGATTAGGAACAATTAGTGTCTGATTGAATGCACTCTGCAAAGATCCATGATTGAATCTCTTCTGCATGTAAGTCAATTTTGCATCTGCATAAACCCGAAATAAACGTATAGAATGACTAGCAATGATCAAGAGTTTGGAGACTTCACATAAATATTTCATTTCAGCTTTACATAGGCATTTCTGCTTCGAGATAACAACACTGGATACATCGTCAACTTTACATTGATATAAAAGTAACATTTTCTAAGTCTAGCTTGACATGGATACTTTACTTTTGACTCCAAGGACACTAGTCCGATTAAACTAGATACAAATTGTTTGAGAACTAGATCTAGATTCCAAATTATGCAGGGTTGGTTGCAGATTCTAAAATATGAGGAATCTGTTTCGATGGGTAGGTTTCGAATTCTTAGTTGGAAGAACCTGGAACATGTAACCTAGAACCTAGAATAAGTTTTAATATTTTTCTTAATTCATGTTTTCGCATGATCATGTGATATTCCATATTGTTTGATGATGAATTTATAATTTGAAAACACTAGTTTGTGCTTTCACTTTATAACTGAGACTTTTACTTTATTAATGTTCATATTTTTCGTGTGTCTTTATGGTCAGTAAACTATAACAATAAGTGATAGTCATTAAGGATTTTAATTTACTGCGATCATTCAATGAATAATATAAGTGGAACCTGAGTATACCTTGGAACTGATCCTAAAACCTGTAACAGGGTAGGTTCTAGGTTTTGGGTTATATAGGGTAGATTCTAAGTTTTAAAAATTAAGGAATCAGTTCTAACAGGTAGGTTTCGGGTTTCATATGGAATCTATACAAAACTTGGAACTGCTCACCTCTATTGCTTATATTAAGACTCTGTTCACCCGGTTAAACTTATATCAAATTTAATTGATTTAATTTCGCAATATTTGTCAAGTTTATTGAAATTACCTATTCATCCCCTCTAGGTAATACCGTAAGCCAACATTAGTTAGCATATCAAAAGGACACTAGTCAGAGAATAAGTGTAAACAAGTACTCGATCTCATATCTCTAGTTGCATAAAAGTGAGGTACCCTTTATTTTTCACTTGGCTGCTAGACAGCTTCAATGGGATAATGGCGACTCCCAATATGGTTGGATTTCATAGATAGATCAATTTCAATTTTAATTTTCCAATGGCACCTGAGATAAGGGTTTGGGGAAACTTGAGCCAATTGAAGATCGTTGGTTTTCAATTCGACATTACCTCTAAACTCATCTTCTCGTCTTCGCCTTGCTAGAAGGGTCACAATAGGTACACACTTGTCATGTTTATCCTAAACAAATTTTAGTGTCACAAAAAAGTTTCAAATTGATATACTTGTGCCTAGGAGGCTTAGGAATTTTACAATAAGATTCTTCAAATCTAATTTTCGAAGATGCTTTGACGTTTGAACCTTTAGTACCCTAGTTCACTATTGCAAACAAGTGTGATAGGTGCAAGACTACAAGTCAAAGATCTAACACCGACCTACAACTTCAACAGAAATTTGGAGTGGGAAGGACATTAAATGGCACATTCAATCATGTATGAATAAATAAAAATTAAGTTAACCGGGGCCAAATGAGCTTTTGCAGCTCTTGATCTTCGTTCCCATGGACAAATAAGAATGGCGTACACTAACGAGAAAAAGCACATATAGGAGTTAATGATGCAAAGCAAGCATGTTCATCTAGACAATCAACCCAATTCAGACATCACACTTAAAAAAGATGATGACATAATATAAATGAGCATCCATATGCCGAATTGCATTTTAATCCAACAAAAATTATCTTCCTTGATCTACATTGCACATAGTTCAAAGGGACCACTTCCCAACAATTTCATCGGTCCCCATGAAATTTGATGGCCTTCCGCTTTGGCTTCTCCATCCATTTGGCTTCTCTTAGTCCATCCTTATTATTTTTTATGCCAACCATTTGGGTCTTCCAGTTTCACATGTAACATACGCTATGGAGATTCCAACTATGATTCCACATGCATAGCCTATCTTGACTGCTTTCCTAGCAAACCTACTACCATGCTGTCTTGAATTATCCTCTTGGAAGAATGATTGTTGTGGAGGCTAAGCATCACCAGGGCATGCGTTTCGTAATGGAGTTCCACATAAGCTTAGGTTTCCACGAAATGACTTGCTTGTGAATGTGCTCTTATCTTGAGGTATGGGGCCTGTGAGTTGATTCTCTGAGAGGTCCAAATACTCAAGGAATGAGAAATCGTCCAGTTCTCTAGGAACCCTCCCACAAAGCTTGTCTGAAGATAAATATAGCCATGCAAGGTTAATCAAATTTCCAAGGGTTGAATGGAACCCACAAGATGGTTGTGGGAAAGGTCGAGTCCTCTGAGAAAATGAAGATTTCCAATAACACTTGGGATGTTCCCTTGAAAAGAGTTGATCGATAAGTCAATGCTTGTGAACATGTTCAAGATCCTTTCTAGCCGAATCTCCATTCCTTTCATGATCACATTCATGGAAGCTTCATACAATTGAGTTCCAGCTTCCTGGCTCATGTACAATGATTTGTTTTGTGGCTTTTGCCCATTTTATCCATTCATCATCCCTTCAAGCTTTGCTATCAAATTGGCTAGTAAAGCTTTGCTATCAAATTGGCTAGTAAAGGACCAACAAAGTCGTTATTTGAGAGATTCAAAATGTGCAACTTAGGAATGAGATGATCTACCCTCGGAAAATCTAAAATACATTTAAAATTGTTAGACCTCAGAGTAAAAACTTTTAGGTCTAACAGTCTTCCCAACCATGCTGGGAACTTATCCACTATCTTATTGTTGGTCAAATCTAGGACTTCAAAGTTTTTGCAATTGATAAGGGATTGTGGCAATGTGCCTTGAAATTGATTTTGACTCAAGTCAAAAGTTCTCAAGCTACTTCGTATTGAAAATGTTTGAGGGATCGTGCCTGAAAGAATATTTATTCACAAGTTCAAAACAAATAAACCACTACTCAAGTATGATAAGCACCGGGGTAGGCTACCAATTAAGGTATTATTAGACAAGATGAGGTGTAAAAAGGTTGGTGGCATTGCAAATCAATAAAGAGATCTTCCTTGAAAGTTGATTCTCGCTGAGGTGTAAATAGAATAGGTTAGTCAAATTACCAAAAGAAAAGGGAATTGGACCGGTGAGCTGATTTGCACTCAAATGCAATAGGTCCATATTTTGAATTTTTCCCGAGTCATTAGGAATGCTACTGGAAAGATTTTTGAAGCTTAGTAGCAGTACCTCCAAGTTCATTAGATCCCCTATGGATCTAGGAATCAAATGAAAGTTGATTGAGGTGGAGGCACAAATAAACTAGGCCAATCAAATTACCCAAATATGAAGGAATTGGGTTGGTGAGTTGATTTCCACTTAGCTTTAAGTCATGCATAGTGCGGAGATTTCCCATTTCATCAGGAATGTGACCCACAAACTGGTTCTCATAGAGGTAAAGAAGGGTAAGCTCCATCAAATTGCCTAATAACGACAGTATTGAAACAATAAGATTATTATTGTAAAGACTCAACGAGCTAAGAACGTTCGAATTCCCTAGCTCTAAGAGAATAGAACTATTAAGCTTATTGGCAAATAGGTGCAGCTCTTTCAATTTGGTTAAGTTCCCCAGAGTGGAAGGAATTGGTCTTGTTAGGAGGTTGGTATCCATGTGAAGCACTTCCAAATTTATCATATTTCTCATTTCAAGAGGTATAGAACTAGAAAGAGAGTTGTTGTAGACATACACTCTAGCGAATTTGCTCAAATTACCCAATGAGGATGGGATGGATCCATCCAATTGATTCAAACACCGCGACCTCACTGAGCAAATGCAGTTGCCCAATTTTTAATGGAATAGAGCCATTTAACTCATTGAAAGCTAGGTGTAGGATCTCCAATTTCGTAGACAGCCGATGTTTGGTGATATTATCCCCAAGAACCGATTGATATGTACAAATTCGAAACAATACAGCTTGATCATTACAATGCACAGTTCTGGTAAAAATTTCGGAATATTCTCAAATGAACTCAGAAAATTATGAAATTTTGACATGTTATCAATGAGATCTAAAGGAAAAAAGTTTCATGAAGAACACCAAGTGAAATTCCTTACCTATCAAAGTAATAATTTATGTATTCCTTGCTAACATTCTGTAATAACTTCCAGCTTTAGCATTTTCATAGGAAAATCGTTTCGTCATTCATACCTTGTTCATTTATTTAAAATTTTGATATGTTGTTCCTGAAGATGTTCCCTACAACTTGCATTAAGGATTCAAAGTCAAATTTTGGCTAGATAATTACAGAAAAATCATGAAATCACTGAAAGTCATACTGTCTTCTGCAAAAACAGTCTACTGTCCTAAAGAGAACTACCTTTACTCTTTGAATCTCAGCATCCAACATCCACAGCCAAGTGTTTACAAGTGTATTACACCACATTACAACCTCTTTACTTCCAAAAATCCACCATAGCTAGATCCTTGAGTTCCTATTTCAATTCAAAAACCGAAATCCATCAAAACATGCTCTGTTTCTACTTAGTTTCTTGATCTAGTTCAATTTTATTTGTCCAAAATCAACATGCAGCTTTCAATTCCTCATTTTCTCACATCTACCAACCTCTCACTAGATAATAATAGCAAGCAAAACATAGATCAATGAACTTCTACTTGCCTCAAGTCTTCCTACTCGGTTGCTAGCAAAAAAAAAAAAAAAGGGTTTGGGGATCTTAGCTTGGCTCAATCGGTGACGGGGATCGGCGGCATTGACGGCGGCAACTTGGACACGGCACAGGCGGAGGGTGGCCTTCCTTCTCTGCCCTCACACGCTCGGACCGCTCATTGCACACCCTCTCTCTCTCTCTCTCGCTCGAACTCTCTCTCTCTCTCTCTCTCTCTCTCTCTCACTTGCTCGCCCACTCACTCTCTCGGCCTCACTCTCCCGGCCTCACTCTCCCTTGCTCAAACCAAAAGCCTTTGCTTTCTTTGATTAATTAATTTGCTAATTTTTGCATGCAGGTGACAAATGGCTTCAAGGAAAGGACAAGTGGAAGAAGGGTGAGGCAAACATGGACAAGTGGTGAGCGGCTTCCCCCCCCCCCCCCTTTTCGGTTGACAGCCTTAGAGGCTTCTTGGGCTTGCTTGGGCCCAAAAATTTGAGGCCAAAAGTCCAAACTCAAAGGCCCATGGTTTTTCAAAGATAAGCCCATAATTATGAAGCACTTTGTTTTCTTCCCATAATCCAATTGCTTCATGAACAAATGTATAACCGAAAGTCTTACGTGCAATCGAACTCCTCAAAATTTTATTCTTAAATTTCAGCATGCATGTTCCTCATGCATGACCAAATTCCATCCTTTCGGTTCTAAAAAAAATAAAAATATTAATCAATCATAGTCCAAAGATTTTCTCTTGTTAAATGGTTGATTAGTCCATTGCTAAACATGCCATATCAATCCAACAAATAAACAAATACAAATTACTGTTCGTAGTTGAGACCAATGCCATATTTCGATGATACTTCTATTGATTGGTCATGACCATCACCTATTCGATGATTCGTTGAAATTCTTGGATGCCACACATCCGTAGTTGGAATGTGGTATTCCATGAAGAAAAGATGTACAAGGATCGTTAGACAAAGCATGAGAAGGTAGTATAACCAGAATACGTTGAATTAGACACAATACTCGTGAAGATGTTTTCAGTAGATCAAAGTGCACTTGAAATAGAGGTTCAAGATGAGCCTATTATCAGTAATGAGGTAGTTCAAGAGGAACGCAATGATTCGGAGCAAACTAACGACCCTGAAGTACCTATCTTGAGGAGGTCTACACATGTGAAAAAGCCAAAGATAATTTTTTATCTATCAGCTAATACTGTTCTGAGCCATGTCTCATATACAGATTCATGAGAACCGGAGACTTACGATGAGGCAAAGATAGACACGTCTCATTTGCAGTGGGAGTGTATTATGAAAGAAGAGATGAGCTCGTTACTTCAGAACAAAACATTAGGAGTTAACCAAGTTGCCTACAGGTAAAAAAGCTTTGTTAAATAAATGGGTGTACAGAACCACCGCCTTGGTGGTTGCGATGGTTTGGGCTCTCTCCTCCTCACGAAGGGGAGGAGTTCAAATCCCCTCATGGTTGCTTGAGGTTTTAAGTGTGACGTCAGGGTGGTGGATCCTCTGCTAGCGTCACTCCAGGATTTATCCGCCGGCTGCCAGCTGTACGAGGTTCCTTGGGTATATATATATAAAAAAAAAAAACAAATTGGTGTATAGGATTAAGAATGAAACATATGGTAGTATTAGATACAAGGCAAGACTTGTTGTCAATGGTTTTTCTAAAAAAGAATGGATCAACTACTCCGAGATATTTTCACCTGTAATGAAAATGACATCAATTAGAATTTTGTTAAGTGTAGTTGCAGTGGAAGATCTTCATCTTGAGCAGTTAGACGTAAAAACAACATTTTTATAAGGTAACTTAGATGAAAAACTATACATGACACAACTTAATGGTTTTGAAGTTAAAGATAAGGAACACATGGTATGTCACTTGAATAAAAGCTTGTATGGCTTGAAACAAGTTTCACGGCAATGGCACTTAAAATTTGATGATTTTATGAAAGAAAAATGATTTGTACACCGTAAGTTTGATCAATGTGTTTATTTTTGCAAATATGACGATGGTGACATTGTGTATATCTCTTTATATGTGGATGACATGCTGGTGGTTAGTTCTAATATGAAGAGAATTGTAGAAGTGAAGAAGATGTTATTATCACAATTTGCTGTGAAAGACTTGGGAGAGGGCTAAGAATATTTTGGGCATGAAAATCATCAGGGACATGAAAAAAAAAATTATGGTTGTCGCAGGAAGACTATGTGAACAAGGTGTTAAAGAGATTTAACATAAACAAGGCAAAATCGGTTGCAACTCCTTTAGCGAGTCACTTCAAACTTTCTAATGGTATGTGTTCGAGCACTCAGGCTTTGAAAGATGAAACGATGGTAGTTTCATATGCATCAACAGTGAGGAGTTTGATGTATGCCATGGTGAGCAAGAGACCAAACACTGCACAAGTAGTGTGACTTATGAGTCAATATATGCAGAACCCAAGCAGAGAGCATTGGAATGCAATTAAATGGATATTGAGATATTTAGCAGGTACTTCCAACTACTCACTTTGTTATGGTGGTACATCTCTAGAGTTGGAGGGTTATATAGATGCAAATCATTTAGTTGATCAAGATAGTGGTAAGAGTACCACTTGATATGCCTTTATAGTTGTAGGTATAATAGTGAGTTTGGTATCTCAATTATAAAAAGTAGTGGCTTTATCGATGACAGAGGTAGAATACGTGGCGATCACAGAAGCCTCCAAGGAAATCACGTGGTTATAAGATTACATGGAGGAGCTACATTGAAAACAACTAATCAATACACTGTAGAGTGATAGTCAAAGTCCAGTACACTTAGCAAAGAATACTTAGCAAAGAATGCAACTTATCACTCAATGACTAAACATATCAAAAAAACGTTATCACTTTATCATGTCAACATTGAAATATAATGAGTTAAAGCTACAAAAAAATTGATGGCTCGAAGAATCTAGCCGACATGTTGACCAAGATAGTAAACAGAGATAAGCATATTTTATGTAAATTACCATTGGTATTACTCCATGTTAATTGATGAGGAGTATCGTAGAGGCACAAGTTTTTCAAGTACTAGTTTTTGAAGAAGATAGATGCAAAGTTGCTTGATGCTTGAGTATATTTGTCTTCAAGTGGGAGATTGTTATAGATGGAGCCAAATATTTTTAGGAGTTTTTTTTTTGTCTTTTGTATTAGATTTGCTTTTAGGTTAAAAGTTATACCTTTGTATTAACAATGACAAAATGCTAGCCATCAAGATGCTTAAAAAAAGAGAATAGAGAGGCAAGAAAAAGAGAGAAGAAAAAAGTGATTTTTTTTTTCTTTATGAGGGTTCTCAATCTCTTTGTGCCCTGATTTTGAGAGATAATCATCATTGTATTCCAACTTTTTTCGAAGTTTAGTGGATTCGAAGAGTACCGTTGTGTGGAGACATAGCCTAGGTTTGGATGAACTTCGTTAACGAATTTTCCAGCATGTTCTTCTAATTATATACTTTTATTATTATATTCTACTTGGTGAATTGTTTGCGAACGTTATTTTTCTGGAATTGACGTGCGATTTCATAACAGATCACTGGTGAGAGATTAGTTGGAGTTGATGTCACAATTACCAATCATTCTTAAATCATTCTAGTTTATCTCCACATGGGTTGCCTTACTTCATATCCTCAGTTTCTATCTGTTTCAGCAAGTCATAGTAAACAGGGTGACGTCCCGTGAACCCGATGGTCAACGGTAATAGCCAATGGCATGGGTCTTGTGATGAATATAGGAGATTGATTGTTAAGTACATACATTCAATATTTGGGTGTTCTAGTGTGATAAGCTCCAATTGTTGATGTGCCGGTATGGTGAGCTTTGTTTTTTGTTATGAATTTTCAGTTGGTACTAAGGGAGGCAACAGGACGAAGATGATGGGAGAGAGAAACAAAATTAATAGCAAATGGAAAATGAATGAAAGAAATTAGGCTCCATTAGTTTTAGTAGAAAATGAATGATTTGGAAAATATATATATATTTTAAAAATGATTACTTGTAACTCTTATAAATAGTTATTGACAATGGAAATATTTTTTATTGATTAATTATTTCAGGCGATCATTTTTTCAAATTTTTTTTAAAATGATTTATTTTTCACAAAACAAACAAAGCCTTAATGAACACTGAGTTTAATTAGTTCATGAATTCCAGCTTAGCCTTGTTTGATTAATCTGAGTCTAGTTTAGTCTGCTGGTTCTAGAATTAGCTCCTATGGGGTGTCATTTGGCTTGTTCATTTTTAAGTCCTAATATGTCCATGGTTTCCAATCTTTTTTAGCATGTTTAGGTTTCGTTTCGATAATTAAATTGTGGACTGCGTTCGTTGAATACTTGCTGTTCATTTCCTCATGGAGTGTAATTTGAGCTAATCTCAAGGTCATTTGATGATCATTTTGATTGCTCTTGATGGCATGATAATATGTAGTTCATTTTCTAGTAGTTTTAGTATCCTTAGGCGCAATTTTCATGTGAAACTCGGGATTGTTGCTTCTGCCTTCGTTCTGGATGTTGCGGGTCACTTTCTATTTTTGTGTGTGTGAATTTGCATTGAGTCGAGCCCCGCTCTGGTGTTGCTTTGAGCATGTTGAAAAAATAGCATGTCAGTTTCATGGCAATGTTGGCATGTTAGTTTCATGGCAATGTTGGCACGTTAGGTTGATTGTTTAGATGATTTGTGGGTTGTGCACTTTGTATGTTGCTGATTGGAAACGCCTGGGCTTGTTATGTGAAAGTTTTGGTCCCATCTCAGTATAATTTAGATTTATGCGAAAGCACAAAAGCATGTCATTCATTCCTAGTCGATTTGGCATGGTTGAACATCATTTGCATGGGCGGAATGGGCTTATTTGCATACCGAACGATGCTGTGGGCTATGGATTGGGCGTGATTTTGAAGTGTGTTGATGTGATTGGTGGCTTAATTTCGTAGTTCATGTCATAGATTCCAGTTTAGTTCAGGTTTAGGTAGGTTAGTCTCTTAGAAAAAATTGAATTTGATTTGAACATAGCTCATTGGAGATTCTGTCCCAGGGTTTAATAACAAGGCCAAGTATTTTCTTTGTTTGACACTTCCTTAAATTTACTTCCATATACTTTATTCTTATTGTACTTGTTGTGATTGTCTTTTTTTTTTTTTTTCTAATTGGGCATTTATGCATTGACATTGTTTAGTGGCATAGTCACAAAATGACAATGACTGTGTGGATCAGACACACGGACCCCAAGAGTGCTATAACTTGACACAAGACGATACTTAAGTGGCATAATTTATGAAAGTGACACTTGAGTGCCAAAATCGGAGAAAGGGATTACTTAAGTGCCACTCTAACCAAAATCCGGCCAAAACGCTGACATGGTCAAATAATGCAAAAATGACGTTGTTTTGGGCTGACGTGGTAAAAAAAAATATAAAAATTAATTAAATTAAATTTAAAAATAATAATTTTAATATTAAAGAAATTATTAAAAAAAAATGGGGGGAGGCGGTTGAGGGTTGCCGCCTCCCTGCCGTCGCCAGGAAGGGCCGGCGACGGAGGGGGGAGGGTCGGTCGAGGTTGTCGGGCCCTAGCCAGGGGCTGACGACCTCGGCTAATTGGCGGCGAGGGCTGTGACCCCCACCTAGATCTGTGGCGAGTGGCGAGGGCTCACGGCTCTTGCGCAGATCCAATGAGGGTCGGCGGCCCTCGCTCGGCGGGGCCAAGGGCCGCTACTCGCTAGGCCCTCGCCTAGGACCGGCGAGGGTCAGCGGCCCTCGACCTCGGCCGACCCTCCCCCCTTCGTCGCCGGTCCTTCCTGGCGATGTTGGGGAGGCAGCGGCGGCCCTTAGCCGCCTCCCCCCCCCTTCCCCTTTTTTTTTTTCTAAATTTTTTAATTTTTTAATATTAAAATTATTATTTAAAAATATTTTAATTAAGTTTAATTTTAAAATAAATTTAATTAATTATATATTATTATTTTTTACCACATCAGCCCAAAATGATGCTGTTTTTGCATTATTTGGCCACGTCAGCATGCAAAACGGTGTCATTTTGCACTCACTTTGCTAGAAAATTGACACGTTAGCGTTTTGGCCAGACTTTGGCTGAAGTGACACTTAAGTGATCCGTTTTTCTTCAAATGTGGCACTTAAGTGATACTTTTGTAAGTTATGATACTTAAGTGTCATTTTGTGCCAAATTATGACACTTGAAACGTTCTTATGCCGTGTGAATCATATAGGTAGCTATCCAACCAAATTAGTGTACCAAAAATTAGTGTAATCGAGTTCCAATCTCGGAATCTTTGGTTGTGCAAAAGTCCGGTACTTTCATACTTCACTTGGCTCCTAAATTGCCTCAATAGATTGGTAGTGACCTTTAGTTAGGTTGAATTTCTTAGATAAATATATTTCTATAGTAATTTCCCAATGTCGCGCGAGATAAGAGTTTAGGAGAACTTGTATCAATTGAGGACCGTCGGATTCCAACGTAACATTACCTCTAAATTTGTCTTTCAAAAAGGTTGCATTGTTGTGATGAGTCCACCTTTGTTATATTTACCATAAACTAACTTTTGTGTCTCAACAAGATTCAAATTTAAATACACATGCCACATTTACCTCAAACTAATTTTCTTGTTACCAAAATGTAAAACTAGCACACTAATTATACATAAACTAGCACACTAATTATAAACTAATTTGTGTTGCAAAAATCCCAAATCATCAAAATCTTTATTTGGGAAATTTCTTAAAACATTCTAATTTTTCCCTAAGAGGCCCCTTGAGTTTTGAAAATCTGCACAAAGTCATTATGTTTATGACTTGAAAATTACTTTGGGATAAATATGATACAAGGGTACTACTTTGAGAATTTTTGTGACACATAAATTAATTTTTGGTGTCATGAAAATTAGTTTGGCTAGATGTGGCACATATATATCAATTTAAGATTTTTAGTGATGCTAACTGTAGAATTTTCTTGTCCAAAAAAAAGAAAAAACTGTAGAATTTACAAAAAGTTACTAATTGACAGTGGACTTGATAATTCATTATGTTGTTGGTAGCTTATTGATAAGTAAACTTATAAGCAAGTTACTAATTATATTTTTTTGTGAACAATATTTGAAAATTACCAGCAACTTCGGAAATCCATGAACATGAAAAAATTTCAGCTTTTAGCCTAGGGGACCCTAGAATTTTGCAATTAGATTACTTTGAATTTAAATTTTGAAGATACTTTGAGGTTTGAACCTTTAGTGGCCCGTTCACTACTGCAGACAAGTATGATAGGTACAAGACTACAAATCAAGGATTTAATACCGACCCGCAACTTCAACATAAATGTGTGGTGGGACAATGACACATTTAGAAACCCTTAAGGACATATTTCAATGGCACATTCCATCATATAACCCTGGATTAAATGGGCTTCCGCCAGCTCTTCGTCTTTCCTTCTTTTCCATGGAGAAAGAAGAATGGCCTACACTAAACAATAAAAGGAATATAGAGTGTAAATTATGCAAAGCGAGTTTTTTAGAAGATCTCTTTCATGTTCATTTATTCAATCGACCTGATCAAAAATCATACTTAAACAAGAAGAGGACAACATAATAAAAACTAGCATCCATACTAGAAAATGCATTTCAATCTGACAAAAACCGTATTCCAAAAATCTACATTGCACATAGTTTAAAGGGACCACTTCCCAATAATTTCATCAAACTCTATGAAATTTGATGGCCTTCCACTTTGGCTTCTTCACCGATTTGGCTCTTCTCTCCATCCTTTTCACTTCTCTCGCAAGCCATTTGGGTCTTCCACTTTTACAAGAAATGTACGCTATGGAGATTCCAATCACAATTCCAGATGCATAGCCCATCCCGACTACTTTCCTATCAAACCCGCTACCATGTTCTCTTGTATTGTCCTCTCGGAATAACAACCGTGGTGGAGGAGGAGGCCGAGCATCTCCGAGGCATGCGTTTTGTAATGGAGTTCCACATAAGCCTACATTTCCATGAAATGAGTTGCTCGTGAATGTGCTTAGTTGCTTGTCTTGAGGTATGCGGCCTGTGAGTTGGTTCTTTGAGAGGTCCAAATACCCAAGGAATGACAAATCTCCCAATTCTCTAGGAACTCCCCCATTAAGCTTGTTTGAAGATAGATCTAACCATTCAAGATTAGTCAAGTTTCCAAGGGTCAGAGGAATTGACCCCATGAGGTGGTTGTGAGAAAGATTGAGCCCTATGAGAGAATAGAGATGTCCAATAACATTTGGGATGTTCCCTTGAAAAGAGTTGAGTGATAAGTCAATGGTTGTAAAATGGGTCAAGATCCTCACTAGCCGAGTCTTCTTTCCTTTTATGACCACTTCCACGGTATATAATGAGCTCAAGTACAAAGATTTGTCTCGCGGCTCTTTATCATTTTGTCGGCTCATCATCCCTTGAAGATTCGCTATCAAATTAGCTGGTAAAGGACCATTGAAGTTGTTGTTTGAGAGGTCTAAAATGTGCAACTTCTTAAAGAGATGAGCTACCCTTGGAAAATCCAAATGACCCTGAAACTTGTTGGACCTCAAAGAAAGAACTTTAAGCTCTGGTAGTGTTCCTAGCCATGTCGGAAACTTATCCTTTATCTTATTGTTGCTGAATTCTAGAACTTCCAGGTTTTTACAATTGACAAGGGATCGTGGCAATGTGCCTTCAAATTGATTTTTACTCAAGTCTAAAGCTCTCAAGCTACATCCCATCGAAAATGTTATAGGGATTGTGCCCGAAAGACTTATCATTCCCAATTTCAAAACCTCTAATGCAATGCTATAGTTTGATAAGCATTTGGGTAGGCTACTTGCTAAGCTATTATTAGATAAGATGAGGACTCTGAGAGAGGTGGCATTGCATATTGATAAAGGGATCTTCCCCGAAAGTTGATTGTTGTGGAGGAACAAAGAATCTAGGTAGGTCAAGTTACCCAAAGAAGAAGGAATCGGGCCGGTGAGCTGATTTGTACTTAGCTCTAAGTCAAGCATAGCGTGGAGATTTCCTATTTCATTAGGAATGTGACCGGAAAGCTGATTATTGTAGAGATAAAGAGAGGTAAGCTTCGTCAAATTGCCTAATGTTGGTAGGATTGAACCCATAAGATTGTTATCATTAAGGCTCAACTCATTAAGACGATTCAAATTCCCTAGCTCCAGTGGGATGGAGCCGGTAAGCTCATTAGCAAATAGGTTTAGCTCTGTCAATTTGGTTAAGTTCCCCAAAGTGGAAGGAATCGGTCCTGTTAGGAAGTTGGTGTCCATGTGGAGCACTTCCAAATTTGTCATAGTTCCCATTTCAAAAGGAATAGAACCAGAAAGGGAGTTGTTGTAGATATACAGTCTGGCCAATTTGCTCAAATTACCTAATGAGGAAGGTATGGGTCCATTCAACTGATTTGAATACAGTGCGATCTCATTGAGCAAATGCAATTGCCCGATTTCTTGGGGAATGGAACCATTTAACTCATTGGAAACCAGGTGTAGGACCTTCAGTTTTGTTAGATGGCCGATCTCCGGCGGTATTTTCCCCAAGAACCGATTGATAGAGAGGTCGAGATAGGTGAGATTGCTCAAGAGACCGATTTGAGGCGGAATATGGCCAGAGAGACTATTTATACCCAAGTCCATGTACATGAGATGAGACAAAGATGAGAATGGGAATTCGTCGAGCGTACCTTCGACATAGGCACCGGTGAGATTTATTTTGCTTACGCTCCCTGCTTGATTGCAGGAGATGCCAAACCAAGCACACGGACTCATGGTCGAGTTGGAACCAGTGGCATCACGAGGAGAGGGAATCCACGAAGAAAGGGAAGTGACCGAATGGTTACCAAGACTGGACTTCCACTTGAGGAGGGCTTGGGCTTCTGCAAGGGAAGCATGAATAGGAAGTGGAATGACAAAGGTAGTGAAAAGGGCGAGGGCAGCCACAAGGGTCATGACCCTCTTGAATTCTAATGAAGAATCCATCGATTCTTCTTCTACTTCTTCTCTTTTGGTTCTGGTAATTTGGTTTTTCTTTTCTCTGGGCAACGAGCAATGCTTAAATAGGCTGTGAAAACTCACATTCCTATTATTTTCCATGATAATGGGAGTATGCAATAAAACGACAACCAATGGAGACTAAGAAAAGGTGCGTTGATATCGCTTTGCATGCCATGGGAATAGTCATTTGAGGGATGACTGGAACGAATTTTTGGTTCCTTGAGGACTTTGGAATTTGTTACTTTTGTAGTCTTCACATGTAACTTTCTCACTCGGTCAGTTCCTATTTCGGAAATTCTCTCTTTTTTTCTCTTTTTCTTTTTTTTTGGTTCTGACCTATTATACGAAATCCAGACGCTTCGACAGAGAAGACTTTGAGGAAAGTGATGTAAAGTCAACATCTTTCGTGAGGTGTATGAAAACTCAACTTTCCACAATATCGGACCTTAATTTGCGCTGCACAACTTTGAATTCAAAGCGCAAAAGACAAGTCTTCTCACTCGCTATTCGTGAAGCCAAATGTTGACGCGGTTGACCCCAAACGACAGTCGATCATCTAGCCAAATGGCCCCGAGAGCACCGTCAAAAAAAAAAAAAAATTTCTAACGGCTGCAAAAAAAAAAAGCGATCCATGTCAATTTTCCAAATATACTGTTTTCCATATTTGAAGGAGAATATTGCTAAGAATTGGAACTTGGGTTGAGTTGAGTACGACTTGGATCCGAATGGGGTTGAGGGTGGGTTGTCAAAATTGTATTTCAAAAATATGGATTAGTATGAGTCATATTGATCAATTTGAATCGGATTCATTTTCAACCCATCCATATTCGACCAAATCCTTTACTAGGAATAACATTAGATAGATCTAAGAGACTATCGATCCTAGATGGGTAATCAATAATCATATTACAATGAATGTTGTATGCTGTAGCCCAAATTTTGTTGAGATCTAGTCTTGACTTAGATAATCCCAAAGGCGCTTTGTTTTTTTTTTTTTTTAAACCACTTCCCTCCTTCCTAAATGACTATAATTTCCAAAGGTACCTCAAATCCAAACAAAACAAAAATGTATATGGGCTTGACTTAGATAATGAGCTAATCCTGTTTCCTATTCTTAAAAGGCTAGAATTTACTTCATTGGAATAAAGCTAAAGCTTCATAAGGTATCTCCAGCTTGGAGGAAAGATAAGCTTTCAATATGGTCAAATACAACCTATCATTCTATCACAACTTAGAACATTCGAGACGATAGTGAATTGAAATTGGAAAATGAGTACATGACCGTATCGTCATTTTACAAAATAGATGGTGGAATGTTAGCCACCACTTTTGAAGTTGGGAGCAGGGATACTGACTTTGCCAGTTTCATAATTTTTTTGTCAACAAATCGGTGGGATATCCACTATTTTACATAGGAACAAGATGGCATTTATTTTTCTTTTTTATTTTAAAAAGTGAATCAAATTGATAATATTCAAACAATAAGTAATATATGAAGAATCCAACCGCAGCTTTTAAAATAGTGGATGTTATTCTCCAGCTAGAGAAAAGATTTTGTGAATATTGTTCCTAAATAAAAGAAATTTAAGAATAAAAAAAATAATACTGCAAATATCTTGTATGCTTTGAACCTTTAATTATTTTAGGATTTTGTAACAGATTGACACATAGCCATGGAGAAAAATTCATTTGTCTTTACTTCTTTGATTACAATAAATTAAGATGTACTGTAACGCCAAATTCAGTTGGTATCTGTCAAAACACACACACACACACATATATATTTGACATTTAAAAATTTTGTTTCTCTTATCTTGTTTGGATGAATGGATTCATATTGAAAGCAACTTTATTGATGAAAATAATGTTAGTGTTAAAGACAACATAAACAATTCAATTGAAAATGCTGGTGATGAAAAAGTCATGACACCATGCAATCTTCAATTATAGGTGATGAAAACAACTTCACTAATACTTTAAGGCCATCAGAGAGTCTATTTATAGCAATGATTCAAGTGAAACGAATGAGAAGTCACAATGCATGATGATTTTGCCATTAATTGCAAGGCCAACATTTCAAGTGTTTTTCATCTTTGGAATTTGATAGATCTTTCTAATGACATTAATGATTTCTTTTAACTTAGTGTAGGTAATTCTTTTACTTGTGATTATCTATTTCGTGGTATGTGATTTTTTTTTTTTTCATATTCAAGGATTTTAACTTACTGGAATATGTAGAGTTTCCCCATTCAGATTGGTGCTTTTCGAGCCTTTATAAATCTTCTAATCCTAAATTAAGCCACGAACCAAAATTAAGCCAACAGAAAAGGGAAACGATGGAAAGTTAAAATAATAAAAACAAACAAACAAATGAAACCGGTCAAAGCATTGTCCTGGTATATATATTCTCTTTCTATTGTAATTGAGGGATGTAACAAAGAGATGCGATGTGTTAATTAGAGTGGATAACCTTAGTTTAAGAGTAAACCAAGGTCAAATCCCATGTCTCAAATTCTCTTTTTTACTTTTACTCTCAATTTTCTTTGTGATTGTACGGCAAAATCTAATAGTTTTCTCCATTCAAAGTTGTGGCTGGTATTAGACGGTTAAAAAATGAAAATTACGGCATTGTTACGATCTTAGCGAAACTCATTGGAATTAAATGTCATGGACACTCTAATTTATTGCTCCGAGGTCACAACATGCGATGCTAAGGTCCCAGCCAATGCCAGAATGCCTTCCTCATTTAATTCCTGCCATACAACTATTTGGGGGCACCAAAACCCCCAGCACACGCATTCAGTAAGGGCTTAACGGGGCACCAAAACCTCCAGCACCCTAAATCTTCAGAAAACCACCATAACGTCATTCTACATACTAGCTATTACATTTCCATGTAAATCCTTCACTTTCAAATGAAGTAGCGTGCGGTCGTAGAGTCTGAACAATTCATAAGACCAATAGTGCAATATCTCTAGACAAGATTGCTAATGCTGCGATTTTTCATCACCGTTGCATGTCAGAATCCCGTTACTCATGCATCGGCCGAATGTAGGACCAAGAAATCAAACCTATTTTCAAGCAACTTCGTCAAGACCCAAAAAATTGCCAAAAGTAAAGGGATGCAAAAGTGGAAAGCAACTCACGTTAGCACTCTAACTATGAACTATGTGAAGATGCAGTAGGGGAATAGGCAGGGCGTCCCCTAGGCACATCTCTTGGAGCTGAGAAGCTCTTTCGCCATTTCGTACATCAGGACTCTCGAGTGTAAAAGGTCTCTGATTTGGAGATGTAACTTCTCGCATATTCAGCTTCGCGCGGGCTGCAGGATGAACTGAAAAGGAGAGGAAAAAAGGGTCTCCAATCATATAAAAATTCTCAACAATCAGAAGAAGCACCATCGGGAATGAGGAGGGTCCTCACTATGTGTATGTGACGCAGAGGAAAATATACTTGGATTCCAAAAGATAGTGTTTAATTTGAATACTGAAGCGCAGATTACAATGTTTTATGCGCTTATTTATAGGGAGGTCGCCATTTAGGAAATAATCAAATAACTCAAATCAAATAATAAGGAAGCTATTAAAAAATATGCAAAACACGTCCAAAATCTTTGACGTCTTGGAAATCAAGGAAAACTCGTGAATTTGAAATCAAATATCATAATCCATTTGTGACTTTGAAGGTTTTACAATCTTCTTTGATTTGTGAGACCGCTCTTTTAACGCTTGAAGGTTTCCATATGAGCATTTGCCTGTTGTTCTACATTAGTATGATCCACTCCGACTTTGGTCCTCGTCATCGTACTTGGGTGCCCTTCGGTCTCTGTGATGATCAAGAGTTGTGCTACAGCTCCTACTTTGAGGACGGTAACTCCTTTCCTTGTTTCTATTCCTGTCGAGATCATATCGTCCCCTACTTCTGCTGCGACTTCTCCTCTAATCGCGGTCTCCATATTCGTCTCTGTACCTGAAAATCGATCTTGCTATCAGTTGCAGCAGAGAATGAGAGCGAACTAAATGCAACTCTGCAAGATACAATGAATCATGAAGATGGTTAAGGGACATCCGCTACTTAATGGCGCGTCAGTAGAATTTTTTTTTTTCTCATTTTACTTTGAACGAAAGAACAAGGTGCAACAAGCTTGGATGTCACCTAATGAACTGGTTTAGAGCTTAAATGACCAATGTCGCGACGAAATTTTGGGTGAACCACCTAGGGTTTGGCTAATGGATTACTAAGTCTAAACTTAGCTCGAGCTCTCCCAAACCCATACCAATTCGCGACTTAGGTTGAAGTTTTTAACATGCAAATGATTTTTCAGTTAGGAGTCGCCACTAATATATTTTTGGTGGGTCGATTAGAAACTTGTAAAATAACGGGAGATTTACTTTACTCCTACGAACCAGAAATTGTGAGTTCGTAGATTTGGTTACACTAGATTTCTCTAACGTCCTTTTGGTACCTTTCTCTTTTATTGTGAAAAAAAAAAATTGTTTGGCAAGCAGCTTGAATTAATTTTAATTTACCTCCCTAACATGTAAAGTGTTCGTGCAGGTGCGCAAACCATCAATTTAACATCCAAGAAAAGTAATGAATAAATTGCAGGACTTACCTCAAAATATTTGTAATGTTAAATCAGAATTCACATCGACATTCCTAGATATGATTTCCAATTAACACGTAATTTCTTTTCATTTTTCAAATATTTAATGAGAATCATGCTTTATACAATGCATGCTACTAATCCAACATGAAATGATATGATATGGCAATATGACTTAAATTATATAAGCATGCAGTTTATCTTAAAGAATGAAATTGATTTATTCTGAGACAATTTTTTTTTTTGTATTTTCCATGAAATTCGAAATTAGAAAATTGCAAAAATTATCTATTTAAATTAATATATCATCCAACTTATATGAAGATTCATATTAGGTCAAATCTTAATTTAAACTAGGATGTTATCCCTAACCTAAAATGCAATCTATCTAGGAGAAAAAATATCTAAACTTAAAAAAAAAAATGTAATCTTATCATAATATGCAATGACATGGAAAGAATACCCTAATTCTAAATTTTTCTTTTTGGATATTTTTTCAAAATTTTGAAATAAATAAATTTCCTATCCTAAATATTCAAGATAACCCTAAAACAAGCAAAGAACCTAATCTAACTCCCATTTTTGGATTTTTTTTTTTACGAAAACAAAATCGACTCAAACGACACAACAACACATCCAACAAGATAAGATTGATATCCATCAATTGATAAACTATATCTCGCGCATGAGATCGGATTGGTCAATTTTAAATAAAATCACAAATCGTATCTCGAGTGCCAATTTTTCCATGCGATTGCGAGCCGTATTTCGAGCATGAAATCGGACTATCAATCATATGCACGTTGTGAAATTGGGAAGATTTTCCAACTTAAAAGGGGAAACGAATCAAACAAGGAAATAGAATTTTCAAAAATCAAAATAGATAAGATTTTCACCTAATTCGAATATTGGCCTCCAAATTCCGATCCTCGAACGCCTACTCGCGATGCAATGCGGTGGTGCTCGGCTGCTTGACGATAGTAACTCGGCAAGGATTACCGACACAACTCGATGATGTTTGCGGTTTAGTGCTTGCGGCGGTATTGCTTCGTTGGGATTTAAGTCTATTGGAGTGATTCACTAGAAAGTCCACGAACTCCAAGAATGTTAGACGAGATGATTGTAGCAGCGAAGGACCGAGTAACGTGTCCCAAAACCAGCAGGAGTAGCCACCTGGAATCACTAAACAAAACAAAGAATTCTTGAACTATAAAGAGGCTTGGCAAATAAGATGCGAACCCAACGATGGCCAGAACAACGACTTAGGAATCTTGGGTGGCCTATCGTCAAGAAAGATCGGTCAGCAATAGAGCGGCAAAAAACTGGTCTAGGTGGCCCTTCGTCGATGTAGCGGCTCACGGCCAACAACTGCTCGTCAGTATGTTCCAAACCTGCACCGTGGAAGGAACGCCCTCGGTGATGGATTGGGCTGCGACGGAGGTTGCGATCAACATTGGTCGCATCATGGGCTCTCGGTCCGGACTCGGTGAATGTATCGGGTAACAGCAGGAGCTTGCTTTTTAACATCCTCCGTTTCTCTTTCGGGGTGTTATGTATGATGGGGACGTGAATATCCTCCAGGTGTTGCCGTGAATGGAAGGGATTTCTACATAGACTCCCCACGTGTGTGCATCCTCCGGAATAAAATAAAATAATGAGATCTAGACGTGAGACATTGATGAATAATTGGGACATTGATGAAGAATTGGAGGCGTGTGATTTTCTGTCTATGTTGCTCTCTAACCCCTCCTTATGCCGACTCAACGTGGCCATATATTCAATGTATGGCCCCCCTTCTATGGTGTAACAATCTATTTATAGGTGAGTGGACTAGGATTTTAAATCAACATCCATGAGGATTTTTTCCGAACGCAATATTTTTTATTTTTATTTTCGACATTTCCTCTAGATTTCTTTTGCAAAAATGAATATTCTCTACCGATTTTATTACACATTGCCAAAAATTCGAAATTATAATAGGAATTTTCTCAAATTTCAAATTTTGCAAAGATAAACTTGTCATATCTTCTCGAGGATATGGGTTTGGGCCAATTTGCTCTCTTCATGGGCTTACTCCAACTTGTCAATTTAAAACTCAAAACCACCAATTCAAACTTATCTATTATCAGTCCAATGCAAATAAAAAGATGCTCATAAAATTATGTGCTATGCAACTTAATTTTAATATTTTTGCTTAGGGGTTAAAAATTAATCCCTAATTTTTTATGCAATAAATAAATAACTGAGTCGCCAAAATTTAGGTGTCAACAACCAAAAAGCATAATCTAGCAACCAACAACTCAATGGCATAATAGAAGCTATCTAAAAGAAATTAGATGCCACATTGATAACCTACTTGTTAAGGACGATCATAGGAGTCTACAATGTCATGCACAAACATCTTAGTTAAGGAAACACGGACACATCCTTCATCTGACTAGGATGTGTCGTCAGTGTGCTGATGGAGTAAGTCCAAGTTCATGAGCTCTTCATTCAGCACAAATTAACAAATGCAGTTTTAGGGACAAGGGCATAACAAGTGTTAAACGTTTTACTCATTGTCCTGTGATCTATTATATTCTAAATCTATTCAGAAATATTAAATCAGCCCTCATCTTGCTGCCGATGTCCTTTTTTCCCTGAAAAATGGAATTTACTCAATATACATGAAATTAACTTTACTTTTTTACAAGACTCTCATGAAGACCAAAACTCAGATATTCATTTAAATTAAGGAAAAATTGGCGTTCAACTCAAAACCCTAAAATTGGCCCTTCAAGTTGTAAATTGTTTCATTTGTCAGTCAAATTCTCATAATCGATTCTGGTGTAAATTGTTTCATTTGTCAGTCAAATTCTCATAATCGATTCTGTCATTCAGTAAGTGGTGAAACAGATGAGCTTTATGCGTTCGTTATGATCCAAACTATCCAGATACTCTTTTTTATAAGTAATAAAAATAAATATCAAGTTGGATAAAAAGGAACATGGTTGAATGTATTGAGGGGGACGTGCTGAACGAGACTAGGGACCACCGCGGAAAAGGCTGAAAATATTTTCTGTGGATGGTAGTTGGTTAATTTCGGATATCGGTACTAAAAGTATGATTGGTCACCATATATATATATATATAATTTTACGAGTATAGTTACTTAATATCGACATTATGATGAATTTACTGACATCCAGATAATTTGTAAGTTACCAATTAATTCTTTTTTTTTTCTGTATAGGTAATAAACAACTAACACTATATTGATTTCATCAACATCTAAATAAATTTGTAATTACCAATTTCTCGTACATTTTACAAGTGCATTTAGTAAACTAGTTACGTAACAATGGATTTATGAACGTTCCAATAAAGTTGTAATGATCCACTTCTTTCAAGTTTTACGAAAGTGTTAGAAGAGTACTGACCCTATAAATTTTTTTTACCAATGCCCCAATAAATTAGAAAATTAATAATTTTTTATTTTTTTTTGCAAATTTTATAGTGTACTTAGTAAACTAACACTAATATAATGAATTCACAGATATCTCAATAAAGTAAATAAGTGACTTTACTTTCGGTTAATAACTTTATATAAAATAAAATATTCTAATTTCTTTTCGATATATATTCTTAATGTATCTATGTCCGAAAAAGTTAGAATTACCAAAAAAAAAAAAAACTAAACTTATTGCAATTGTGTTAATTATAAACATTTTTTGTCAATTTAGTTATAAATCTTTTGTGATTATGCTAATTTAGCATATTTAGCCAATTTCGGCCAAAATCGTTAACATAAATGCTAACTACTTTACGGTGACATGGTTGTTTGGCTAGGTCTCCACCTATATTGCTAGTGGCTGGCCCACAAGAATATCTTAGTAGTATGTATACCCATAGACCTCTCAATGAGCTTATAGAAACACTAATCATTAGCACCAACCCACTACAGAATCCTCTAAAATCCAATAAGCCGATCCAAAAGTAATATCATAAATTGATTTCACAAAACAAAACACATAATTTTTATGTATTCCGTTTCATCAAACAAAACATATTTCACAAGACATTTCTCATAACATTTTGAAATACATTTCATAAACCAATAACCCATAAAGTAATAAATGTTAGATCTAGACTTTTATGCAATAAAAATGTCATTTCATAATTCATACTATATATAATCTATATTACTTTGGAAATATGAGTTTACTAACTCGAAGAAGAGATGGCACCACTTATCTGAAATGCCCAAAACCAAACAACGTAGCTAAACGAGCCAACGCTCTCGTAATTCTATCAATTAAATGAAAATTGACATTAAAACCAAATAAAATACTACCTTAACTACGAATTCACTAAAATAAGCTTAACTGCTAACAAAATGAATCTGACATGCCAACAAATCGCTCACCTAAAACTATTGTTCAAAGTTATTCACTACACAAAACTTGAGTTCAAAATTCTAATATTTCACTTCAACTAAATCATTACTTCAAATTGAATCCCGTCAAATCTCACAACTCCAAACCATAATCCATAATTTACATGAAATGTCATAGCTAAACGACTTCAAAATTGAATTTTACATCTTAGATTTCACACAACTTTGAATTTGCACCATAATCTCAAAAGCTATTCCGATTAGAATAATGAAGAGCTTGAATCCTTCGCATTGCGAGACCGTCGACTTTGGGCACGTAGGCACCAAAGTCTTTTCCTTTTTCCTTCCAATTTCCTTTTCTTTCCCTTTCTTTCTTCTCTTCTTCTTTTCCTTTCCGTTTGCAATCACTCTCTCTTTTTCTTCTTTCCCTTTTTCTCTCGGTCATGTCTCTTTGCTTAAATAAAGTGGTATCATTTTCTTTTTCTTTTTATTTTTTTTCTTAGTGACTTCATTTGACCAAGTCAACAAATCCAAATATTACAGAATGCCTTCGAAACATTTGACAGGGAGAGGTTATGGATGAAGAGTTTGACGTAAAATAAAGAGCTTTATGATTTGTTTGGGTACGCACACTCTTTAATCTTTCACACTCTCTAATCTTTCACACTTCACCTTCTTAAAATTTGGCTACATTTTCCTTGTCCATTTGCCGTTTCTTACACTACATTGAAAGAAAAACCATTCTTTCACGGCATTAAAAGACAAAGACTTGTTAGTCAAAAAAGGACAAGGGTGGAAAATTGCTCCATGACCCTTCCCATACGATAAGTTGGAAATTTTAGAGCCAAACATCACTAATAAAAGTCCATTAAGACCATGACTTCCCATGAAGCATTGTAACGCGCACTGATCCAAAACTCAATACACTTGAAACCCCAAGAGACCTTGACTTCTTGAGTAGGCACATGTCTATTCTATCGCCCGAAGACCTTGACTTCTTTAGGGATATTTACAAGATGGATCTACACATGCATGTCGGTTTAAATTCTTTCTTTTCCTTTGGGCCGGTATGCTGGTTTATATTCTAATTGTATCATAAAACCACAAAATTTAGAAAATTTTGCATTAGCAAAATATCTTTAGTGACGGATATGGTAATAAATTTTCAATGGTGCTCACTGCAAGGGACCATGCACAGGGTGAAGAAAGGGGCACAACCCTATTGTCAACTTATACTACAGTGTAAGAGAGAGATTCAGAATGTTAAAACGGCTTTTATTGTAACTTTCTCCTTATGTTAACATGAAATTGTTGCCATTCTTACATGGCTAACTTTCTCTTTGAACAATTTTATGGATTTCTAGCCATTGCTCTATCCTTTTTGAGAAGTGAGTATGTTGCTTGGTAGTTACTAGCTGAAAATAATTTAATATTTTAATGATTTTGCCACCCTTTTCTTACCATGTTATCGTTAACTAGAAATACTCTTTTAGAAAAGAGCAGGATAAAATGTAGTTGTATGAACCTTTAACTGTATTTGTTTAAGAAAGTAAAAAATTTTAGCATCCCTTTTAGAGTTTGAATGCTTCTGATTATATGATGTTTCGGGTATAGACAACTGTTACAAAAGAGTAATGTTTTATATATATGGAGTCTAATATTTTGGAAGCAAATGGTAGGCTTGACTCAACTTTCTAAACTGAGTTTTTTTTTTTCCAATGTCCGCATTGTTTTGCTTGCTAAATTACTGATTTTTGAAAATGGGATCAGACATTAATTAGTGAAGAGAGTAGTGTTATCTATTTTTTTCGACTTTGAGATTGTAGCACCGAAACTTCAACCAAGAACATAGGTTTCTTCATGACCTGGGAATTCCTCCTATCCTCCTTGATGAATTTCTTAACACCATTGTGAAGCTACTTTACATGTTGTAAATAGGGTAATGCTTCCTAGTGTTTGATAGCAGAGGTCAAACAGTTCAATGCCTTTTATGCATGTGTGTGAATATTTTCTAGCTTTTTACACGTATCTTCTCCAGGACGTGCTTAAATTATTGGGATAGGATGCATTAGTATTCATAGGCTATTCTAGTCAGCTGAGCAAGCAGTTATGAAATTAATGATTTTCCTAATGTGGTTAGTATAGTTTAAATCTTGTTGGTCAGGCACATTAGGGATAATTTATCAAAAATTGTTAGCAAATTATGGACGTCCAATGCAATAGCAGGATATCCACTTTTTGATATGGTCACCAATCAAAATAAAAATTGAGCAGTGAACATAGTATTTTACTAATAACTGACCAACTGAGCTCCACTTTCGAGGTAGTATGTGATAACCAGAGTAAGGAATTTTCCAACTTCAAGTAAAATGTAAGTTACTCTTATAGAATTTTACTACTCACAACAAAAATTTGGTAGTGAAATTAGTGACTTACCGTTGTAGGGAGTGAATCCATGGCCACTTTTTCTCTTTTGATCTTGATGTTGGCTTTTCTCAAGCCCCAAAAGATGCATAAAACTTTCCCTTAAACTTATTTTCCTGTGGTTTTCCTATTTAACAGTGGAAATGCATCAAGCATTAACTCGTGGAACACATGTATGTGGATGCTTTCTGGCATAATGAAAAAGTCGACTATTGCCACGAGATGGTTCTTTCTTTGACGTTGCATATTGCCAATTGCCTTTCTTCTAAGACATGTAGCACATTCAATAATTGAGATTGAATTAATTCAACCACTTGATAAGATTGGGAAAATATAACTCTTTGTCGTGCTAGTTCTCGATTGAATAGTTTTAACTTCATCTTTCTCCCCTATTCTATACATTCACAAAGTAATCCGAAACTTTGATTTTACAGTGTTGGTTTTTACTTGGAATTGATCAAGGGCGGGGTCAAATGTTGGTCAATTGTGGTTTTCTATGTCAAATTCACAAAACTCTGAGCTCTCAGCGGCTATGTTTAATATGTTCCAGATAAAGTACCCGAGTGAAAATTATTCTGACATGTTTTGCGCGAGGCAACATCACTATCCTGAAAAACAGAGAAGATGATTTATAGGGAGCTAAGCCATAATTGAGTTTTACTTGTATTTGAAAATGGAGCTAGGCCGAGCGAAACATGACCATCATGATGTAAATGCCTCAACATTTTGGAGGGCAGCATATCGTCTGCCTTCACACTTTTGAAATATAAGGTAGCATTAGAACATAACTTGCATTCTTTCTAAGACACAGCATTGTATTGCAGAATCTTATCTCGAGATAAATTGATGACTAGTGATACTCCTAATTTTAGCACTTTTGAGTTCTAAGCTTAATTGCAAACAAAATAAATCTGATGATCTCTTGCCCAAAGAGATTATTCAAAGTTACTCACAATACGAAATTTGAGCGCAAAACTCTAATATTTCATTTCAACTAAACCATTACCTCAAATCAACTCCCATGAAATCTCACAGCTCCACTACACCATAATCCATAATTTACATTAAATCCACACCTAAACAACTCTGAAATTAGACTTTGCAGTCTAAATTTCCCACAATTTTGAATTTGAAGCTATTCTGATTTCAGAATGAAGAGCTTGAATCCTTCCTTGATGTGGTGAGACGGTATTAATCCGACTTAGGGTATGTACACACAAAAAGAAATGATTGGTTGACAATTTTTAATTTACTGTAAGGATAAAGAATAAATAATTATAAATTATTGTGGAGCCACTTTTTCAAAAGTTTATAGCTTACAACAAGTTAAGTGGCTTAAAGACGGTTGTTCCAGCAAAATCCAAGCACAAAAGCCTCACTTTTTTCCACAAAAAATAAAAATAAAAAAGCCTCACACTTTTTCCTTTCTCTTTCCCTTTCTTTTTATTTTTCTTTCCGTTTCTTTCTTCTCTTCTTCTTTTCCCCGCTATTTGCAATCACTCTCCTTTTTTTCTTCCTCCTTCTCTCTGTCAGATGTCTTCGCTTTAAATAAAGTGGTCTTCTTTTTCTTTTTCTTTTTTTAGTCACTTCATTTGACCAAGTTATTTTTTTTTTTAATTTTTTTGACGAGTTCATTTGACCAAGTTAACAAACCCAAATATTACAGAATGCCTCTGACGCACGTGACAGGGAGAGGTTATGGACGAAGAGTGTGATGTAAAATAAGGACCTTTGTGTTGTGTCGTGTATGAACACCCTCCAACTTTTCACATTTTACCTCCTTAAAGTTTGGCCACTTTTTTCTTTTCCATTTGCCATTTATTACACTACATTAAATGAAAAAACCGTTCTTACATTGCATTAAAAGTTGAAGACTTTCGTCCTAAGTACGACATTAAATTGCTTCGTTTGAGATCCCATGGAGACCTCGGCATCCCTCATATGTAAAACACTTAAAGAGTAGAGCCTGGGCTTGGGCTCGAATAAAAAACAAGACCCAACGCACATTTAAATAAGGAACACAATCTGGCAACCCGTCACGCTAGTGGACAGGCGTAGGTGGCCCTGTTGTTTGGAAACAATACTTACCTTGATGACAATGTCATGTAACCAGCCATCAAGATCCAAGGCAAGCCCACTGAAAAACCATTCTTTCACAGCATTAAAAGTTGAGAAGACTTGTTAGTCAAAAGGGAAAAGGCTGGAAAATTGCTCCATTGACCCTTCCCATACGTTAACTTAGAAATTTTAGAGCCCAACGTCACTAATAAAAGTCCATAAAGACTATGACTTCTCATGAACCATTGTAACACATACGGATGCAAAGTCACCACACGTGAAATCCCAAGAGCCCTTGACTTCTTGAGGAGGCACATGTCTATTCTATCGCCCGAAAACCTTGACCTCTTGCGGGACATGTATGGGATCGATCCACACATGCATGCCGGTTTAAATTCTTTCTATTTCTTTTGGGCCTGTATGCTTATATTCTAGTTGTATCATAAAACCGCGAAATTTAGAGATTTGCGTTAACAGAATATTCTTCTTGATGGATTGGTAATAAGGTTTCAAAGGTGCTCATTGCAGGGGACCATGCACCGAGGGTGAGAAAAGGGGCACAGCCCTATTGTCAACTTACACTGCAGTGTAAAAGAAAGATTCAAAAACGTTAAAAAGGTTTTTCTTTTAATTTTCCGCCTTAAGTTAACACGAAACTATTGCCTTTGTTACATGGCTAACTTTCTTTTTGAACATTTTCATAGATCTCTAGCCATTGCTCTATCCTTTTTTAGGAATGACGATGTTGCTTTGTAGCTATTAGTTGAATATAATTCCTTATTTTAATAATTTTGTCACCCTTTTTTAACTGTGTAATTGCTAGCTAGAAATACCCTTTTAGAAAAGAGTAGGAGAAAATTACCTGTATGAACCTTCAATTGTATTTTGTTCAACGAAGAAACAAATTTTAGCATCCATTTCAGAGTTCGAATGCTACTAGTTATTTTTTTTTTTTCAAGTATTGACGATTATTACAAAAGGGCAATGTTTTATATATACAGTCTCATATATTTGGAAGTAAATGATTGACTCGACTCAACCTTACTAAACTGAGTTTTTTCTAATGACAGCATTGTTTTTGCTTGCTAAATTACTGATATTCCACAATAGGATAACAGACATTAATTAGTGAAGCAAGTAGCGTTATCTCTTCTTTTCGACTTTGAGATTGTATCACCGATACTTTGACCAAGAACATAGGTTTCTTCATGACCTGGGAATTCCTCCCATCCTCCTCGATGAATTTCTTAACACCATTATGAAGCTACTTTAGATGTTGTAAATGGTGCAATGCTTCGTTTCTAGAGCCAAGCCTGACTAAAGACCTTCCTAGCATTTGATAGCAGAGGTTGAACAGTTCAATGCCTTCTATGCATGTGTGTGAACACCTTTTAACTTTTTACGCGTATCTTCTTCAGGACGAGCTTAAAAGATTGGGATAGGATGCATTAGTATTCACAGGCTATTCTAGTGAGCTGAGCAAGCAATTATGAAATTAATGATTTTCCTAATGTGATTAGTATAGTTTAAATCCTGTTGGTCAGACACATTGATGATAATTTACCAACAATGTTAGTATTTTATGGACGTCCAATTTGATAGTAGATTATCAACTTTTCCGTATATTCACCATTCAAATAAAAAAAAAAAAATCAAGTGGTGAACATAGTATTTTACCAATAACTTACCAACAAAGCTCTACTTTCATGGTAGTATGTGATCACCAGAGAAAGGAATTTTCCAACTTCAAGTGGCATGTAAGTTAGTCACGTAGAATTTTACTACTTAGAACGCGAACCTTCTCGACTCCCCAGCCCCGCGCGGCCACATCAGAACACGGCGACAAGAGCCCCAACCCTCAGCACGCGAGATATAAAGAAAAGGCAACGGAGCGGAGGAAATACACGTACCTTCTGTCCCTGGGAATGAACACGTGAGGCAATAATACAGAGAGCGACGGAGGCGAAAAGAGTCGGAGCAAGGGGAAGGAGAGAGCTACGGAAGGAGATGTTGAGGATGAGAAGCGAGTAAGTTCGAATGTCCGGAGGGCCTGATCTTCCAAAATACGACATCTGCAAGCTGCTTCTTCTTCTTCTTCTTCTTCTTCTCTGGCGAGAGACAGATGCTTCGCTGGGGCTTCAGCTCTTCCAGCGGCCTAAGGGCGTTCGACTTCGAGAGCAGATAAGAGAAAACGCGAGAACGGGTTAGTGGGCCGGGATGGGCCGGATCTTGGATTGTGGTTTGATCCCTCCCAATTATTAGGACCGAATCCGATCGTGGCTGTACGACGTGGCAAAGAAAGAGAATCACGAACAAAACCATACTAAGTCATTATCCAGCTTGATTGAAAGGAAAACTCTATCGCAGCCCAGTGTTTTAATAAAGCTATTTTGCAAGCTGAAGATGTTATGATATCAAGAATGTGATCCCACATTTAGTTAATTATTTTCACCTTCGATTAATTTCAATAACGTTTTGCTGTTCACATTAAATCATGATTAATATATTGTCTAAAGAATATGATAATGTCTTGACGGAAGACGTTACACAAAAGGATGCAAATGGAGATATAAATAGGGTCTAAGCCATACCCTTTTATTATTAGGAAAACACACCATTAAATTTGAGAGGGCAATTGGCTAGCAACACTCATTCACCAATCAATTCGACGCTCAACGATTCAGGTTATCATCAATAGATGAAGCTTAGTAAAATTTTCACGTTTCTGCATTTGATTCGATTATGCATGAGTTTTGTTCATCCATGTATAATCGGGACAAAGCCAAAATGGTATCTCTGCTTTGTTTTTTATTATGTTGATTGAGTGGCGAAAATCGCGATGGTTAGGGTTTGCATTTGGGGAATTTTGCTTGATTCAAGCCGAAGTTCTTGGCCATCACGTGGGCCTCACGTCATTTTATCGATCTGCCCTCTCTTGCATTAACTTACTATTTTGCAATTGGATGCCCAAAAATTCCTATTTTGCCCTCGGATGCCGAGTTTCCTACTTTGCCCCTCGCTGTTGTTTTACTGTTATACCATTGGCCGAATTAGTTTACTATTTTTTGCCCTTTTACGCATTCTTATGAACATTTTATGCATGAATTTAAATATCTAGTGATCCATATATTTTAATTAATTAGAGAGTAGCTACAACACCTTTAATTAGTTAAATTTTGTGTTAAGGGCCTCTTGATCAAATTTAGAAATAAACATTAATTGTAATTAATCACATTAATATGATTAATTTTATCCCACAGAATATTCATTATATTAATATGGTTAATTAGTATGAAATATCATATTATTTTTCTTAATTGGATATAATATGATAGTTTCTTTATAAAGTAATTATGAATCTATTTAAAATAAAAACTTAACCCTCATTTAGTTTTTATGTTATGTGATTAATATTTTATTACATGTTTTATAGTGGTAAAATATGATATGTGTTTGATTTGCCTCAAATTTTGTTACATAAGCATGTTTTTTTATCGGGTAATTTTTCAATCCACGAATATTTCTGATTTGAATATTTCCGAGTTAAACGGAGACAGCTATAAAGTACAGAAGGGATTAATCCTTCTTCGATAAAACCAAGTCCCATCAAGCCTGAACTTCAATTCCTCTGTCCATAACCACTAAAAAATCGTTCGGGAGAGTGACCAGCACATAGAGCAGGAATCGGTTTTGAGGAGAAAGAGAGCATTTTTTGGGATGAGGAACGATCTTTGTTGGGAAAGAAAGATCTATGAAATATAGGCCGAAGAGTTTTGGTACTGATTTTTACCTTTAGATCTTAGTAAACGAGTTTCTACAAGCGTTTCGAACTTCTTGAACGGTTGTGGTATCAATACGGAATTGAGTTGTTGCATCTAGATCATTCAGTTGAGATGCCCATCGCCTGTTCGATGAAATGTTTCTGAGGATTTTGTGCGAGTTAACCGCGTTTTTTGTATAATATGAAAGTAAAGTGATTCAAATTGAATGAACTTAATTGGTCTTCAAGTCATCGATGTCCATGTCCCAGTGATTTCTCAATATCTGAATCTATTTCTGAACTCTGGGGTCATTGTTTTTGTGTTTTATGTTCCAACGCTTGTAAATGATGGTTACTGGTAAGAGCTTGGCTGGAGTTGATCTCACAATTACCGATAGTTCATAAAAACGTTCTAGTTAATCTCCACCTGATCGTCTTACTTCATATTCCTAGTTTCTATCCATTTCGGTAATTTGTAGTAAAGGGGGTAACGTCCGGTGAACGGCCATGGTCGAAGGTAATAGCCGATGGCATGGGTCTTATGATGAATATAGGAGATCAATGGTCAAGTATATATGTTTAATATTTTGGTGTTCTGGTGTGGTAGGCTCCGACTGTTGATGTGCTGGTATGTTGAGCTTTGATTTTGGTTGTATTCTCGATTGGTACTGAGCGAGGCAACAGGAAGAAGACAATGGGAGAGAGAAATGAAATTAATTAGCAAATGGAAAATGAAGGAAAGAAAATATTTAAAATGGGTTGAATTAGGCTTAGGCTCAGTTTGTTTTACGAAAAATGAATGATTTGAAAAATATTTTTTTAAAAATGATTGTTTGTATTGCTAATGAAAATATTTTTAATTGACTAATTATTTCAAGTGATTATTTTTTAGAAAAAGTTGTCTAAATTATTTATTTTGTGAAAAACAAAAGAAGCCTTTAGTTAATGGATTTGGCTTAGCCCGGTTTGATGAATATGAGTTAAGTTGAGTCTGCTAGTTCTAGACTAGGCTCCGTTCGGGTGTCGTTTTGCTTGCTCATAATTCAAGTCCTAATATGTCCATGGTTTCCAATCACTTTTAGCATGTTTTTAGGTTTGGTTTCTATAATTAAATTGTTGAAAACTTGCTGGTCATTCCTCACGGAGTGTGATTCGAGTTAATCTGATTTGAGTTAATCTCAAGGACATTTGATGATCATTCTGATTGGTCTTGATGGCATCTTAATATGTGGTTAATTTTCTAGTCGTTTTGGTATGCTTAGGCGCCATTTTCATGTGAAATTCAGGGTTGTTGCTTCTGCCTTCATACTGAACGTTGAATTGACTCGAGCCCCGTTCGGTTGTCGATTTGGTTGCTCATGTTGAAATATTAGCATGTCGATTTCCTGGCAATGATGGCATGTTTTTATGTCGACTGTTTAGATGAGTTGTGGATTGTGCACTTTGAATGTTGCTGATTAGAGATGCCTGGGCTTGTTATGCAGAAGTTTTGATCCCATTTGAGTATAATTTAGAATTTTACGAAAGCACGTAAGCATGTAATTCATTCCTAGTCAATTTGGCATGGTTGAACATCATTTGCATGAGCGAAATGGGCTTATTTGCATACCGAACCATGCCGTGGGCCGTGGATTGGGCGTGATTCTAAAGTGTATCGGTGTGATTGGTGACTTAATTTCCTAGTTCTTATGGCCACATAGGCACAGGATTCATGCCATAGCATTCTAGTTTAGTTTAGGTTTAGGTAGGGCAGTAAAAATTGGATTCAATTTGAACATTGTTATTGGGGAAGCTATCCAAGGACTTAATAATAAGACCATGTATATTCCTTATGTGACACTTCATTGAATTTACTTCCATATGCTTTATTTGATGTTGGCTACTAGTATTATCTAGAATGGGGTGAATAGGTGATATCAAGAATATTGACAAATATTATGAAATTAAGACAATCAAGTTTAATATATACTAAACCAGATGAGACAAAGTGTTAATATAAGCACAAGCTAGTATATATCAAGCAATGTAGTGCAGTGCTTCTATAAGGTAATAAGTGGATATGAGCATAGAGATAGAAAACAATGCACACAGAAATTATAGTGGTTCAGCTTGATTGATATAAGCCTACGTACATCTCTTATACTAATAGTTTAGTGGCTGGATTCTACTAGAAATTTTCTTAAAGCTATAGTAGAATGTGCTGTTTATAGTTAGGTACTTCTCCTCGAAGCCGATGTTGCTTATACTCAAGTTAATAAGACTCACTATCTCACACCTAAGTACGAACTATAACACCGTCAACACTTCTCGAATGATTACAATTTTAAAGCTCACATAAGGCAATGTAAAGCTCTCTCTAAATTTAAATTTGGGAAAAGACCACCAAAAACCCCAAACTTTGTTCAAAGTAACAAATTTACCCCAAACTTTTTTTTTTGTGACATGAAAAATCCCGAACTTTATCAACTGTGACACATTTACTCCAAACTTTTTTTCGTAACACAAAAAATCCTGAACTTCTATCTATGTAACACATTTACCTAAACTATAAGGCATTTTGGTCTTTTTACTTTTCAAATTTTTTTCTTTTTTCTTTTTTTCTTCTTCTTCTCTCTTTCCTCTGTCGGCCATGGTGGAGTTGGTGGAGGGAAGCCGGCATCAGGCAAGGTTTGCCCTCGCTTGGGTTGGCTAGGGCTGCCCTCACCTGTGTTGGGTGAGGACGGCCTTTGCTAGATTTGGCGAGGGCACCCCTCGCTCAATGTCGGCAAGGGCCGTCCTCGCCCCCGTCCTCGCCCGACGCTAATGAGGGCCGCCCTCACCTTTGTTGAGCGGGGACGGCCTCATTAGCGTCAGGTGAGAGGTGCCCTCGAAGAACTTTCTTCTATATATTGATCTCCTTTTATACTTATCACCATCCAAACTTCCTATTGGACAATCTTTAAGAGGATGATTGTCAATCAATCAAGATATCTCACGAGATTAAATATTTCACATAGATAATATTTAATATTGATAGTCATTCAATTCCTTATATATAAGGAATCAATACTAGATCATAAGCTGTCAAGGGATAAAGTAAAATATCTTAAAATGATAATTTTGAAGTTCGTGACAAAATTGTTGTCATTGGTAGTTCGAGTGCTTTGCTTATGTCCTTAGTTCTAATTGTATCTAGCTTTCCAGCTATCAGATGATATCAAACTAAGTCTTCTATTGATGTCTAGCTTTTGCAATATTCTGCTATCATCCACTTAGTACACTGTCGATATCCACGCAATACACTACTTATATCGTGTTTTGTACTTATATTCAACTTCACTTAGCTTCTATTTTGTAGTCCTTCCAAGCATATTGACAAGCATAACTCTACCTCATTGTTCATCTATCTATGGTACCTCCAAGCTTTACCAAACTCCCCATTCTAGGCTTATTCACCTTTTACTTAGGTACCTCCAGCTTGTAGACACCTTTACGCCCAATACATTGTTCACCATTGATAGAATGGTGTACTCCTCATTTGTAGACGTTCTTATTGGGACATCATTTGCATAACAGGTTGTACATCTTTCACCTAATTACTCAACCATTAAATACATTAATAGCTTATTTTCAAAACATCACAAGAGATTTTCCTGACATTATTCTTATCGTTCATATTGTGATTGTCTACATTTTTTCTGATTGCGCACTCATACATGGACATCGTTTAATGGCATAGGTTCATAAAATGGATAAGGATTGTGTGAATTATTTAAGCAACTATTTAACAGGTTAAGTTACTGAAAGGGCACACTAGTCAGGGAATTAGTGTAATTAGGTCCCAATTTTGAATCTTTGGTTGTGTAAAAGTTAGGTTCCTCCCATGCTTCACTTAGCTCCTAGCCCTATCAATTGGCTAGTGGCGACTTTTAGTTAGATTAGACTTCATAGATAGATCTATTTCAATTGTAATTTTCCAACCTCACATGGGGGGAGGGTTTGGAAGAATCCATGCCGATTGAGGACCATCGGATTTCAACTCGAAATTAACTCTAAACTCATCTTATGGGAGAGCCATGTTGTTGCAATAAGTACACTTGTGTTACGTTTACTCTAAATTAATTTTGGTGTTATATAAAGTTTCAAATTGATATATGTGTGCCATATTTATCTTAAACTAATTTTTCTGTTACAAAAATGCCAAATTAATACACTAGTTATACATTTTCCTTTATTTCATTTGTTTCACAAAAAATCCCAAATCACCCAAATCTTTTATTGGGAAATTTTCTAAAACATGCTAATTTTGCTATGAGGGTTCTTCCAAGTTCGGAAATCAGCTGAGGGCCACGCTATTTCCTCTTCAGTATTGGCTTTGACACTCCAGAAAAGTGTCTTTACCTCTTTGCTCCTTCGTCTCACATGCTTTGGATAAATTTTTCTGCCTTTTTGTTTATATATTGATTTTCTTTTCTCGCGGGAACCCCCTTCCTCCTTCTTCCTTCCTTTTCTCTTGGGCAGAATCTTGGACAACGCAGCTTCAGTTCCACTTGCATTCAAATTCATTTTCTCCTTCTCCTCCTCTTCATACTCAGGATCAACCGTCGGCAACTCAAACCAGCAAATCGGACACGTATTCCTCCCATCCTACCACGGCACGATGCAATCCCCATGATAACCATGCCCATTGCCCACAGGGCAATTTCTTCGCCATCTCATCGACAGCCACTTTATTCTTCTTTTTTTTTTCTTTTTCCTTTTGGTAAGGGACAGCCACTTTATTCTTACAGATCGCACACATCAAGATTTTGTCCTTTGATCTAATTACCACAGTTGGAGGCTAAGCGCTGATTTCGCGACTGGTGGAGCTCCTCTTCTTCCACTGTCTCCGCCAAATTCTGAAGCAACGCTTGGTGCCCAATGTCATCCGCGTAATCCTCCGAATTGGCTATGTAACTGTCTAATTCAGGCACTTTGAGCCTCAGTTTGATGGGGGTTATCATCCAATCCCCTTAAAATCTCCGCACAATCGAGAATCCATTTACTAGGGGTGTGCAAAATACCGGGAACCGCCCGGACCGCCCGGAACCGGACCGGAACTGCCCAGAACCGGGGTTCTTGAGGGAACCGGTCCGGTTCCCGGTTCCATAGGCGGATCCGCCCGCCCGCCCACCTGGACCGGACCGGTTCCCTTTTAATATTAAAAAAAAATTACTAAAATTGAATACAAAGCAATTGTTTTGTGGCAATTGTTTCTGCTGCAGGATGAATACAAAGCTGCATATTGGGGAATTCTTATGCTTTTTGGTTGTTTAGTTTATTTATTAATATAATGATGAAGGTGATGTATTCAATAAAGTCTTGTTTAGTTGCACTTCTTTTGTTTTCCTGTGTTTGGATGGTGCCTCATTTCACCTCCTTTGATTTGTCTGTGCGACTTGTGATATTTTGTCGAACCTGATGAGGGATATGTCCAGTTCATAGCTTTAAGAGAGACCGATTTTTCCTGAACACTTACTACTCTCTCTGCCTCTATATCAACTTATGTACATCCATTCATTCATTGGTTGCATTTATAGTTGCAATAAATGAATTTTTGTTCCACGTACTTAAATTTGGTTTTTCTTTTTTTAGCTTGCTTTGATGTCACGTAGTCGTTCTATGTTGAAAACCAAAATTGTTTCGCATCAAGATTGGTTCCATGGATCCACCCAGGAACGGGACCTAACCAGTAGACCGGATCCCAGGTGGATTCATGCAACAAACGGGTGGATCCTAGTTCCAATTTTTCGGAACCGATCCTTAGCGGGCAGTTCCCGGTTCTAGGTCGGGAACCACCCGCCCGAACCATGCACACCCTGGCATTTACGGACGCTTCGAGCTCACGTTGCAAAGTCTTAGATCCAGAGCCTGAGCACGTCACGCGGCCTCCGACGAGCATTTTTCGGGGTGAGAAACAATCTTTGCTAGGAAAGAAAGATCTATGAAATATAGGTCGGAGAGTTTTGGTTTTAGACCTATGAAACCGAGTTTTTGTAAGTGTTTCGAGCTTATTGTGCAGTTTTGGCATTAATGTGGAATTGAGTCGTTGCGTCGAGATCATTTAGTTGAGATGCCCATCACCTATACGATGAAATATTTATGAAAGGTTTAGGGCGAGTTAAGCTCTTTTTTAATGTAATCTGAAAGTAAGCAATTTAGATTAAATGATCTTAACTGGTCTTCAAGTCATTGATGTTCGAGTCCTAGTGATTTGTCATTATCTGAATCTGTTTCTGAACACTAGGTTCATTGTTTTTGTGTTTTATGTTCCAATGCCTGTAAATGATGGTTAATGGTGAGAGCTTGGCTGAAGTTGATGTCACACTTGCCGATCGATCGTAAATCATTCCTGTTTATCTCCGCATAGTGGTCTTACTTCATATCCTCAATTTCCGTCCGTTTCGGTCATTCATAGTAAAGGGGTAATGTCCGGCGAACGGCCATGGTCAAAGGTAAGAGCCAATGGCATGAGTCTTGTGATGAATGTAGGAGATTGATTGTTAAGTAGATATGTTCAATAATTTGGTGTTCTGGTGTGATAAGCTTCGATTGTTGATGTGCTGGTATAGTGAGCTTTAATTTTGGTCTCGTGTATTCTCAGTTGGTAGTGAGGGAGGCGAGAGGAAGAAGACATTGGGAGAGAGAAACAAAATTAATTAGCAAATGGAAAATGAAGGAAAGAAAACTATAAAAATGGGTTAAATTAGACTTAGGTTCTATTTATTTCGTGGAAAATGAATAATTTGTAAAACATTTTTCTAATAACGATTGTTTGTATCGCTTATAAATTGTTGTCAATAATGAAAATAATTTTTATTAGTTAGTTATTCCAAGCGATTATTTTTTTGGGAAGATACTTCCTAAATTATTTATTTTCTGAAAAATAAAAGAAGCCTTAATGGACATTGAGAACATTGAATTTAATTAGTTAATGGATTTGGGCTCAGCCTAGTTTGATGAATATGAGTCAAGTTGAGTCTGCTAGTTCTAGACTTAGCCCGCTCGGGTGTCGTTTTGCTTTTTCATAATTTAAGTCCTGATATGTCCATGGTTTCAATCACTTTCAGCATATTTTTAGGTTTCGTTTCTAAAATTTAAATTGCAGAAAACTTGTTGGTCATTCCTCATGGAGTGTGATTTGAGTTAATCTCCAGGTCATTTGATGATCATTCTAATTGCTCTTGATGGCATGTTGTTGATATGTGGTTAATTTTCTAATCGTTTTATTTTTTTAAATTGTGAGCTCACACATGGACACGTTTAATGGCATAGGGTCATAAAATGGATAAGGATCATGTGAATTATTTAAAAAACTATTTAACAAGTTAAGGTAACGTAAGGGTACACTAGTTAGAAAATTAGTGTAATTAAGTCCCAATTTCGAATCTTTGGTTGTGTAAAAGTTAGGTACCTCCCGTGCTTCACTTGGCTCCTAACTTGCCTCAACAGGCTAGTGGTGACTTTTAGTTAGGTCGAACTTCATAAATCTATTTCAATTGTAATTTTCCAACCTCAAATGAGGAGAGGGTTTGGAAGAATCTATGTTGATTGAAAACTATCATATTTCAACTCGAAATTAACTCTAAACTCGTGTCGTCTTGTTGCAACAGGTAGACCCGTGTTACATTTACCCTAAAGGTGTGTTTGTTTTGTGCAAAATAATTTCTGGGAAAACGTTTTTCTCATTTTCCAGCGTTTGGTTCATTTAGGAAAATGAGTCAATGGAAAATATTTTTCTAGTCAACGGAAAATGTTTTCTTTCTAAAACTTAAATTTAGGAAAACGATTTCCCTTTTGAAAGAACCAGAAAACGTTTTCTAAAATGTTTTAAGGTTCTTGTTTAATGAAAAATTTATTATTAAAAGGAATTTCTAATTAAAAATTAAAAATTTGTTATTATTATATCTTTTCTTTTCTTTCTTCTTTCTTTTTTTCTTTTTTTTGTTTTCTCTTTTTTTTTTTGCCTGTGAACATAAACCCTAACTCCTCCTCCCCTCTACTCTCTCCTTCTCCTTCGCCCCCTCCCTTTTGTCACCGCCGCCTCCTCCAACCCTAGCCCCTCTTGCACTCTTGTTGGCTCGCTCCCTCCTCTTCCTCTTCGTCAGCGTCTTCTACACTTTTAATCATTTTTCAAATGCAATCCAATCATCAGAAAATATTTTCAGTCACGTATCACCAAACAAAAGAAAACCAACCGTTTTCCTAGAAAAGGGTTTCCTGGAAAACATTTTCAAAAAATGTTACGTTTTCTGTGAAACAAACACACCCTAAATTAATTTTGGTGTCATAAAAAATATCAAATTGATATATCCATAGTACATTTATCTCTAACTAATTTTTATGTTACAAAAATGCCAAACTAATACATTAGTGATACATTTTGTGGAACTAATTTGTGTCATAAAATATCCCAAATCACCAAAATCTTTGATTGGGAAATTTTCTAAGATATGGTAATTTTGCCTAAAGAGCTCCCTCAAGTTTCGGAAATCTAGGGCTACGCTATATCTGCTCTGGTTTTGGCTTTGACACTCCAGAAAACAGTGTTTTGACCTTTGTGCCCCTTCGTCTCGCATGCTTTGGTTAATTTTTTTTCCTTTTTGTTTATTTATTCCTTTTCTTTTCTCGCGGGACCCATGTTCCTCCTACTTCCTTCCTTTTTTCTTGTGCCGAATCTTAGAAAACAACACTTCGGCTCCACCTGCATTCAAATTCATTTTCTTCTCCTCCTCCTCTTCATACTCAGGATCAACCGTCGGCAACTCAAACCAGCAAATCAGACGCTTACTCCTCCCACCCTACCACGGCACAATGCAATCCCCATGATAACCATGCCCACAGGGCAATTTCTTCACCATCTCTTCAACGGTCACCATATCCTTACAGATCACACACACCAAGATTTGGTCCTTTGATCTAATCCCCACAGAAGGGGGCTAAGCGCTGATTTCGCGACTGGTGGAGCTCCTCTTCTTGCACTGTCTCAGCCAAATTCTGAAGCAACGCCCGGTGCCCAATGTCATCCGCGTAATCCTCCGAATTGGCTATGTAGCTGTCTGATCCAGGCACTTTGAGCCTCAGTTTGATTGGGTTATCATCCAACCCCATTAAAATCTCCGCACAATTGAGAATCCGTTTACGCATGCTTCGAGCTCACGTTGCAAATTCTCAGATCCAGGGCCTGAGCACTTCACGCCGCCTCCAATGTGCATCGTCCTCGTCATATTTTATCTATGTTCTCTCCTCCGTTCTCATTATCCGATCAACAAACCATTTGGGCAGTTGAAGGCTAAGCTCATTGAGCGATTCGGGCAACTTGCGCAGTCGGTTTCCTCGCAGCTAGCAATCTGTGGGAGAGAAGTTTGTCGGACGGCAAGATTATAGGAGGTTTTTTTTTTTTTTTAGGATACGTTGAGGAGCTCGAGTTTCCTTCTCCTCATTGTCTAATTCCGCAAGAAAATAAAATAAACAAAAAAGAGAGGAAAATATGACTAAAACATGTGAGACAAAGGAGCAAAAAGGTAAAGACACTATTTTTGGGAGTGTCTGAGGTGCGTATGGTAATAATTATGTTCCTGGGAGTAAATTTTGATTAGAAATTATTATTTTTTATTCTGTTCCCGGGAACAGATTCTAAGTATTTTAAGCCGTTTGGTATCTGTCCAAAATGTTTGATTCTGGAATAGAATTGCATTTAGTACCGTACTCATTGATTCTGTTCCAAATCAATTTCTTTTAATTTTTAAATAAATTCTATACTTTTATAACTTTTTTCTTTTCTTTTTTCCTATTTTCTTTTTTCCTATTTTCCATTTTTTTCTTTTCTTTTTTTCTTTTTTCTCCTGCTCTTCTTCTTCTTTAGGCTGGTCGCGAGACTGGCGATTGGCCAGACGAGGGCCGGCGACCTCGCTGAAGCGTCGCCAACCCTTGGTGAGCCCGACCCTCGTCGGCCGTGCCTCGCCGACAACTGGGCGAGGCTCGCCCAGCCCTCGCCCAGCCTTGCTGAGGCTCGGCCTCACCAGTGGCTAGGTTGGCCTTAGCGGGGCTGGGCAAGGCTCACCTAGCCACCGGCAAGGCTGGGCAAGCCTCGCCTAGCCATCGGTGGGGCTGGGCAAGCCTCGTCGGGGCTAAGCGAGGCTCGCCTGGCCCCAGTGAGGCTCACCCAGCCATGGCGAGGCAAGCCTCACCAGTGGCTGGGCTGGCCATCGGCAAGCTTGCCGGACCTTGCTCTACCCGGGCGAGCCTTTGGCGAGCTCACCAAACTGGTTGCCAGCGATCGACGGATGGCGGTGGCGAACAGTGACGGTGGACGGTGGCGAATGGCAACAGAGGAGAGGAGGGGAGAGAACTTGAGCTTCCACTTTTTTATATTCTTTTTTTTGTTCCCAGAACAAGAATCAACTTTTTTTTTTTTTATTCTTGATTCTACTCCAAATTTGGTCTCGGGAACAAAATATTTACTAAACACAATTCTGTTCCCAAACTATTCTCGGGATCAAAGAATCAGAATTTGGCCATGTTCGGATGGTTACCAAACAGGGCCTAAGCCAAAATTGAAGTGGAAATAGCTTGCTTTTTATGACATGAAAATTAGCACTAGTTTGGGATTTTTCTATAACATAAAAATTAATTTGAGGTAAATGTGGCACGAGCATAATAGTTGGGAATTTTTTGTTTGGTTTGGTTAAATGTGGCACAAATATACCAATTTAAAATTTTTTGTGATACTAACGGTAGAATTTAGAAGAAGTTAGTCATTGATAAATTCATTATGATGTGTAATTGTTGAGGAGTTAACTTATGAGCAAGCTACTAGTTAAGTTTATTTGCCAACAGTATTTGAACATTATTAGCATTTTCAAAAAATCCACGAACATGAATAAATCAGTTTTTTGGCCTAGATGACCCAAGAATTTTGCAATTAGATTACTTTGAATCTAAATTGGAAAGATGCTTTGAGGCTTGAACTTTTAGTAGCCAGTTCACTATTGCAGGCGAGTTGAAAGGTGCAAGAACAAGTCAACAATCTAACAATAGCCTGCAACTTCAATAGAAATGTGTAGTGGGACAATGGCAAATTTAGAAATCCTTAAGGACATATTTCAATGGCAATTTCAATCATGCAACCTTGGGTTAAATGGTTCGACGGCTCATCATCTTTCTTTCTTTCCCATGGAGAAACAAGAATGTTGTTCACTATACAAGAAAAGGACACATAGTGTTAATGATGCAAAGCAGTTTTTCGAAAGATCTCTTTCGTGCTCATCTATTCAATTGACCGAATTCAAAAATCACACTCAAAGAAGAAGATGACAGCATAATAAAAAAAAACATCCATATGCAAAATTGCATTTCAATCCAACAAGAAGTGTATTCCTTCAACTATATTACACATAGTTCAAATTTCCCAACAATTTCATCGGCCTCAATGAAATTTGATGGTCTTCCACTTTGGCTTCTTCATCAATTTGACTCTTCTCTCCATGCTTCTCACTTTTTCCACAAGCCATTTAGGTCTTCCGGTTTCCCATGAAATATACGCTATGGAAACCCCAATCACAAATCCGGATGCATAACCTATCCCAACTACTTTCCCATCAAACCCGCTACCATGGTCTCTTGTATTATCCTCTTGGAAGAACAATCGTGGTGGTGGAGATGGCTGAGCATCACCAGGGCATGCGTTTTGAAATGGAGTTCCACATAAGCCTATATTTCCCCGAAATGAGTCGCTCGTGAATGTGCTCAATCGCTTGGCTTGAGGTATAGGGCCTGTGAGTTGGTTATTTGAGAGGTTCAAACACCCAAGAAATGATAAATTTACAAGTTCTCTAGGAACCCTCCCACTAAGCTTGTTTGAAGATAAATCTAGCCATTCAAGGTTAGTCAAATTTCCAAGGGTTGAAGGAATGGAACCCATCAGGTGGTTCTGGGAAAGATTGAGCCCTATGAGAAAATGAAGATTTCCAATAATACTAGGGATGTTCCCTTGGAAGGAGTTGAGCGATAAGTCAATGGTTGTGAAGACGGTCAATATCCTCTCTAGCCGAAACTCATATCCTTTGATGACCACATTCACAGAATCTTCATAGAACCCATATCCATTTACGTTCTCTTGCCTCATGTATAATGGTTGGTCTCGCGGCTCTTGCTCATTTTGTCCAATCATCACTCCTTGAAGTTTCACTACCAAATTGGCTGGTAAAGGACCAGTAAAGTCGTTATTTGAGAGATCCAAAATGTGCAACTTGGGAAAGAGATGAGCTACCTTTGGAAAATTTAAAAAACCCTTAAAATTGTTGTACTTCAAAATAAGAACTTTTAGCTTAGGTAGTGTTCCCAACCATGCTGGGAATTTATCCTCTATCTTATTATCCCCAAAATCCAAAACTTCCAGGTTTTTACAATTGACAAGGGATTGGGGCAATGTGCCTTCAAATTGATTTTGACTCAAGTCAAGACTTCTCAAGCTACATCGCAGTGAAAATGTTTGAGGGATTGTGCCTGAAAGACTATTCAATTGCAAGTTCAAATTCGATAAATTAAACTTTGATAAGCACTGAGGTAGGCTACCGGTTATGCTATTATTAGACAAGACGAGGATTGAGAGAGAAGTGGCATTGCATATTGATAAAGGGATCTTCCCTGCTATTTTATTATTTGCAATCGAATAGAATTGTGTGAAGGGTGATGGAAGTGGAAGTTGACCATCAAATTTGTTGTCGAACAAATTAATTACTTCCAATGAGGTATTTGAGAAATTTCCCCAGTTTGTTGAGATTTCTCCATATAACTCGTTGAAACTCAAGTTGATAAAGGTCAAGTTGGGGTAGACACCAAAGCTCTTGGATATGTTTCCAGTCAACTAGTTGTTCTCGAGGCGGAGTCTGACTAAGCTTGTGCAATTTTTCAAGCTTCTAGGGATAGAACCAGTTAAGTTGTTGTCACCCATCATGAGGTTTTGGAGCAATCCACCTTGGCACAAGCTCTCTGGTAAGGAACCAGGTAACTGGTTGTAATGCAATCGCAGCACCGTAAGCTTCGTCAAATTGCCTAATGGCAGTAGGATGGAACTAGTAAGCTTATTATCAAATAGGCTCAGATCTGTTAATTTGGTCAAGTTCCCCAAAGTGGAAGGAATCGGTCCTGTCAAATTGTTTAAGAGCAATTGGAGCACTGCCAAATTTGCCATATTTCCCATTTCTTGAGAAATAGAACCTGAGAGGCTATTGTCATAAACATACAATCGAACTAATTTGCTCAAATTACCGATCTCCGATGGTATTTTCCCCGAGAACCAATTCGTAGAGAGGTCGAGATCGGTGAGATTGCTCAAGAGACCAATTTGAGGCGGAATTGGTCCTGTCAGGTCATTCTCTAGCATAAGGAGAATTTCCAAACTTTTCATATTTCCAATTTCAGGAGGAATAGAACTAGAAAGGTAGTTGTCATAGACAAACAAGCTAGCTAATTTGCTCAAATTACCGATCTCTGGTGGTATTTTCCCCGAGAACCAATTTGAAGAGAGGTCGAGACAGGTGAAATTGCTCAGAAGACCGATTTGAGGTGGAATGTGTCCGGAGAGATTATTTGCACTTAGCTCCATACGCATGAGATGAGGCAAAGATGAGAATGGAAATTCGTGGAGCGTACCTTTGACATTGGCCCCCATTGAGACTTATTGTGATCACATTCCCCACTTGATTGCAAGAGATGCCATTCCATGCACACGGACTCATTGTCGAATTGGAACCAGTGGCGTTACGAGGAGAGGGCGTCCAAGAAGAGAGGGAAGAAACATAATGGTTGCTAAGACTGGACTTCCAATTGAGGAGGGCTTGTGCTTCTGCAGGGGAAGCATGACTAGGAAGTGGAATGACAAAGATAGTGAAAAGGGCAAGGGCAGCCACAAGGCTCATGACCCTCTTGAATTATGATGAAAAATCCATGGATTCTTCTTCTCCTTCTTCTCTTTTGGTTCTGGTAAGTTGTTTTTTCTTTTCCTCAGGCAATGAGCGATGCTTAAAAAGCTTGTGAAAACTCACCTTCCTATCATCTTCCATTACAACGACGACTAACCAGTGAAGACTAAGAAAAGGTACCTTCATATTGCTTTGTAGGTAGTCATCATGGATGGTAGATTTCTAAACTTTTGGTTAATTTCATATATTGGTAAGAAAAAGTATGATCGGTCACCATATTCTTTTAAATTTTAGGGCTATAGTTAGTAATATTGACATTATGATGAATTTATTGACATCCAAATAATTAGTAAGTTACCATTTAATTGTAAATTTTATTTGTATAGGTAATAAACAACTAACACTATATTGATTTTATAACATCTATATAAATTTGTAAATTACCAATTTCTTGTACATTTTACAAGTGCAGTTAGTGAACTAGTTACATTACAATGGATTTATGAACGTTCCAATAAATTGGTAATGATCCACTTCTTTCACGTTTTATGAAAGTGTTAGAAGAGTACTGACCCTATAAAAAATTTACCAACACCCCAACAAATTAGAAACTTACTATTTTTTTTTTCAAATTTGATAGTGTACTTAGTAAACTACCACTAACATAATGAATTCACAGATATCTCAATACAGTAAATAAGTGACTAATTACTTTCAATTAATAACTTTATATAAAATAAAATATTCTAAGTTCTTTTCGATATATATTCTTAATATATTTTTCCAAAAAAGGTAGAATTTCCAAAAAAAAATTATTATTCATAAACATTTTTTTTGTCAATTTAGTTCTAAACATTTTACAATTATGCCGATTTAGTATATTCAGTCAATTTTAGCTGAAATTGTTAACATGGATGCTAGCTATTTTACGGTGACATAACTGTTTGGTTAGGTCTCCACCTATATTGCTAGTGGCTGGCCTACAAGACTATCTTGATAGTATGTATGCCCATAGATCTCTCAGTGAACTTACAGAGACACTAATCATTAGCACCAATCCACGACATCATCCTCTAAAATCCAATAAGCCGATCCAAAATTAATATCATAAATCGATTTCACAAAGCAAAACACATAATCTTTCTCTATTCGTGTCACCAAACAGAGTATATTTCACAAGACATTTCTCATATCATTTCGAAATACATTTCATAAACCAATAACCCATAAAGCATTTCACAAACCATTCACATATAATCGAAAAGTAATAAATGTTAGATATAGACTTTTATGCAACAAAAATACCATTTCATAATCCATACTATACATAATTTATATTACTTTGGAAATATGAGTTTACTAACTCAAATAAGAGATATCACCACTCATATGGAAATGCCCAAAACCAAAAAATGTAGCTAAACGAGCAAACGCTCTCGTAATCTTATCAATTAAATGAAAATTGACATCAAAATCAAGTAAAACACTACATTAACTACAAATTCACTAAAATAAGCTTAATTGCTAACAAAATAAATCTGACACGCCAACAAATCGCTCACCTTAACCTATTATTCAAAGTTATTCACAACACAAAACTTGAGTGTGAAATTCTAATATTTTGCTTCAACTAAATCATTACTTCAAATTGCCTCCCGTCAAATCTCACAACTCCACACCATAATCCATAATTTACATGAAATGTCATAACTAAACAACTTTAAAATTAAATTTTATAGCTTAGATTTCACACAATTTCGAATTTGCACCATAATCTCGAAAGCTATTCCGATTAGAATAACGAAGAGCTTGAATCCTTGGCATTGCAAGGCGGTGTTAATCGGACTTTGGGCATGTAGGCACTAAAGCCTTTTTCCCTTTCTTTCTTCTCTTCTTCTTTTCCTCTCTATTTGCGATCACTCTCTCCTTTTCTTCTTCCCCTTTTTCTCTCAGTCATGTCTCTTTGCTTTAAATAAAGTGCTCTCCTTTTTTTTTTCCCTTTTTTTTATTAGCGACTTCATTTGACCAAGTCAACAAATTCAAATATTATAGAATGCCTTCAAAGCACTTGATAGGGAGAGGTTATTGATGAAGAGTTTGACATAAAATAAAGAGCTTTATGATGTGTTTGGGTACGAACACTCTCTAATCTTTCACACTTCACCTTCTTAAAGTCTGGCTACATTTTCCTTTTCCATTTGCCATTTCTTACACTGCATCGAAAGAAAAAACCATTCTTACGCGGCATTAAAAGACAAAGACTTGTTAGTCAAGAAAAGGAGAAGGCTGGAAAATTGCTCCATGACCCTTCCCATACGATAAGTTTGGAAATTTTAGACCCAAACATCATTGGTAAAAGTCCATTAAGACCATGACTTCCCATGAATCATTGTAATGCGCACTGATCGAAAATTCAACACACGTGAAACCCCAAGAGACCTTGACTTCTTGAGTAGGCACATGTCTATTTTATCGTCCAAAGACCTTGACTTCTTTAGGGATATTTACAAGATGGATCTATACATGCATGTTGGTTTAAATTCTTTCTTTTCCTTTGGGCTGGTATGCTAGTTTATACTCTAATTGTATCATAAAAACACAAAATTTATAAAATTTTGCATTAGCAGAATATCTTTATTGATGAATATGGTAATAATTTTCAATGGTGCTCCCTGCAAGGGACCATGCACAGGGTGGAAAAAGCGGCACAACCATTCTTACACGGCATTAAAAGACAAAGACTTGTTAGTCAAGAAAAGGAGAAGGCTGGAAAATTGCTCCATGACCCATCCCATACGATAAGTTTGGAAATTTTAGACCCAAACATCATTGGTAAAAGTCCATTAAGACCATGACTTCCCATGAATCATTGTAATGCGCACTGATCGAAAATTCAACACACGTGAAACCCCAAGAGACCTTGACTTCTTGAGTAGGCACATGTCTATTTTATCGTCCAAAGACCTTGACTTCTTTAGGGATATTTACAAGATGGATCTACACATGCATGTTGGTTTAAATTCTTTCTTTTCCTTTGGGCTGGTATGCTAGTTTATACTCTAATTGTATCATAAAAACACAAAATTTATAAAATTTTGCATTAGCAGAATATCTTTATTGATGAATATGGTAATAATTTTCAATGGTGCTCCCTGCAAGGGACCATGCACAGGGTGGAAAAAGCGGCACAACCATTCTTACACGGCATTAAAAGACAAAGACTTGTTAGTCAAGAAAAGGAGAAGGCTGGAAAATTGCTCCATGACCCATCCCATACGATAAGTTTGGAAATTTTAGACCCAAACATCATTGGTAAAAGTCCATTAAGACCATGACTTCCCATGAATCATTGTAATGCGCACTGATCGAAAATTCAACACACGTGAAACCCCAAGAGACCTTGACTTCTTGAGTAGGCACATGTCTATTTTATCGTCCAAAGACCTTGACTTCTTTAGGGATATTTACAAGATGGATCTACACATGCATGTTGGTTTAAATTCTTTCTTTTCCTTTGGGCTGGTATGCTAGTTTATACTCTAATTGTATCATAAAAGCACAAAATTTATAAAATTTTGCATTAGCAGAATATCTTTATTGATGGACATGGTAATAAGTTTCAATGGTGCTCCCTGCAAGGGACCATGCACAGGGTGGAAAAAGCGGCACAACCATTCTTACACGGCATTAAAAGACAAAGACTTGTTAGTCAAAAAAGGAGAAGGCTGGAAAATTGCTCCATGACCCTTCCCATACGATAAGTTGGAAATTTTAGACCCAAACATCACTAGTAAAAGTCCATTAAGACCATGACTTCCCATGAATCATTGTAACGCGCACTGATTGAAAACTCAACACACGTGAAACCCCAAGAGACCTTAACTTCTTGAGTAGGCACATGTCTATTCTATCGCCCAAAGACCTTGACTTCTTTAGGGATATTTACAAGATGGATCTACACATGCATGTTGGTTTAAATTCTTTCTTTTCCTTTGGGCCGGTATGCTGGTTTATATTCTAATTGTATCATAAAACCACAAAATTTATAAAATTTTGCATTAGTGGAATATCTTTATTGATGGATATGGTAATAAGTTTCAATGGTGCTCCCTACGAGGGACCATGCACAGGGTGAAAAAAGGGGCACAACCCTATTGTCAACTTATACTACAGTGTAAGAGAGAGATTCAAAATGTTAAAATGGCTTTTATTGTAACTTTCTCCTTATGTTAACATGAAACTGTTGCCATTCTTAAATGGCTAACTTTCTTTTTAAACAATTTTATGGATTTCTAGCCATTGCTATGTCCTTGTTGAGGAATGAGTATGTTGCTCGGTAGTTACTAACTGAAAATAATTTAATATTTTAATGATTTTGCCACCCTTTTCTTACCATGTTATCGTTAACTAGAAATACTCTTTTAGAAAAGAGCAGGATAAAATGTACCTGTATGAACCTTTAACTGTACTTTGTTTAACGAAGTAATAAATTTTAGCATCGCTTTTAGAGTTTGAATGCTTCTGATTATATGATGTTTCAGGTATTGACAACTATTACAAAAGAGTAATGTTTTATATATACGGAGTCTAATATTTTTGGAAGCAAATGGTAGACTTGACTCAACTTTCTAAACTGAGATTTTTCCAATGTTAGCATTGTTTTGCTTGCTAAATTACTGATTTTCGAAAATAGGGTCACAGACATTAATTAGTGAAGAAAGTAGCGTTATCTATTTTTTTTTGACTTTGAGATTGTAGCATCGAAACTTTGACCAAGAACATAGGTTTCTTCATGACCTGGGAATTCCCCCTATCCTCCTTGATGAATTTCTTAACACCATTGTGAAGCTACTTTACATGTTGTAAATAGGGTAATGCTTCCTAGCATTTGATAGCAGAGGTCGAACAGTTTAATGCCTTTTTGTGTGAACATTTTCTAGCTTTTTACACATTTCTTCTCCAGGATGTGCTTAAAAGATTGGGACAGGATGCATTAGTATTCATAGGCTAATCTAGTCAGCTGAGCAAGCAATTATGAAATTAATGATTTTCCTAATGTGGTTAGTATAGTTTAAATCTTGTTGGTCAGGCACGTTAGGGATAATATATCAAAATTGTTAGCAAATTACGGACGTCCAATGCAATCGCGGGATATCCACTTTTCGATATAGTCACCAATCAAAATAAAAATTGAGCAGTGAACATAGTATTTGACCAATAACTTACCAACCGAGCTCCACTTTGGTGGTAGTATGTGATAACCAGAGTAAGGAATTTTCCAACTTCAAGTAAAATGTAAGTTACTCTTATAGAATTTTACTACTCACAACAAAAATCTAGCAGTGAAATTAGTGACTTACCGTTGTAGGGAGTGAATCCATGGCCACTTTTTCTCTTTTGATCTTGATGTTGGTTTTTCTCAAGCCCCGAAAGATGTGTAAAACTTTCCCTCGAACTTATTTTCCAGTGGTTTTCCTATTTGACAATGGAAATGCATCAAGCATTAACTCGTAGAACACATGTATGTGGGTGCTTTTTGGCATAATGAAAAAGTCGGCTATTGCCACGAGATGGTTCTTTCTTTGACGTTGCATATTGCCTGTTGCCTTTCTTACAAGACACGCAGCACATTCAAGAATTGAGATTGAATTAACCCAACCACTTGATAAGATTGGGAAAATATAACTCTTTGGAGTGCTACTTCTTAATTGAATAGTTTTAACTTCGTCTTTTTCCCCTATTCTATACATTCACAAAGTTATATGAAACTTTGAATTTACGGTGTTGGTTTTTACTTGGGATTGATCAAGGGCGGGGTCAAACGTTGGTCTATTGTGGTTTTCTATGTCAAATTCACAAAACTCTGAGCTCTCACTCAAAGACTATGTTTACTATGTTCTAGATAAAGTACTCGAGGGAAAATTATTCTAACATGTTTTGCGCGAGGCAACATCACTATCTTGAAAAACAGAGAAGATGCTTTATAGTGAGTTAGGCCATAATTGAGTTTTACTTGTATTTGACAATGGAGCTAGGCCGAGCAAAACATGACCATCATGATATAAATGCCTCAACATTTTGGAGGGCAGCATATTGTCTGCCTTCACACTCTTGAAATATAAGGTAGCATCAGAACATTACTTGCATTCTTTCTAAGACAAAGCATTGTATTGCAAAATCTTTTCTCGAGATAAATTGATGACTAGTGATACTCCTAATTTAAGCACTTTTGAGTTCTAAGCTTAATTGCAAACAAAATAAATCTGATGATCTCTTGCCCAAAGAGATTATTCAAAGTTATTCGCAATACGAAATTTGAGTGCAAAACTCTAATATTTCATTTCAACTAAACCATTACATCAAATCAACTCCCATGAAATCTCACAGCTCCACTACACCATAATCCATAATTTACATTAAATTCACAGCTGAACAACTCTGAAATTAGACTTTGCGGTCTAAATTTCCCACAATTTTGAATTTGAAGCTATTATGATTTCAAGAACGAAGAGCTTGAATCCTTCCTTGACGTGGTGAGACGGTATTAATCCGACTTAGGGTATGTACACACAAAAAGAAATGATTGGATGATAATTTTTAATTTACTGTAAGAATAAATAATAAATAATTATAAATTATTATGGAGCCACTTTTTCAAAAGTTTATAGCTTACAACAAGTTAAGTGGCTTAAAGACAGTTGTTCTAGCAAAACCTAAGCACCAAAGCCTCACACTTTTCCCTTTATCTTTCCCTTCCTTTTTCTTTTTATTTCCCATTCTTTCTTCTCTTCTTCTTTTCCCCCCTATTTGCGATCACTCTCTTTTTCTTCTTCCCCCATTTTCTCTCTGTCACAAGTCTTCGCTTTAAATTAAGTGGTATTCTTTTTCTTTCATTTTAGTCACTTCATTTAACCAAGTCAACAAACCCAAATATTGCAGAATGACTCTAACGCACGTGACAGGGAGAGGTTATGGATTAATAGTGTGACGTAAAATAAGGACCTTTGTGTTGTGTCATGTATGAACACTCTCCAACTTTTCATATTTTACCTCCTTAAAGTTTGGCTACATTTTTCTTTTCCATTTGCCATTTATTACACTATATTAAAAGAAAAATATACTACATTAAAAGAAAAAACCATTCTTATACGGCATTAAAAGTTGAAGACTTTCTTCCTAAGTACGAAATTAAATTGCTTCGTCTGAGATCCCTTGGAGATCTCGGTATCCTCATATGTAAAACACTTAAAGAGTAGAGTTTGGGCTTGGACTAAAAAAAAATACAAGACCCAACACATTTAAATAAGTAACGCAATGTAGCAGCTCGCCACGCTAGTGGACAGGCGTAGGTGGCCTTGTTGTTTGGAAACAATACCTACCTTGATGACGTTGTCACGTAACCAGCTGTCAAGATCCAAGGCAAGCCCACTGAAAAACCATTTCTACACAGCATTAAAAGTTGAGAAGACTCGTTAGCCAAAAAGGGAAGAGGCTGGAAAATTGCCCCATGACCCTTCCCATACGGTAAGTTAGAAATTTTAGAGTCAAATGTCACTAATAAAAGTCCATAAAAACTATGACTTCTCATGAACCATTGTAACACGTTCTAATGCAAAATCACCACATGTGAAATCCCAAGAGGCCTTGACTTCTTGAGGAGGCACATGTCTATTCTTTCGCCTAAAGACCTTGATTTCTTGAGGGACATGTACGGGATCGATCCACACATGCAATGCCGATTTAAATTCTTTTTATTTCTTTTGGGCCTGTATGCTTATATTCTAATTGTATCATAAAACTGCGAAATTTAGAGATTTGCGTTAACAGAATATTCTTCTTGATGGATTGGTAATAAGGTTTCAAAGGTGCTCACTGCAGGGGACCATGCACCGAGGGTGAGAAAAGGGGCACAACCCTATTATCAACTTACACTGCAGTGTAAAAGAAAGATTCAAAATGTTAAAAATGGTTTTTCTTTTAATTTTCTCCTTAAGTTAACACGGAACTATTGCCTTTCTTACATGGCTAACTTTCTTTTTGAACATTTTCATAGATCTCTAGCCATTGCTCTGTCCTTTTTGAGGAATGACGATGTTGCTTTGTAGCTATTAGTTGAACATAATTCCTCATTTTAATAGTTTTGTCACCCTTTTTTAACTGTGTAATTGCTAGCTAGAAATACCCTTTTAGATAAGAGTAGGAGAAAATGTACTTGTATGAATATTCAATTGTATTTTGTTCAACGAAGAAACAAATTTTAGCATCCATTTCAGAGTTCGAATGCTACTGGTTATTTTTTTTTTTCAAGTATTGACGACTATTACAAAAGGGCAATGTTTTGTATATACAGTCTCGTATATTTGGAAGCAAATGGTTGAATTGACTCAACCTTACTAAACTGAGTTTTTTTCCAATGACAGCATTGTTTTTGCTTGCTAAATTACTGATATTCCACAATAGGATCACAGACATTAATTAGTGAAGAAAGTAGCGTTATCTCTTCTTTTCAACTTTGAGATTGTATCACCGATACTTTGGCCAAGAACATAGGTTTCTTCATGGCCTGGGAATTCCTCCCATCCTCCTTGATGAATTTCTTAACACCATTATGAAGCTACTTTAGATGTTGTAAATGGTGCAATGCTTCATTTCTAGAGCCAAGCCTGACTAAAGACCTTCCTAGCATTTGATAGCAGAGGTTGAACAGTTCAATGCCTTCTATGCATGTGTGTGAACACCTTCTAGCTTTTTACATGTATCTTCTCTAGGACGTGCTTAAAAGATTGGGATATGATACATTAGTATTCACAAGCTATTCTAATGAGTTGAGCAAGCAATTATGAAATTAATGATTTTCCTAATGTGATTAGTATAGTTTAAATCCTGTTGGTCAGGCATGTTGATGATAATTTACCAACAATGTTAGTAACTTATGGACGTCCAATTTAATAGTAGATTATCAACTTTTCCATATATTCACCATTCAAAAAAAAAAAAAAACATTAAGTGGTGAACATAGTATTTTACCAATAACTTACTAACAGACCTCTACTTTCGGGAAAAGTGCCAAAAAGTCTTAAACATTTTTTTGGTGCCAATTTAATCATAAATATTTTTACTTAGTGCCAATTCAGTCCTTTCCGGCCAATTTTGGCCGGATTTGCTAACTGAACGCCAATCAATTGACGTGATCTAATCAATGCTGACGTGGAAAATTTTTAATAATATTTTAAAATTTTTGAATTTTTTTATTCTTTTTATTTATTCTTTATTCTTTACTCTTTACTCTTTATTCTTTATTCTTTGTTCTGTTTTCTGTTTTTCTTCTCTCCTCCTACCTCCGGCCGCTGGTCAAACCATGGCAACCGGCTAGGCGACGGCAGGCGAGGCTCGCCGGCCACCTCGCTAGTGGCCGCGAGGGCGGCCTTGCACTGGGTGGTGCTGGCAAAGCTCACCCTCGCCAGATCCGGCGAGGGCAAGCCTTGTCGGCACCGCCCAAGCCGCGATTTGGCAAGGTCGAGCCTCGCCAACCATGGGTGAGGCTCGACCCTCGCCAAATCCGGCATGAGGCGGCCTCCCGCCGGGTTTACAAGGCTCGCCCTCGCCGAATCTGGTGAGGGGATCCGGCGAGGGTGTTTGGCGAGGTCCGATTGCCTGGAACGACGACAAATCGAACAGTGAGCAAGCAAGAGAGAGAGAGAGAGAGAGAGAGATGGCGGGTCGGCAAACCTTGGAGCTTGTTGAAAATCTACCCCCATGGCGTCGTCGCGCATTGTCGCGAGGTGCGAAGCTTGAAGTCGAATCTCTCTCTCTCTCTCTCTCTCTCTCTCTCTCTCTCTCTCTCTCGAAATGACACAATCGGGGAGGTCGATACAATGCAAGGGAGACGGGATCCTCTACGCGTGGCTCCAACGCCGAGGGGAGATGTGCCTGCCCATGGTCGGCGAGGCTCGACCCTTGCCAGCCCGGCGGGAGGCCGCCTTACGCTGGATTTTGCGAGGGTGGAGCCTCGCCCATGGCCGACAAGGCTCGACCTCGCCGAATCGCATCCTGGGCGGCACTGGCGAGGCTCACCCTCGCCGAATCTAGCGAGGGTCGAGCCTCGCCCATGGCCAGCGAGGCCGCCCTTGCAGCCATTGGTGAGGTGGCCGGCGAGTCTTGTCGGCCATCGCCTGGCCGGTCGCCGTGGTCCAGCTAGCGGCCGGAGGTAGGAGGAGAGAAGAAAAATGGAAAAAAGAATAAAGAATAAAGAATAGATTAATTCTAAAATATTAAATATTATTAAAAATTGTCCACGTTAGCACCAATTAAGCCACGTTAGCCGGTCGGCGTCCAGTCAGCAAAATCCGGTCAAATTTGGCCGAAAATGACTGAGTCGGCACTAAGTAAAAATGTTTAGGATTAAATTGGCACAAAAAAAAAAGTTTATGACTTTTTTGGTACAAACACAAAAGGTTTAGGACTTTTTGACACTTTTCCCCTCTACTTTCATGGTAGTTTGTGATCACCAGAGAAAAGGAATTTTCCAACTTCAAGTGGCATGTAAGTTACTCACGTAGAGTTTTACTACTCAAAACAAAAATTTAGCATTGAAATTAGTCACTTAACGTCGTAGGTTGTAAATCCGTGGCCATTTTTTCTCTTTTGATCTGGATGTTGATTTTTCTCAAGCCCCGAAAGATGCATAAAAATTTCCCTCGAACTCATTTCCTGTGTTTCTCCTATTTGACAATGGTAATGCATCATCAAGCATTAACTTGTGGAACACATGTCTGCAGATGCTAGCTGGCATAATGAAAAAGTTGATTGTAGCCACCAAATGGTTCTTTCTTTGACGTTGCATATTGCCTGTTGTCTTTCTTCCAAGACATGCAGCACATTCAAGAATTGGGATTGAATTAACCCAACGACACGATAAGGTTGGGAGAACATAACTCATTGTGTTGCTACTACTCAATTGGAATAGTTGTTACTTCATTTTTCTAGTTCACAAAGTTATCTGAAACTTTGATGTTACAGGGTTGGATTTTACTTGGAATTTGATCGAGGACGAGGTCAAACGTTGGTCTATTATGGTTTCCTATGTCAAATTCACAAAACTCTAAGCTCTCGAAGACTAAGTTCACTATTTTCCAGATAAAGTACTTGAGGGAAAACTGTTCTGACTTGTTTTGCGCAAGGCAACATAAGTTCACTGTACTAAAAATAGAAAAGATGGTTTTTTGTGAGCAAAGCCCCATATGAGTTTTACTTGTATTCAACAATGCAGCTAGGCCGAGCAAAAACAAACCATCATAATTTAAATGCCTCCAGATTTTGGAGGGCGGAATATCGTCTGCCATTGCACTCTTGAAATATAAGGTAGCAACAGAACGTAACTCGCGTCCTTTCTGAGACAAAGCAGTGTACTGCAGTATCCCCTTTCAAAACAAAACGACAACCCATAATCTTTCTAATTTAAGCACTTCTAAGTTTGAAGCTCTAATGAAAACGAAGTTTTGATTTCCTCTAAAGCCATATTCTCTTTGAAGCAATCAAAAGCTACCAAACTTCTAGTAATGACTCATGCCGTAGCAACATGCAGTAGCACTTGGGATTAGGAATTGACTGAATGCGCTCTAGGTTATGTTACACGGCGTGTAGTAATTTACAAGAAAAACGCAAAGTTATGGTGGTTGGTCACAATTAGAAACAATTAGTTTCTGACTGAATGCACTCTAAAAAGATGCATTTTTTGAAACTCTTCAGCATATAAGAGGATTTTGCATCTACATAAATCTGATATAAACGATACAAGAGGACTAACAATGGACAAGATTTTAGACTTCTTACAAATATTCCATTTGAAATTCAGATGAGCCTCACGCTTTTAAGATGATAAATACTATATACATCCACTTTACATTGATATAATAGTTATATTTTCTAACTCTAACTTGATATGGCTACTTACATATCACTACAATGACACTATTCTGATTAAGACTGGATACAGAAACAGTTTGAAATATCACTTGAATTCAGCTGTCTTCTCTGTACAAATGAATCTTGATGCCAGAAAGTTCTGGTTGTACTTATTCCATAAAAGGCAGTTCTATATTAACATGGGCGCGAACGAAATGATGTCCTCCTAGTCATGCTGATGTGGGTTAACCACTCAAATTGCCGGTCAAAAATCTCCCAAATTCAAAAAGAGATAACACATCGGAGAGCTAAACAATGGATTGAAATAAAAGTTCGGGACTTAATCAAATAGTTGCAAGGACTATAATTTTCATTAAAGAAGTTGCATGTGGTCGACAGAGCAACATCATTTATCAGACATCTTCTACAAATAGATCCAGTGAACGGCTTGAAGCTTTTGCATCACTTCTAGGATCAGTGGCTGTCCGTGAAAATTGAACATTATGGAAATTGATTGAACGAAATCATTTCCATTGATGGACTGAGTTGAAGATTAGCAGACACACAAGCGACAGCTAGCTTTAAGATGGTCAGGAGTTCATCCCTGATGCCAGTGATGTTATTTCCAGCAACTCTTAGATCACTAAAACGCATGCAACTTCCCCAGTTTATTGAGATATCTCCATAGAACTTGTTGAGACTCATGTCCATAAAGTCCAAGTGCGCTAGACAAGAAAGATCCCAGATACGTTTCCAGTGAATCGATTTAAATGCTGGTGTGATCAGCTGAATGTAAAGCCAAGAAATGGAACTCATTTTCAAGCAAATTTGTCAAGACCCAAAAAAGTCGCCCAAAGAAGGGATGCCAAATTGGAACACCCACCGCTGTGAGAATATAAAAACCATTCTAAAGTCAGAAGCATGATTTCGTGAAGAATAAAAAATCATACGGCACTCATAGCAGACCACCTTTGGAGATGGCTAGTGGATTATGACCAAAAAATGGCGAACAAAAGTGCAGGATTACACCAGCACAATTAAGTCTCTCATCGTCCATGCGCAGTTCATATGGTTAAACTAAAGTGTAGCCAGAGACCTATGAACAAATGCATCACAAGAAAGGCACTTCATGAATGCATGTTATAGCACCAGAATAAGATCAGAGTATCATAATAACCACCAAAGTCAGAATAGACAGACTAGCGGCCTTCGAAGAAAGAAAACTTCACGCCCGACTAAACCTAGGATTAATGTCTAAATCGCCACATGCAATGAAGTATCTGTCCACCCCATCAACAGCACCTCAGGAGAAAGTAAACTGTTTGTCGAGCAAAAATGACTCCCTCGACCTTGGGCACTCATCTTTCCTAATAAGGCAACATAAAAAAGCAGAGACGTAAGGATCAAATAGTTGCAATAAAGTGAGACAGAAGCAACAAATCCACTCATGTGACTTTACCACACGATCGATGGACTACGTGGACATGCACCATGTGAATCGGCAGGACGTTTACTGGGCACATCTTTAAGGAGCTAAGAATCTCTTTCACCATTTCGTACATCAGGACTTTCAAGTGCAGAAGGTCTCTGATTTGGAGAGCGACTCCTCTCACATTCGGCTTACCGAGGACTCTGGGATGAACTGAAAATTAAGGAACTCCAATCAGATAAAATTCTCAACAAGAGGTGACCAAAAGAAGCATTAAAGGGAAATAAGGAGGGTCCTCACCTTGTGCATGATCCACTCCGACTTCAGTCCTCATCATCATACTTGGATGCCCTTCAGTCTCTGTGACGGTCAGGACTTGCGCTATAGCTCCTACTTCGGTGATGGTAACTCCTTTCCCTTTCTCTGTAACTGTCGCGATCATATCGTCCCCTCCTTCTACTGCGACTTCTCCTCCTGTAATTACGGTCTCTATATTCATCTCTGTACCTGAAAATCCATTTTACTATCAGTTGCAGTAGAGAATGAGAGGGAATTACTTGCAACTCTGCAAGACGCAAGTACTCATTAAGATGGTTAAGGGTTAACTGCTACTTGCTGTCACATCAATGGATATTTTATTTTATTTGTTTCACTACGCACAAAAGAACAAGGTGCAACAAGCTTAAATGTCACCTAATATCTGAACTGTTGTTTCAAAGCTTAAATGGCAAAAAGGCGAAATCTAGAAACCAACAACTCAATGGCATAATGGTAACTAGCCGAAAGAAATTAGCAACACCACATCGACAATTTATTTACTTCTTACAAGGATGTCACAGGAGTTCACAATTTCATGTGTGAACATCTTAGTTAAAGGCGACACGGTCACAATCCTGCTAGGATGTATCATCAAGTGCTGATAGAGTAAGTCCAAGTTCATAAGCTCTTCATCCAGCACAAATTTATAAAAAATAGATTTCAGGAAAGTGCAATTTAAGCCATTGTCCAGCTGATCGATTGAGTTCTGAATCTTTTGACATGTGTTCAATCAATCCTAGTCTTGCAGCTGACACCATCTTTTCACTGGAAAATGGAACCCACTCAATTTTACATGAAATTAACTATGATGTTTTACTATAACACTGGATTTTGTAATTACAAGACTCGGAACCTAAATTTCATTTAAATTGAGGAAACATTGGACTTCAACTCAAAATCCTAAAAATTTGGCCCTTCAATCATCAAATTGTTTTATGAGTCAGTTGATTCTCCAGACCAATTCTGTCACTATTGATTAGACTGATGTGTAGAATTCTTCTCATTTTAGTATACATAGACACAATTTGCATAACTTTACTAAGTTAACAAACTTAAACCAATTTGCATACACACAGTTTGTGTAACTTTACTAACTTAACAAACTTAAACCATACCTTGGATGAGGACTTTGACTTCTTGACTGCCTTCTTATCTTTGAAACTGGTTCAGCAATCCTCCCCTTATCACTATTGCGAAATAAGGGCCGAGCTCATCAGAAGAATTGGTAATAAGAAACTGACAGCTAAATTATTCAAGAAATCTACTTTTTCCTTTTCTTTAGGCCGTCTTTTGCAGGTTATTTTGCAAAACGAATGCTCCACTGACAGAATCGTGCCAACAATGTCATAGCAAGTTGCACCATTCAAGAAAACCAAATTCCCTGCAGTGAACTCGTACGAGATTAGCATTGCATTATATTTTGACCCGAAAGAAGCAAAATCTATTTGCACAATTCGAAAACTAAAAGGTGAGATAATAATCAAACAGCTTACATTCTCTCGGCATTGGGACCGTACTTGGCGAACTGAACCCCAATCTCTCTCCCGTCCACGACTCTCCCTTCCAACAAGAAAACCGAACAAGGAATCAAACGCCAATCCAAGCGTTCCCCGCACAACGCCAACAGAAGCCCTCGTGACCGAAGGAACTAAAAATCAGAGCCAAGAGCGACACCATCGAGCTTGTCCAGCGCCTTCTGCGCCTCGTCCGCGCACTTGTACCTCACGAACGCGAACCCTCTCGACTCCCCAGTCCTGCGCGGCCACATCAGAACACGGCAACAAAGAAATGCAACGGAGCAGAGGAAATACACGTACCTCCGGTCCCTGGGAGCGAACAAGTCGACGACCTCGCCGTACTTGTCGAAGAGAGGGAAGAGGTCGTCGGCGGTGGTCCCCGCGAAACAACCGCGTGAGGCATTGACACAGAGAGCGACGGAGGCGAAGGGAGTCGGAGCAGGGGGAAGGAGAGAGCTACAGAAGGAGATGCTGAGGATGAGGAACCAGTAAGTGTCGAATGTCCGGAGGGCCTGACCTTCCAAAATGCGACATCTGCACTGCTGCTTCTTCTCCTTCTCCTTCTTCTCCGGCGAGAGATACAGAGATGCTCCGGTCGGGCTCCAGCTGGTCCAGCTTCCAAGGGGGTTCGACTGCGAGAGCAGATGAGAGAAAACACGAGAACGGGTTAGTGGGCCGGGATGGGCCGGATCGTGCGGGTTTGATTGTGGTTCGATCCCGCCCAATTATTAGGGCCGAATCCGATCGTGGCTGTACGAGGAGAAATGTAATATACGGCGTTACAAAGAAAGAGAATCGCGAACAAGACCGTACTAAAGTCATTGTCCAGCTTGATTGAAAGAAAAAAACTATCGCAACCCAGTGCTTTAATAAAGCTATTTTGCAAGCTGATGATGATATAATATTGAAAAAGTGATCCTATATTTAGTTAATTATTCCCACATTCAATTAATTTCATTAAAATTTAAATGTCCACATTAAATTGTGATAACTAGTACATTAGTAAAAGGGTACGATAACATTTTGATAGAAGATATTATATGAAAGGGTACGAATGGAGATATAAACAAGGGTTTCTTTTTCTTTTGTACGTGCAAAAGCCGAATCTCTATTAAAGAACACGTGGTGGGCCTAGGTCAAATTGTTGACTCTGGACACGCATATAAAAGGAAAGCGTGGGATTTTTCTTTTGGCGGAGCTACAAAAGCTTAGGAGCCACACAAGAACACAACCAAAAGAAGCCACAAGCACGTGAGAAGAGAAAGATAGATGTGGAGAGGCATTCTTGATTTCATCGGTCGTTCGAGTAAAGCTTTTGCTTGGGTTTGAATGTGAAGTGATTTGGTACCATCAGTTTTACATCTAAATTGAGTCGTTTATTTGTGAATACTTTGCATTTAGGCATACATCTAAGTGTGAAAAATATTTAAACGTGTGAGTGATTGTAAACTCTAATTCTTCGATTATGATGGATTATTTGTTACCAACTCTTCTTGTGGATATAGATACCGATATTAGAATCGAACCACGCAAATCTCTGGTTTCCTATTATTTCTTGTTTATCTCTTTAGTGATTTTGCATTAATGTAAATTATAAAATCCTATTATTTCTGCGTATTTTATTTCAACAAGTACCCCGTTCACTATTGCAGACAAGTATGATAGGTGCAAGAACAAGTCAACAATCTAATACCAGCCTACAACTTCAAGAGAAATGTGTAGTGGAACAATGACAAAATTAGAAATCCTTAAGGACATATTTCAATGGCAAATTCAATCATGCAACCCTGGGTTAGATGGGCTTCAACAACTCTTCGTCATTCTTTCTTTTCCATGGAGAGATAAGAATGTCGTGCACTAAACAAGAAAAAGACATAAAGGGTGTAAATGATGCAAGCGATTTTTCCAAAGATCCCTTTCATGTTCATCCAATCATTTGACCTGATTTAGAAATCACACTTAAAGAAGAAGATGACAGCATAATATAAAAAGAATCCATATGTAAAATTACATTTCAATCCGACAAAAAGTCTATTCCTTGAACTACTTTGCACATACCTCAAAGGGATCCCTTCTTAACAATTTCATTGGTCTCCATGAAATTTGATGGCCTTTTGCTTTGTCTTCTTCATCAATTTGGCTCTTCTCTCCATACTTCTCACTTTTCCTACAAGCCATTTAGGTCTTCTAGTTTCCCATAAAATGTGTGCTATGGAAATTCCAATTACAATTCCGGATGCATACCCTATCCATACTGCTTTTCTATCAAACCCACTACCATCCTCTCTTGTACTATCCTCTTGGAAGAACAATCGTGGTGGTGGAGCATCATTAGGGCATGTGTTTTGTAATGGAGTTCCACATAAGCCTACATTTCCCCAAAATGAGTTGCTCATGAAGGTGCTTAGTTGTTTGTCTTGAGGTATGCGGCCTATGAGTTGGTTCTTTGAGAGGTTCAAACACCCCAGGACTGACAAATCTCCGAGTTCTCTAGGAACCCTCCCACTAAGCTTGTTTGAAGATAAATCTAAACATTCAAGGTGAGTCAAATTTCCAAGGGTTGATGGAATAGAACCTGTGAGGCGGTTGTGGGAAAGGTTGAGCCCTTTGAGATATTGAAGATTTCCAATAATACTTGGGATGTTCCCATGAAAAGAGTTGAGTGATAAGTCAATGAATGTGCAGATTTTCAAGATCTTTAGTAGCCGAACCTTGTTTCCTTTCATGGTCACATTCACAGAATCTACATAGAACCCCGTTGCAACTTCTTGCCTCATGTACAATTCGCCTTTTGGCCCTTGCCTATTTTGTCCATTCATCATCCCTTGAAGTTTCGCTATCAAATTGGTTGGTAAAGGACCAGTGAAGCCATTGTTCGAGAGGTCAAAAATGCGCAACATGGGAAAGAGATGAGCTACCTTTGGAAAATCTAAAGAACCCTTAAAATTGTTGGACCTCAAAATAAGAACTTTTAGCTTAGGTAGTGTTCCTAGCCATGTTGGGAACCTATCCTCTATCTTATTATTGCTGAAATCCAGAACTTCCAGGTTTTTACAATTGGCAAGGGTTTGGGGCAATGTCCCTTCGAACTGATTTTGACTCAAGTCAAGACTTCTCAAAAATTTACTTCTCAGTAAAAATGTTTGGGGGATTGTGCCTGAAAGACTATTCATTTTCAAGTTCAAAATCGATAAATTGAAGTGTGACAAGCACTCGGGTAGGCTACCGGCTATGCTATTATTAGACATGATGAGGACTGAGAGAGAGGTAGCATTGCATATTGATAAAGGGATCTTCCCCGCTATTTTATTATCCGCAATCGAATAGAAATTTGTGAACGGTGATGGAAGTGGAAGTGGACCATCAAATTTGTTGTTGGACAAATTAATTTGCTCCAATGATGTGTTTGAGAAACCTTCTATTGGCCACCGTCCCGAAAGTTGATTGTCGTTGAGAAGTAGAACGTGTAGGAAAGTCAATTTCCCAAGTCCTTTTGGAATCTTGCCAACTAATCCATTGGAAGAAAGATCGAGTTCTTGTAGTTGACTCATATTTCCAATCTCAGGAGGCAAGTAACCGGTGATTTTATTTCCAGCAATCCCCAGATACTGTAAACGCGTGCAACTTCCCCAGTTTGTTGAGATTTCTCCATAGAACTTGTTGGAACTCATATTGAGATAGTACAAGTTAGGGTGGACACCAAAGGTCTCAGATATGTTTCCAGTGAACTGGTTTTGGTTGAGGGTTACTATGACCAAGCTTGTGCAGTTTCTCAAACTTCTAGGGATAGAACCAGTTAAGTTGTTGCCACCCAACGTGAGGTTTTGGAGCAATCCACCTTGGCACAAGTTCTCTGGTAAGGAACCAGTGAACTGGTTGTGATGCAATCGCAACACCGTAAGCTTTGTCAAATTGCCTAATGGTAGCAGGATGGAACCGGTAAGCTTATTATGAAATAGGCTCAGATCTGTTAATTTGGTCAAGTTCCCCAAAGTGGAAGGAATCAGTCCTATCAAATTGTTCCAGAGCAACTGGAGCACTTTCAAATTTTTCATATTTCCCATTTCTTGAGGAATAGAACCAGATAGGCTATTGTCGTAGACATACAATTTAGCTAATTTGCTCAAATTACCGATCTCCGATGGTATTTTCCCCGAGAACAAATTTGTAGAGAGGTCGAGATAGGCGAGATTGCTCAAGAGACCGATTTGAGGCGGAATGTGCCCAGAGAGATTATTGAATTTCAAGTCCATGTACATGAGATGAGACAAAGATGAGAATGGGAATTCGCCGAGCGTACCTTCTACATTGGTGCTGGTGAGATCTATCTTGATCACATTCCCCGCCTGATCACATGAGATGCCATACCAAGCACACAAACTCATGTTCGAATTGGAACTGGTTGAATTACAAGGAGAGGGAGTCCAAGAAGAGAGGGAAGAAATTGAATGGTTGCTAAGACTGGACTTCCACTTGAGGAGGGCTTGGGCCTCTACAGGGGAAGCGTGAGCAGGAAGTGGAATGGCAAAGGTAGTGAAATGGGCAAGGGCAGCCATGAGGCTCATGAACCTCTTGAATTCTGGTGAAGTATCCATGGATTCTTCTCCTCCTCTTTTGGTTTGAGCAAGTTGGTTTGTCTTTTCTCTGATGCAATGAGCGATGCTTAAATAGGCTGGGAAAGCTCACGCTCCTATCATTTTCCATGATAATGGGAATGCAATAAAACGGCAACTGACCAGTGGAGACTACAAAAAGGTGCGTTTATATTGCTTTGTTACTTTTGTAGTCTTTGCAGGCGACCTTTTTGACTCGGTCAGTCCCCATCTCGGAAACCTTTTGTTTTTTTGGTCTGACCTATTTCAATACTACTCTCTCGATGTACGAAAACCATGGGCTTCGACACAGAAGTCCACGAGGAACATGATGTGAAAAGGGCAGGAAGTGGAATGGCAAAGGCGGTGAAAATGGCAAGGGCAGCCACGAGGCTTGTGAACCTCTTGAATTCTGGTGAAGTATCCATGGATTCTTCTCCTCCTCTTTTGGTTTAGGTAAGTTGGTTTGTCTTTTTCCCTGAGGCAATGAGCGATGCTTAAATAGGCTGTGAAAACTCATGTTCCTATCATTTTCCATGATAATAGCAATGCAATAAAACGGCAACTGACCAGTGGAGACTACGAAAAGGTACGTTTATATTGCTTTGTACATCGTAGGGGTAGTCATATGAGAGTTGACTGAGATGAATTTTTTGTTCTTTGAAGACTTTGGTATTTGTTACTTTTGTAGTCTTCGCAGGTGATTTTTCTGACTCAGTCGGTCCCCATCTCGAAAACTTTTTGGTTTTTTGGCCTGACCTGTTTCGGTACGACCCTCCCATGTACGAAAACCATGGGCTTCCACACAGAAGTCCTCGAGGAACATGATGTGTGTGAGCACTCAAACTTTTTGGAGGGTCAGCCCTCAATTTATGCTGCACAATTCTGAATTCAATGCACAAAAGGAAAAGGAAAGTGCTCTCACTCGGAGAAAATATTTGATAATTTGCAAGCGTCATGTCATGGCAAACGAGACGTGCACTTATTCGCTAATGTCCGATTAGATCTAAACAAACGATATTATTGTGAAAATTTAAACATTAATTTTTTTCTATTTCCCTTTCTTTCTTCTTTTCTTCTTTTACTCTTCGTTTGCAATCACCACCATCACCCTCTCTTTTTGTTCTTGTCCTTTCTCTTTCTGTCATGTCTCTTCAATTTAAGTAAAGTGGTCTTCTTTTTCTTTATCTTTTCTTAATTAGCCACTTCATTTGACCGAGTCAATGCCTCCTTAGCATATGATAGCAAAGGTCGAACAATTCAATGCCTTTTATGCATGTGTGTGAACGCCTTCTAGCTTTTTACACGTATCTTCTCTGAGACGTGCTTAAAAGATTGGGATAGGATGCATTAGTATTCATAGGCCAATCAAGTCAGCTGAGCAAGCAATTATGAAATTAATGATTTTCCTAATGCGGTTAGTACAGATTAAATCTTGTTGGTCAACCACATTAGTGATAATTTACCAACAGTGGTAGTAACTTATGGACGTCCAATGCAATAGCAGCATATCAACTTTTTGACATATAGAACATTCAAAATAAAAAATTGAGCGGTGAACATAGTATTTTAGCAATAACTTACCAATAGACCTCCACTTTCATGGTAGTCTGTGATAACCTGATCAGGGAATTTTACAACTTCAAGTGGAGTATAAGTTACTTACTCATGTACAATTTCACTATTCACAACAAAAATTTAGCGGTGAAATTAGTGAATTACTGACGTAGGTTGTGAATCCATGGCTTTTTTTCTCTTTTGATCCGGATGATGATTTTTCTCAAGCCCCCAAAAGATGCGTAAAACTTTCGCTCGACTTATTTTCCTATGGTTTTCCTGTATGACAATGGAAATGCATCATCAAGCACTAACTCGGGGAACACATGTATGTGGATGCTATTGGCATAATGAAAAAGTTGACCCTTGCGACCGGATGATTCTTTGACGTAGCATATTGCCTGTGACCTTTCTTCAAGGACACGCAGCGCATTCAATAATTGAGATTGAATTAACTTAACCACGTGATAAGGTTAGGAAAACATAACTCATCATCTTGCTACTTCTCTATTGGAATAGCCGGTACTTCATCTTTTCCCCCATACTATTCATTCACAAGGTTATTTGAAACTTTGATTTTACTTTGTTGGTTTTTACTTGGGATTGATCAAGTTCAGGTCGAAAGTTGGTCTACTGTGGTTTCCTATTTCAAATCGCAAAACTTCTGAGCTCTCATATACTATATTTACTATTTTTTAGCTGAAGTACTCGAGAGAAAATTATTCTGTCATGTTTTGCGCAAGGCAACATGAGTTCATTGTACTAAAAAACAGAATAGATGGTTTATGGTGAACTAAGCCATAAATGTATTGCAAAATCTTTTCTCAAGATAAATTGATGAGTATTGATATTCCTAATTTTAGCACTTTTGAGTTCTAAGCTTAATCTCAATCAAAGTGAATCTGACCCCAACAAATCGCTTGCCCAAAGCAATAATTCAAAGTTATCCACAATGCGAAACTTAAGCGCCAATCTCTAATACTTTGTTTCTACTAAACCATTACTTCAGAACAATTCCCATCAAATCTCATAGCTCCACTTCATCATAATCCATAATTTACATGAAATTCCACAACTAAACAAGTCCAAAATTAGATTTTGCAATTCAAATTCAACACAATTTTAAATTTGTGCTATAATCCCAAAAGCTACTTTGACTCATAGAATGAAGAGCTTGACTCCTTACTTGACGTGGTGAAATGGTGTTAATCCGACTTGGGGCATCTACGCACAAGGAGAAATGATTGGATGATAGTTTTAAATCTACTATGAGAATAATAATTTATTGTAAAAAAAATCAAATAATGAATAATTATAAATTATTGTGGGGTTATTCCTTTTGAAGTTTGTGGCTCACAATAAGTTACCATTATCGCAATAATTTGAAAACTATTATACTAGCAAAGCTATCCACAAAAGCCTTTCCCTTTTTCCTATTTTTTTTCCTAGTTCTTTTTTGTTCCCTTTCTTTCTTCTCTTCTTCTTTTACTCTTCGTTTGCAATCACCGCGATCACCCTCTCTTTTTCTTCTTGCCCTTTTTCTTTCTGTCATGTCTCTTCACTTTAAGTAAAGTGGTCTTCTTTTTCTTTATCTTTTCTTAATTAGCCACTTCATTTGACCGAGTCAATGCCTCCTTAGCATATGATAGCAAAGGTCGAACAGTTCAATGCCTTTTATGCATGTGTGTGAACGCCTTCTAGCTTTTTACACGTATCTTCTCCGAGACGTGCTTAAAAGATTGGGATAGGATGCATTAGTATTCATAGGCCAATCAAGTCAGCTGAGCAAGCAATTATGAAATTAATGATTTTCCTAATGCGGTTAGTACAGATTAAATCTTGTTGGTCAACCACATTAGTGATAATTTACCAACAGTGGTAGTAACTTATGGACGTCCAATGCAATAGCAGCATATCAACTTTTTGACATATAGAACATTCAAAATAAAAAATTGAGCGGTGAACATAGTATTTTAGCAATAACTTACCAATAGACCTCCACTTTCATGGTAGTCTGTGATAACCTGATCAGGGAATTTTACAACTTCAACTTCAAGTGGAGTAGAAGTTACTTACTCATGTACAATTTCACTACTCACAACTAAAATTTAGCGGTGAAATTAGTGAATTACTGACGTAGGTTGTGAATCCATGGCTTTTTTTCTCTTTTGATCCGGATGATGATTTTTCTCAAGCCCCCAAAAGATGCGTAAAACTTTCACTCGACTTATTTTCCTGTCGTTTTCCTGTATGGCAATGGAAATGCATCATCAAGCACTAACTCGGGGAACACATGTATGTGGATGCTATTGGCATAATGAAAAAGTTGACCCTTGCGACCGGATGATTCTTTGACGTTGCATATTGCCTATGACCTTTCTTCAAGGACACGCAACGCATTCAATAATTGAGATTGAATTAACTTAACCACGTGATAAGGTTAGGAAAACATAACTCATCATCTTGCTACTTCTCGATTGGAATAGTCGGTACTTCATCTTTCCCCCCGTACTATTCATTCACAAGGTTATTTGAAACTTTGATTTTGCTTTGTTGGTTTTTACTTGGGATTGATCAAGTGCAGGTCGAAAGTTGGTCTACTGTGGCTTCCTATTTCAAATTCACAAAACTTCTAAGCTCTTAGATATTATATTTACTATTTTTTAGCTGAAGTACTCGAGAGAAAATTATTCTGCCATGTTTTGCGCAAGGCAACATGAGTTCATTGTACTAAAAAACAGAATAGATGGTTTATGGTGAACTAAGCCATAAATGTATTGCAAAATCTTTTCTCGAGATAAATTGATGAGTATTGATATTCCTAATTTTAGCACTTTTGAGTTCTAAGCTTAATCTCAATCAAAGTGAATCTGACCACAACAAATCGCTTGCGCAATGCGATTATTCAAAGTTATCCACAATGCGAAACTTAAGCGCCAATCTCTAATATTTTGTTTCTACTAAACCATTACTTCAAAACTATTCCCATCAAATCTCATAGCTCCACTTCATCATAATCTATAATTTACATGAAATTCCACAACTAAACAAGTCCAAAATTAGATTTTGCAATTCAAATTCAACACAATTTTAAATTTGTGCTATAATCCCAAAAGCTACTTTGAGTCATAGAATGAAGAGCTTGACTCCTTACTTGACGTGGTGAAATGGTGTTAATCCGACTTGGGGCATCTACGCACAAGGAGAAATGATTGGATGATAGTTTTAAATCTACTATGAGAATAATAATTTATTGTAAAAAAAATCAAATAATGAATAATTATAAATTATTGTGGGGTTATTCCTTTTGAAGTTTGTGGCTCACAATAAGTTACCATTATCGCAATAATTTGAAAACTATTATACTAGCAAATCTATCCACAAAAGCCTTTCCCTTTTTCCTATTTTTTTTCCTAGTTCTTTTTTGTTCCCTTTCTTTCTTCTCTCCTTCTTTTACTCTTCGTTTGCAATCACTGCGATCACCCTCTCTTTTTCTTCTTGCCCTTTTTCTTTCTGTCATGTCTCTTCACTTTAAGTAAAGTGGTCTTCTTTTTCTTTATCTTTTCTTAATTAGCCACTTCATTTGACCGAGTCAATGCCTCCTTAGCATATGATAGAAAAGGTCGAACAATTCAATGCCTTTTATGCATGTGTGTGAACGCCTTCTAGCTTTTTACATGTATCTTCTCTGAGACGTGCTTAAAAGATTGGGATAGGATGCATTAGTATTCATAGGCCAATCAAGTCAGCTGAGCAAGCAATTATGAAATTAATGATTTTCCTAATGCGGTTAGTACAGATTAAATCTTGTTGGTCAACCACATTAGTGATAATTTACCAACAGTGGTAGTAACTTATGGACGTCCAATGCAATAGCAGCATATCAACTTTTTGACATATAGAACATTCAAAATAAAAAATTGAGCGGTAAACATAGTATTTTAACAATAACTTACCAACAGACCTCCACTTTCATGGTAGTCTATGATAAACTGATCAGGGAATTTTACAACTTCAAGTGGAGTATAAGTTACTTACTCATGTACAATTTCACTACTCACAACTAAAATTTAGCGGTGAAATTAGTGAATTACTGACGTAGGTTGTGAATCCATGGCTTTTTTTCTCTTTTGATCCGGATGATGATTTTTCTCAAGCCCCCAAAAGATGCGTAAAACTTTCACTCGACTTATTTTCCTGTCGTTTTCCTGTATGACAATGGAAATGCATCATCAAGCACTAACTCGGGGAACACATGTATGTGGATGCTATTGGCATAATGAAAAAGTTGACCCTTGCGACCGGATGATTCTTTGACGTTGCATATTGCCTGTGACCTTTCTTCAAGGACACGCAGCGCATTCAATAATTGAGATTGAATTAACTTAACCACGTGATAAGGTTAGGAAAACATAACTCATCATCTTGCTACTTCTCGATTGGAATAGTCGGTACTTCATCTTTCCCCCCGTACTATTCATTCACAAGGTTATTTGAAACTTTGATTTTGCTTTGTTGGTTTTTACTTGGGATTGATCAAGTGCAGGTTGAAAGTTGGTCTACTGTGGCTTCCTATTTCAAATTCACAAAACTTCTAAGCTCTTAGATATTATATTTACTATTTTTTAGCTGAAGTACTCGAGAGAAAATTATTCTGCCATGTTTTGCGCAAGGCAACATGAGTTCATTGTACTAAAAAAACAGAATAGATGGTTTATGGTGAACTAAGCCATAAATGTATTGCAAAATCTTTTCTCGAGATAAATTGATGAGTATTGATATTCCTAATTTTAGCACTTTTGAGTTCTAAGCTTAATCTCAATCAAAGTGACCCTGACCCCAACAAATCGCTTGCCCAATGCGATTATTCAAAGTTATCCACAATGCGAAACTTAAGCACCAATCTCTAATATTTTGTTTCTACCAAACCATTACTTCAAAACTATTCCCATCAAATCTCATAGCTCCACTTCATCATAATCCATAATTTACATGAAATTCCACAACTAAACAAGTCCAAAATTAGATTTTGCAATTCAAATTCAACACAATTTTAAATTTGTGCTATAATCCCAAAAGCTACTTTGCTCATAGAATGAAGAGCTTGACTCCTTACTTGACGTGGTGAAATGGTGTTAATCCGACTTGGGGCATCTAGGCACAAGGAGAAATGATTGGATGACAATTTTAAATCTACAATGAGAATAATAATTTATTCTAGAAAAAATCAAATAATGAGTAATTATAAATTATTGTGGGGTTATTCCTTTTGAAGTTTGTGGCTCACAATAAGTTACCATTATCGCAGTAATTTAAAAACTATTATACTAGCAAAGTTCATGCACAAAAGCCTTTCCCTTTTTCCTATTTTTTTTTCCTATTTCTTTTTTGTTCCCTTTCTTTCTTCTCTTCTTCTTTTACTCTTCATTTGCAATCACCGCGATCACCCTCTCTTTTTCTTCTTGCCCTTTTTTCTTTCTATCATGTCTCTTCACTTTAAATAAAGTGTAAAAGAGAGATTCAAAATGTTAAAACGGTTTTTCTTCTTACTTTATCTTTACGTTAATATGAAACTATTGCCTTTCTTGCATGGCTGACTTCCTTGAACATTTTGATGGATTTCTAGCCATTTCTGTGTCCTTTTTGAGGAGTGAGGATGTTGCTTTGAAGCTAATAGCTAAAAATAATGTAATATATCAATAATTTTGTTTACACTTTCTTTACTATTTAGTGTTAATTGGAAATACTCTTTTAGAAAAGAGCAGGAGAAAATGTACTTGTACGCACCTTTAATTATACTTTGGTTATTTTGTTTCAAGTATTGACAACCGTTACAAAAGGGCGCTATATTATTTATACAGTCTCACATATTTGGAAGCCAATGGTTGACTTACTCTACCTTACTAAACTGAGTTTTTACAATGTCAGTATTGTTTTGCTTGCTAATTTACTGATTTTTGATAATAGGATTCCATGCATCACAGACATTAATCAGTGAAGAAAGTAGCGTTACATCTTCTTTTCAACTTTGAGATGGTTGCATCGATACTTTGACCGCGGACACAGGTGTCTTCACGACCTGGAAAATTCTCTCATCCTCCTTGATAAATTTCTTCACACCATTATGAAGCTACTTTAGATGTTGTAAATGGCACAGTGGTTTGTTTCTAGTACCAGGCTAGACTTAAAGACCTTACTAGCATTTGATAGCATAGGTCGAACAATTCAATGCTTTCTATGCATGGGTGTGAACACCTTCTAGCTTTTTACATGTATCTTCTACAGGAAGTGCTTAAAAGGTTGGGAATAAGATGGATTAGTATTCATAGTCTAATCTAGGGCTGAGTTGCAGTTAGTCAGCTCAGCAAGCAATTATAAAATTAATGATTTTCCTAACGTGTCTAGTATAGTTTAAATCCTGTTGGTCAGGCACGTTGATGATAATTTACCAATAACGTTAGTAACTTATGGACTTCCAACGCAATAGCCGATTATCGAACCATTCAAAACAAAAGTTAAGTGTTGAACATAGTATTTTACCAATAACTTATCAATAGAGCTCCACTTTCATGGTAGCATGTGATAACCTAAGTAAGGAATTTTCCAACCTCAAGTGGAATGTAAATTACTCACATACAATTTCACTATTCACAACAAACACTTAGCAGTGAAATTACTAAGTCCCTGACGAAGGTTTGGAATTTATGGCCTTTTTTTCTTTTTTGATCAGGACGTTGATTTCTCTCAAGCCCCAAATGATGCCTAAAACTTTCGCTCGAACTTATTTTCCTATGGTTTTCCTATTTGACAGTGGAAATGCATCACCAAGCATTTATTCGTGGAACACATGTATGTGGATGCTATCTGGCATAATGAAAAGGTTGACTGTTGCCACCAGATTCTTTGACATTGCATATTGCCTGTAGCCTTCTTTTAAGACATCAGCACGTTCACGAATTGAGATTAGATAAACACAACCATGTGATGAGGTTGGGAAAATATAACTCATTATCTTGTAACTTCTCGATTGGGATTGTCGTTAACCTCATCTTCTTCCCCACCGCCCCCCCCAATTCTATATGTTCACAAAGTTATCTAAAACTTTGATTTTACAGGTTCGGGTTTTACTCGCAATTGATTGAGGATAGGGTCAAACGTTGGTCTACTATTGTTTCCTAATTCAAATTCAGAAAACTCTGAGCTCTCAAGGACTATGTTCACTGTTTTCCAGATAAAGTACTCAAGGGCAAATTGTTCTGACAAGTTTTGCTCAAGGCAACATAAGTTCACAGCACTGAAAAACAGAAAAGATGGTTTATGGTGAGCTAGCCATAAATCAATTTTACTTGTAATTGACAATTGGAGCTCGGCCAAGTGAAAACAAACCTTCATGATTTAAATGCCTTAAGATTTTGGAGGGCAGGACTCGTGTGCCTTCCAACTCTTGAAATATAAGGTAGCAACAGAACAGAACTTGGATTCTTTTTTAGACAAAAGTATTGTATTGCAGTATCCCCTCTCAAGACAAAATAATGACCGATGATCTTACCAATTTAAGCACTTTTTAGTTTGAAGCTCTAATGAAAACGAAGTTTGGATTTCCTCTACAACTATACTCTTTGGAGCAATCAAAAGCTACTGATTTGCCAGTAAAGATTCTTGCCGTAGCAACATGCAGTAGCACTCGAGACAGGAACTGACTGAATGCGCTCTGGGTTATGTTCCCCAGCGGGTAGTTGTCGCGACCTCTTTTTTCTCGGCGTCCGCAATCGGGTACGAGCGCCTAAAGGAGGCTAATGGCTCGGCTGAATTTATTAAGCCCGGACTCTCCCAAGTCCGCCAATTCACGACTTTAATAGTTTAAGTTTTTAATCTATAAATCAATTTTTTAAAATGGAGTCGCCACTAATCGATTTGGGGTGGGTTGATTAGAAACCCAAGTGAAGTATCGGGAGAAATACTCACTTCTGCGCAACCAGAGAAATTAGGATCGGGGACTTGATTACACTAGTTAATCATTAATGCCCTTTCGGTACCTAATTTTGTTTAAACCCTAAGGCTTTTTGGATATTTGAGAGATTTTCCATGCATTTTTACGAGGAAAAACATTTTTTGAGTCATTTTCTAATTTTTTGGACACAAAAGGGATTTTTTGGGGTTTTTTTGGTATTTTTTTTTTTGAAAAATACAAGTCTTTTTGGCTTTTTCTGAAGTTTTGGCCTTTTTTTGGAAAATATGAAATTTTTTTTGATTTTTGATTTTATGAAAAATAAAATATTTTTTAATATTTCTTGATATTTTTGGAAAATAAATTATTTTTTGATTTTTCTCGATTTTTTAGAAAATAAAACATTTTTCAGCATTTTTTTAATATTTTTTTTCGAAAATAAAACACTTTTTGATTTTGATTTGATTTTTTTTTTAATAAAATATTTATTATTTTATATTAAAATAATAAAATAAAACCGACCCGGGTCGGATCTGCGGGTTGGGTCCGACCCGGGTCGGCGACCCAAATGCGGACGGGCCCGCAACGCGGGCCCGACTCGGATTTTTCATAATTTTTTTTATTTCGTTAAAACGACGCCGTGGCCGGGCGTTTGGGGACACCCGGCCCGGCCCGATGACCCGGGTCCACGACCCGTTCCGCGACCCGGCTCCCTGCGAACCCTACCCGACCCGGATCCGAATCGCGACCCGGTCTTCCGCCGCGCCCGCAATTCGTGGAATCCCTACCTGGTTCCCGATCCGGGTCCGACCCGACAACCCGGGGTCGCGACCCGGAAAATCGGGAACCCTAGGGTTCCCGAATCGCGGCGCCGAGGCACGACAGCGGGGACGACAGCGACGGTGACGGCGGCGGCAACGGCGACGGCGGCGGCGACAGTGACGGTAGTGACGAGAGTTGGACTGCGGAGTGGGGAAACTATGGCGACGGCAACGGCGGCGGTGGCGGTAGCACTACCTGCTCGTGGCGATGGCGTCCGGATGGTGGTGGCTGGGCAACTCGGTTTCCCGATCTGGCGCGGCGTCGACGGACCGATCACGGCTTCGCAGGTGGGGCACGACAACAAGCCGTCGAAGCAACGGCGTCGGGACTGAGGCGAACGGCTGCGGCACGGCGTCCGGCGGCAACAACAACAGCAAAAAAACTCGACCAGACCCTCCTCGGCCTTGATTTCTCCTCACTCAGGCCAGATCCGAGCCTCCACCGGCCGGATCTGACCTTCTCGAAGTCACTCGCCGCCTGCCTTCCCCGAAGTCTCTCGGTGGAGGGTGGGCTGAGCTCGCGACTTGAGCTCTCTCTTGCGCTCGCCCTTCGATCCTTCCCGATGTCTCTCGGTGAAGGATTTCCGAGCTCGCCATGCCCTCCGACGATGCTTGCGGCCACCTATTTATAGGCGAAGGAACTCCGGTCGACGGAGGGGCTCGGTCGTCGGCCTCCGGCTTGCCCACCGGTTCCGTTCGGCCGAACTGGTGTCCCATCGAGCTTTCCAGCGAAGCTCGCTCAGCATTGATGGCGCCTGCGATCTTATCCCCTCCGGCCGACGTCGCCCTACACTCCTCGGCCGTAGGCCGTCCTTGGCGCGCGTCGCCGGCCATCGCGCGTGAGATGCAAGCGACTAAGGAAGAAGAAGACAGGAGGAAGAAGAAGAGAGAAAAGGGGCCGGGCCAAGGGTGAAGGAAAATGGGCCACATGGGCCACGCGGAGGGGGAAGAGAAAGGGAAAAGAAAAAAGGGTTGGGCTTTTGTTGTTTTTTTTTTGTTTATTAATTATCTTATTTATCCGAAATAAAAAAATAAAATAAAATTAACCTAAGTAAAATTGAGGTGTCAACAGCTGCCCCTCTTTGAAGGTGAGCTCGCAGAGGTTGCATTCAAAGACAGACTGATGCCTCAATTTTATCCATACATGCGTAGCAGATTATATTTTACTTGGAACCTATTATCCTACGCAAAAAGGGCAATGTAACATTACATATACTAAGACAGATAAGAAGATACCTGTAGCTACTTACCGGAAGTGAGTGAGATAGGGTGTGAACCCCGAGTTTGGCAAGTATCAAGGCGTCATCTTACCTGGTGATATGAGGAGGTTGCTTTTCCAGGGCTCGAACCATTCTTCGGTCGCCTGTTAAAACAATCAATGGTTTGTCTAGGACCCGAACCTTTCTTCGGTCGCCTTGACGGGAGATTACTCCTCCAGGACCCGAACCATTCTTCAGTCGCCTATTGGAGTAGTCAGTGGTTTGTCTCGGACCCGAACCATTCTTCGGTCGCCGTGACGGGAGACTGCTCTTCCAGGACCTGAACCATTCTTCGGTCGCCTGTTAAAACAATCCATGATTTGTCTAGGACCCGAACCTTTCTTCGGTCGTCTTGACGGGAGATGCACCAACCTTTCTCAGGGCATCTCATTTGTGGGTGCCTGATTTGTATCGAGGACACCAGTTGGTACCCGACCTTTCTCGGGAGATGCGCCAACCTTTCTCAGGGCATCATATTTGTTGGGGGTGTCTGACTTCTGTCGAAGACACCAGTTGGTACCCGACCTTTCTCGGGAGATGCGCCGACCTTTCTCAGGGCATCAATTTGTGGGGCGTCTGACTTCTGTCGAAGACACCAGTTGGAACCCGACCTTTCTCGGGAGGATGCGCCGACCTTTCTCAGGGCATCTGTTTTGTTGAGGTGCCTGACTTCCGTCAAAGACACTAGTTGGAACCCGACCTTTCTCGGGAGGATGCGCCGACCTTTCTCAGGGCATCAATTTGTGGGGCGTCTGACTTCCGTCAAAGACACCAGTTGGAACCCGACCTTTCTCGGGAGGATGCGCCGACCTTTCTCAGGGCATCTGTTCTGGAAGATACCTGGACATTCACAAGCATATCAAAGAGTACCTGGATATTCACAAGTACTAACATGAAGGATATTTGGGCCTTTGCAGGCGTCGAAATGGGTATTTGGCTGACCATAGGCATTGAAGGGGTACTTGGATGATCACAAGTATGAATTCTTGGGGGATACCTGGATGATCACAAGCATCGGAGGGGTACCTGGACGATCACAGGTATAAACTCTTGGGAGATACCTGGATGATTACAAGCATCGGAGGGGTACCTGGATGATCACAGGTACAAACTCTTTGAGGATACCTGGCAATATCTCTGATCTCTAAGAGTATGTTTACTATTTGCACAGTATGCACACATGATTGTATATGCTGTAAATTCATGAGTTCAAATGAGATTCATGCATGATAATTTTGTCAGTTCTGCATCTTTTGATTTCCACTGGGGAAGATTTTGAAAGACAACTTTCATTTAGAATGTAGATGTCTTGAGCATGCCAGATGAGGGATTTTCAATCCGAAAGGACTTTCCGCTCACTCTCATGGAAAAGGCTATCCTGACCATTGACGCAGGATTCATAAGGACCACACTATCTCACTGTCATCATGTCAGCAGGGGTCTGAGTATTCTCGCAAACGGTACGACTTTACCAATGTGAGAGGTCTTTGTTGAAACTGTGATGAAGTCTTGGTCAGTGGCTCATCAGAGGGGACCATCAAGGTCGAAGTCGATGGACGGAAATGTTGCACGATCATCTTCAGGTTTACAAGTCAAGAACCTTGCGAAAAGAGATAGAGTAATCTTGCTCGTACTTCTTCGAGCGATGCTTATGCACATATGAAATCCTACGTTAATTGGAGTGCCCCTAGTCTGAAGAGACTTTTTACAATGGGATGCAATGTAGGCTTGACTCATGTGTGAAAAGGTAAGAGCTAGTGATCGTCTTGGCATTTGTCACCAGTCTTCCTTGTCAGATGGAGGTTCTATGGACCACAACAACAACTTTTCTTGGCTATATTTTTGACTGGGGGGCATTGGCCTTGCTTTTACCAGGCACACTGCTTTTTTCATGCCCCTATTTTTATTCCAGTTTTTCATTTGTGGGCATTGACCTTGCTTTTACCAGGTACACTGCTCTTTTATGCCCCTGCTTTTCTTTATCCTTGTTGCTTGAGAGCTGATCTAGACAAGCTTAATCGAAGCACCGTTATTAGACTCTTGAGTCTTCATCTTCAGTAGGCGCTCTGGGCTATGCTGCTTAAATGGCAGCAACTTCTGTTTTGTCTTGATGTGAGGGTAAAATTACAGACTCACTTGAGTTGTACAATGAATACAAGTGCGTAAAGAAAGAATTGCTCTTCATGACTCTAGGGCACTTAAATTAACGCGAGTGTTCATATGCAATAAAGACACTCGAAGATTGATACAAGTGCAAGCAAGAAAATTTCTATCCCCTTTCTCGCTTTGTGATGCTGACTTGCTTTCGACTTGCCCCAGTGTGGGGTGGTTCCTTGACAGGGATATGAGAGAAATTTCATCAGTGTATGGGGCTCAATGGGGTGAGCAATGGGATGCCTCTCACTATTTTGGTTATCGTACCATTCGCGAGAGAACTCTTTACCCTGCAGCCATGGAATCTTCTGCACTCATCTCACAAGTGTATAGATGGGGGATTGTGTGTAGGATATGGCTTGCCTTTCATCATTCTGACGCGCCTCATCTAGCATGCTCGTTTAATCTTGTATTCTTCATTTAGCTGTCTATTCTAATAATTCTCAATGGAATCTGTGATTTAGACAGACAAAATCATCATGCAAAAAACCCATTTGTAAAATGCATGTAGTATTTTAAAAACAAGTGAATGGTTTTGGCTCAAAAAGGCCTTCTTGGTAGCTTTAAAGGTTAACAGAATAGTATTGTTAAGCTTTGAACACCAAAAGGATTATTCACAAGGGGATGTCGATGGTTGTCCCTATTGATTGGGGATATGACACATGAATGATCAGCCAAGGTTGGGAATCTAATCAGGCATCTTTGTTTCTTTTTCCTTGCTTGGATCACTTGGTTTGCCCTGTTTAACCATTTAATTTGGCTCTTGAATTCCAATGCCTCCTGTCAATATGAGTTCAGAGAGTGAGTGTTAGAAATGATGCCAAATTACCTTTTCCTCGGAATTTATTTGTGCTGGTTCTTAGGGAAGTTGCTGACGGCCTCTTTTACATTTCAATGCTTTCCTTCTGCTAGCCTTTCCTACTTGTGGCCCCGTATGCATGATTGCTGGTCGTTGATTGATTTTCAATGCTTTTCTTCTGTGGAATTTCTCCTTCCGCTTCTTGCAAGAGCATGTGTCTGGAACAAGAAGAGAGGCTTCCAGATTCTAAGATTGTTGACTGGGACAGAAGGTTTCTTTTAACTAGACTAGTTCCTGAATGACGCATCCTTTACACCGAGCTCGGCAAAATTGACAGGGATTACTCTTACTCGTCTGCCTGGGTAATGTCGATTTGCTCAAGTTATGCCATCGAGTTTGCTTCTTGATTTATGACACTTCCTTAAAGACTGGTCATCACCATTCATTTTTCTCCATTGAGTCAAACACACATTTTTTATGATGGTGTAAATACATCACTCATATATAAAGGTGCATAAGCATTTTTATTATGATAGAGAAGTGCTTGGCAATGCCAGACAATAAACATCTTTCAAGGGTAGTACTTTTTTACAGCATCCGAATTAACTGGTTTGGAGAATTCCCGCCCGTCCATTTCAGTCAGAATCAAGGCTCCTCCAGGGAGTATCTTCTTTATTACATAAGGACCCTTGTAATTAGGGGCGAACTTGCCTCCGGGCTCTGGAAAGATTGGCAATGTCTTTCTCAAGACTAGCTCATTTACCTCGAAGTGCTTGGGTCGCACCTTTTGATTGAACGATCGAGCTACCCTTTGCTGGTAACACTGACCATGACAGAGGGCTTTCAGTCGTTTTTCGTCGATCATATTCAGTTGCTCAAGCCTTTGTTGCGTCCATTCTTCCTTGGACAATCCTGCCTGGGATAAAATTCGCAGGGACGGGATTTCTACTTCCACAGGCAAAACCGCCTCCATGCCGTAAACCAAGGAAAAAGGCGTTGCCCCAGTGGAGGTTCGAATCGAAGTTCGATATGCTGTTAGTGCGAAGGGTAACCTCTCATGCCAGTCGCGGTAGTTTTCAGCTGTCTTGGATAGGATTCTCTTGATGTTCTTGTTGGCGGCTTCCACAGCTCCATTCATTTGTGGACGATAAGGGGACGAGTTCAGATGTTGGATTTTGAACTCAGAAAACAATTGATCAATCAACTTGTTGTTTAGGTTTGACCCATTGTCAGTGACGATAGCTTCCGGTACGCCATAACGGGCGATTATGTCACGTCTGATGAATTTCATAACGTTTCGTGCAGTTACGCTTGCATAGGATGCAGCCTCGACCCATTTTGAGAAGTAGTCGATTGCGACCAAAATGAATCGGTGCCCATTTGATGCCTTCGGATTGATTGGGCCAATTACATCAATGCCCCACATTGAAAATGGCCACGGCTCAGATAACTGATGCAATTCAGTTGGAGGGACATTTATCTTGTCCCCGTGGATCTGACAACGATGACAGCTTCGCACATGGTGAGCACAATCGCTCTCTAAGGGGAACCAGTAATAACCCAATCTCATTATTTTCTTGGCCAACATATGTCCATTCATGTGAGGACCACATACTCCCCCATGTATTTCTTGCATTATTTGTGTGGCTTCGTTTGCATCCACACACCTTAGCAGGACTGAGTTATATGATCTTTTGTACAAATTTTCACCGCTGACGAAGAACCTCGAAGCCATTTTCATAAGGTATTTTTGATCAGAGGGAGTGCTTTCTTTAGGGAATTCCTGCTTTTGGATGTATTTCATGATGTCGTAATACCAGGGTTTCCCATCGGGTTCTTCAGTTATAGTCATGCAGTGGGCCTGTCTTGTCAGGACTTCAATCTTCAAAGGCTCTACTTCTAACCCCTTCGTTACTTGTAACATAGATGATAGTGTTGCTAGTGCATCAGCAAACTGGTTACGGATTCTAGGTAGGTATTCAAATGAGATGTCCTGGAATTCTTCGATCAATTCTTCCAAGTAGTCGTGATAGGGCACTAGTTTGGCGTCTCTTGTCTCCCACTCGCCCACAGTCTGGAGGATAATTAAGGCGGAGTCACCGAACACTTTTAGTTTTGACACTTCCATTCCAATAGCCGCTTGTAGGCCGAGGATGCATGCTTCATATTCGGCTATATTGTTGGTGCATGGAAACATTAGTTTTGCAGCCACAGGATAATGTTGCCCATTTGGGGATATCAAGACCGCCCCAGTGCCTGAACCTGACAAATTTACAGCTCCATCAAAAAACATAGTCCACGTGTCCTCTTCTATTGCTGAGATTCGGTCATCTGGGGAATGATCATCACCTACTTCTTTAGGGCAATCTGCTAACATATCAGCAATCACCCGACCTTTAACTGATTTTTGCGACATCACCTGGATGTCGAATTCTGAGATTAGGATTTGCCATTTGGCCAATTTTCCCACCAAGGCCGGGCAACCAAGCAAATACTTGATTGGGTCACTCTCAGTTACAAGAAATGTCTGGTAATGCAAGGTATACTGCCGGAGTCTGTGCAACACCCATACCAATGCAGCACATGTCTTTTCTGATTTTGAGTAGTTTTGCTCTGATGTGGTGAATTTTTTACTCAAATAGTAAATGGCTCGCTCCTTCCCATCATGGGGTCCTTTCTGTGCCAACATTGCACCTAGGGATTCACTGTTGATGGTAAGGTAGAGGGTCAAAGGGTGTCCTGGAGTCGGGGGTACTAAAACCGGGGGTTTCATCAGGTACCGCTTTAAATTTTCAAATGCCAGTCGGTAGTCATCATCCCATTCGATTTGTGCATCTTTCTTGAGAAGTTTAAAGAAAGGTTTTGCAGTTTCAGAAAGCTGGGAAATGAATCGTGCAATGTAATTTAATCTTCCTAGGAGGCTCCGGACTTCTTTCACCGTCGAGGGAGGAGGCATCTCAAATATTGCTTTAGTTTTTGACGGGTCCACTTCTATCCCTTTACAGCTCACAATGAATCCAAGTAATTTGCCAGAAGTCGCCCCGAACACACATTTTGCTGGGTTCAGGCGCAACTTGAATTGGCGAAGTCGATCGAATAATTTTTCCAGGGTCTTCACATGGTCTTCTCCATGTCTGGTTTTGGCGATCATGTCATCGACATATACTTCAATTTCTTTATGCATCAGGTCATGGAAAAGGGTGACCATGGCACGTTGGTAAGTTGCTCCAGCGTTTTTCAGGCCAAAAGGCATGACCTTATAGTGAAAAGTCCCCCATGGAGTAATGAATGCCGTCTTTTCCTTGTCTTCCTCCTTCATTTTTATTTGGTTGTATCCTGAGAACCCATCCATGAAAGAGAAAAGTTTGAATCCAGCAGTACTATCCACAAGAACGTCTATGTGAGGTAGCGGGAAATCATCCTTTGGGCTTGCTTTGTTCAAATCACGGTAGTCGACACAAATCCGGATTCGACCATCTTTCTTCTTTACTGGTACAATGTTTGCCACCCAACTAGGATATTGCGAGACTTCGAGGAAGCCTACAGCCAGGAGCTTCATTACTTCTTCTTCAATCTTTTTTGACAATTCAGGCTTAGCTCTTCTTAGCCGCTGCTTCTTAGGGGCCACATCAGGGTTGGTTGGCAAGCTATGCTCCACGATCATTGGATCAAGGCCTGGCATATCGGCATAAGACCATGCGAATACATCTTGATATCTCTTTAGGAGGGTAATTAAGCTTGCAGCTTCTTCTTCAGGAAGGTTCGCGCCAATCTTTATCTCCCTCGGATCTTCTGTGCTGCCTAAATTGACAATGATGGTGTCTTCAGTAGTAGGGGGCCTTGCTTCTTCGTGGCGCTTCCAATTCCATTGAATTTCGTCGGAATCATCAAAATCATCATCTGAGTCATCAGAATTGCTATCATGGCTGCTTACGGTGCTGGTTTGGACCGTTCCCATACCCTCGCTTGCTGTTATATTATTCCTGTGTCAAAGAGTAGATAGGCTAAGGGAACAAATAAGGTTAGTAGCATGCATGCTTCTTTGTTTTGAAAAGGTGATAAATTGTTTTTAAAGACAAGGAAACATGAGGAGACCTGGGCCTCAGATTTCTTCTTTCATTTGACGGCTGGCTATCATCAACGGGCCGGTTTGGTGTGTCTCCTCATGCCCTCAAAAAGCTTTCAACTTTATTTATTAGTAGATGGATTTACAGGGTGATTTCAAAAAAAAAAGTTCCTTGAGCGGAACTGATGTTGAAAACAAGCTAGATATTAAAAAATATGTACAAGCTCCCAAGTAGGGGAGTATGCAAAGGAGTTAAAAAGGATTCTACTCGAGCGGGCCTGCACCCATTTCCCCTGACGGTCCTTCGTTAATAGCGCCCACGAAGAAGTCTTCATACCAGTTGCCAGCCACGTCTCCTTGTGCTCCCGACTTTATGGATTTCAGATCATCCATGTCTCCCCATCCATCAGGGACGATGTTGTGGTGATGATCATAGAAACTTTGGGGAATTGAATAATTGACATAGTAGTCAAATTTACCACTTGGTTGGCCCAAAGTGTCTATGATTACCTCTCCTTTATGTGCCTCCTTAGCATGCTCAGGGAACATGGTACGGGTACTAGGTACCACGAGGAGGTGATCATTGCCGAAACACAGCCATGGAGAGCGGAACGTGAATACCCCAGCATCCAAAAGATCTTGAACCTTGTCTCTCAGGATGGTGCAGTCATCTAGCGAGTGTCCTAATTCCCCTGAATGGTAATCACATTACTTGGATGGATCATAATCAAGGAAGTACTCAGGGGTAGGATGGTTCAATTCTCTGCCGATTAGCCCTTGCTCGAGGAGGATGGGGAAAATAATGGACATTGATTTAGGAAGGGGCGAATATGGCCGAGCGCTTCTTGGGGATAAGGGTAGCCGTGCCCCTCGCCAGGTCGTGTCAATAGGGTCCTCTTCATTTACCACCAGCTCCTCATTGTGATGAGAACGGAATGTATGGGTAGCTTGAGCGAAGCTTTCTGTCAAATGATGTACAGTCTCACGTAATTCTTCGACTTGGTGTCGAAGCTGGATGAACGAGAAGTTATCGCTTGTCTCTTCTAATTGCTCTTCCTCAATGGCGCCTATGAAAATGTCCCCGAACATGGAGGTCACATCATCTGACCTTTCTTTCTCAAGTGAGGGCCAAATTGTGTCTTCCTGGATTATGGGCAATTTCACGCTTTCGGGGTTGAACCATTTTGGAGTATCCACTTCCTCTTCCTCATGCATCATCTTGGCTGGGCCCGGGAAAGTTTCCTCGAGACGGGGATATACAAGGCCGGTTTTTTTCTTTGCTTTTCTATCTGGGGAATATCCCAAACCAACAGTATAGGGTCCTCTCCGAGCTTCAATAGGCTGACGAATGCCCTGGCCTCTCCTACCAAGCCCTTGTCCTGGAAGGAAACCGTGTCCTACCATGATTTTTCCTACCATGATTGCAGCACTTGATACCTCAGGGACGAGGGGCAAAGTCCCTCGAGTTTCGTGTATAGTGGACACGAGCTCGAATGATTGATAGCTAGCTTCACTCTTGTCACTAGGTTCAACATAAGGAATGGCCGTCTCGTGGTAGATGCGGTGATCTTCCTCTCCTCGGACCGTGATAAGTTTTCCTCCAACCACGAACTTCACACTTTGGTGGAGGCTTGAAGGTACTGCTCCTGCGACGTGTATCCATGGGCGCCCTAAGAGGAAATTGAATGCAGTGGGGATATCCATCACCTGGAACAAAATTTTGAATACGGTTGGGCCAATTTGAATATCGAGCTCGATCTCTCCCACTGTTTCCTTCTTTGTTCCATCAAATGCTCGAACAGAAGTCTTGGGTACCTGGATCCGTGATCTCTCTATTTTAAGGCGATAGAGTGTCGCTAATGGACATATGTTAAGAGCAGATCCATTGTCAATCAACACTCGAGCGACATGAGATGCGTTGCACTTGACTGATATGTAAAGGCCCTTGGTGTGTCCTCTACCCTCCTCGGGAATCTCTTCATCAGAAAACGCCATTTGATCCTTTAGAAGGATGGTACTGACAAATTCCTCGAGTTTGTCATGCTCAATAGTTTCAGGGACATGTACTTCACTTAATACTTTCATGAGAGATTTTTGGTGCTCGACAGAGGTTTGGAGCAATTCCAGTAGAGAGATCTGTGCCGGTGATTTTCGTAACTGTTCCACCACATTATATTCGCTGGCCTTAACTACGGCCAAAAACTCTTTGGCTTCTTCGTCAGTGACGGGCTTAGCAGACTGAGTATTTGCTTGAGCATAAGTTCGCCCAGATCTTGTGACCAAACCAACATCAAGGTCATAAGACCATGGTACTGCATTGTTGTGTTTGTATTTGTAAGGTTGGGGAATCTCAATGACTATAGCTGCTTCTGCTGTTGATGCTTGAACAAAGGCTCCTTTCCTTTCAAAGACGCTCTCAGGTAAGGTGGAATCATTCTTCTCCTTTTCTGCATTTAGTGCCGCAAATTCTTCCTCCCAATTGATGAGGACTTGGGATATGGTAGAAACTATGTTGGCGTGGCCGGCGTACACAATTATTCCAGCCTCTATCATTCTTAATACCCTTTCCTCCATTATTGCGAAAGGCGGTATTTCATTGCCCGGATAATACCCGGTTTCTACTAGCCCTCGATAGATGTTGACCATATGTGCATTGACATTTCTGATTTGACCGGCTTCAGAACTGAATATCATGTTTACTTTGTCAGCATGATCAGGGAGCGGATTGCTTTGGACATTCGGCTTCGCGGTTTGGAACGAGAAGGCCTTAGTATCCAGCAGGTTCTGGATTCGATGCTTAAGGACGAAACACTCATCAGTTGAATGGCCTACTTCTCCCATGTGATAGTCACATTTTTTGGACGGGTCATAGCTGGAGAAGTTTTCAGCATTGGGTCGTCTTGGCTCAGTTGAAAGGAGGCTCTTGTTTCGGAGGATTGCCAAAACCTGGGAGGGAGATCCAGGAAGCGGAGTGAATTGTCTTCGGTTGTTGTAGCGCTGGGGTGGACGGCTATTAGTCTGCTGCTGGCCTGTGTTTGTCTGAACAGTCGGGAGATGACCGGTGTTTGCAGTGTACGTGGCATTGACATCGATCAAGGATTCTTTATCTTTTTTCATGTTGAGCCTTCTGCTGACAGGAGCAGGCTCAGTGAACTAGCCATCCCTTAAACCTGTCTCAATCTGCTCTCCCACTGGAATGAGTTGATTGAATGATTCAGCGATCGTGGTCACCATCCGATTGCGGTATTCAAAAGGGAGGGTTTTAATGAACATTTTTCTCAATTCAAAGTCAGTTGGCTCGGGACTGATCTGGGCGGCGAGATTCCTCCACCTAATAGCATATTCTTTGAAAGATTCTTGCTTTTTCTTCTCCGTGCGATCAAGATCCTCACGAGAAGGGGTAATGTCCATTATGAATTTGTACTGCTTGAGGAATGCTTCACTTGCTTCACTCCATGTCTCGATGAGGTTTATGTTCTTTTTTATGTACCACCTCAGGGCGGGACCTATCAGGCTTGACTGGAACAACTGGATCATTAAAGGTTCATTATTAACGTACTGGGTCATTCGAACCAAGTACATCTGCAAGTGAGCTCTTGGGCAGGTCGTGCCATCGTACTTCTCGAACTCAGGCATTTTGAATTTTTCCGGCATTTTGACCTTAGAGTAGATGGAGAGGTCTGTTGGAGTAGGATCTTGAAGGCCTTGCAATTGCTTTAGCCTCTCTTCAAGCTTCTCAAGGCGTTTGTCATGTTCAGTCTTAGACAAACTGTTGGGCTTTGCTTTCTCGGCTACGATTTGGTGCGTATCATCTTCTAATTCGGGCATGTTATCATCAGTATCTCTTCCTTGATCACCTCGAGTAGACGATTGCGGTAACAATACTTCGATTGAGGCAGGGGCGGGAGCTAATTTGCCTTGGATGGAATCTATCTGTTTTGAGAGTTGCTGAAGCACATTGAAGACTTGCTTCATTTCACTTTCCATAATCCCGACACGGCTTGGTACATTTTCTTCGACCATTCTATCTTTTGGATTTGGCAAATACGACTATGATTGTGATTACCTGCATAAAGAAAATGGAGAGAACGTAAGCCAAGAAACGTATGGAATACTGGCCCATGGCAAGGGTCACGTCATTTTTATTTATTAGCAGGAGATTTATACAATGCCAAAAAGGGCTTTTTACACAAGTCAAAACGGCCCTAGATATTAACATTAGGGATATTCACATCAAAAGTCCCGCTGCCCATTTTATATGCGATGGGAAGCTCCAGTCTTGTGAAGCCGCTTGCTTCTTCGAACTAACTTCGATACGTGTCTCCTGCTGGTCTCCAAGCTCTTTTCAAGAGATTCGATTCGCCCTTGCAGGGTAAGTTTATCAACTACATCAGGGATTACTGGTTGCAGCTCCTTGGGAATTATATGGTTGAGGATGTAGAATGTTGATGCATGATGAACTTTTTCTTGTTCCTTTAACCTTCTGGGCACGACGATCTTTTCAGTGTGGCATCTACTCCATGCGTTCTGAATTATGCGGATCTCCTCCAAGTAGTTGTAGTCCGTACGGGTGAAAAAGATTCGGAACAATCCTGATTTGAGCGGTGGCGGGACTTCTTGAAGGACCCTGTACTGACGAGCCACCCTATATGGATAATATGAGGTAGCTCCGGAGAGGCCCAGCAATGGGATGGGGTTGTAATAATCAAGCGCAAAGCGCGCCTCTCCTGCAATGAACCATTTAGCTCGCCATAGGAATGTCTCAGGGACCGGGTCTTTTAGCAAGTTAATCCACCGAGAATACTCTTCATTGGGAGAATATTTTTCCAAGATTTGAAACTTTTGCAATGGGTGTTTAAACTCGTTGATTTCAAATATTTGCATGAGGTGCCCAAATCTTTTGATATGGGAAAAGAACCACATTTGCAAAATTTCTGGAGCGGCCCTCATGATTTTCTCTTTTTGGTCCTTGAAACGATTAAGGGATAAAAACGTTTCGGCCAAAACCATATTCACATATCCTGCTCCAAAAATGACTTGATTTATCACCCATGTGATTGAAGGATCTATAGCATTCTTTCGATGGGGAAAGATAATAAAACCAAAGAATGCTAAGAGGAAGATCTTGGCTTTTTGGGTCATTGACTGTTTTTCAAAGCATTCAGTTAAAGATGATAGCGGAAAAGCATTATTGTTGGCTCGAACAATTTCTCTTACCGAATGATTTTTTAGAAACCGTGATAGACTAACCACAGGGTCAATGCCGATTGGTTTGACAAGCTCGCTTCCCAGGGGCATTCCTATGGCGAGACTGTACTCTTCTAAAGTCGGAGTCAGTTCAAATTTGCCGAATATGAAGGTGGATGTTTCAGGGCACTAGAAATGTGGTAGTGCTTGCATGACTCCAGAGTGGATATTGATTTGGAGCAATGGGAGGAGATGACCGATTCTTGATTTGACGCACTCTTGGCCGAGTTGATCTAATTGCTTCCACCATCTGAGAAGCTCTCCCTTTGGGGTGGGAATGAACTGGATATCAAATCTTCCCATCGCATATAAGGAAGGGAAATACACAACCTGACCCTTTTTGCCATGAGTCAGAAAAGACTAAGTAAAAATAAAGAAATTACTTTGCTTTTAAATAAAATGGCAAGCACAAAGACATGCAGATGGGATGTGCGGCTCGATTTCTAACTCAGAAGGCTTGGTGAGATTAAAAGGATATCCGCCCGTCGCAGTCTCGCGTTAGCAGCATATCCTCCTAACCTCGGCTAAGAAATTCGGGGAAAAGAAAGGCAACCTCTACATCGCAGTCTCGCGTTCGAGGTCGTATCTTTCTTAACACCATCCTAGAAATCCTATGGCGGCCCAGGTCCGGCGGCCGGGTTGTGTGTGCCATGTGTAGTGTTTAAAACAGTAAAGCATGCACAACAGTTTATAATCACAAAAACACTTTATTTTAACAGAATAAAAAAACTTTAAGCTATTACCCTGCATAAAAGAAAAAAAAACCAAGTCAGCAAAGCATTTAAACAAAGATAAAATGGCCTAAGTCCTCACAATCCCCAGCGGAGTCGCCAAGCTGTCGCGACCTCTTTTTTCTCGGCGCCTGCAATCGGGTACGAGCGCCTAAAGGAGGCTAATGGCTCGGCTGAATTTATTAAGCCCGAACTCTCCCAAGTCCGCCAATTCACGACTTTAATAGTTTAAGTTTTTAATCTATAAATCAATTTTTTAAAATGGAGTCGCCACTAATCGATTTGGGGTGGGTTGATTAGAAACCCAAGTGAAGTATCGGGAGAAATACTCACTTCTGCGCAACCAGAGAAATTAGGATCGGGGACTTGATTACACTAGTTAATCACTAATGCCCTTTCGGTACCTAATCTTGTTTAAACCCTAAGGCTTTTTGGATATTTGAGAGATTTTCCATGCATTTTTAGGAGGAAAAACATTTTTTGAGTCATTTTCTAATTTCTTGGACACAAAAGGGATTTTTTGGGGTTTTTTTGGTATTTTTTTTTTTGAAAAATACAAGTCTTTTTGGCTTTTTCTGAAGTTTTGGCCTTTTTTTGGAAAATATGAATTTTTTTTTTATTTTTGATTTTTTGAAAAATAAAATATTTTTTAATATTTCTTGATATTTTTGGAAAATAAATTATTTTTTGATTTTTCTCGATTTTTTAGAAAATAAAACATTTTTTTTTTTAATATTTTTCGATTTTCTGAAATTAAAACATTTTTTTTTTTTTTTGAAAATAAATACTTTTGATTTTTTTTATATTTATTATAAAATAAAACCGACCCAGGTCGGATCCGCGGGTTGGGTCCGACCCGGGCCGACGACCCAATCGCGGACGGGCCCGCGTTGCGGGGTCGACTCGGATTTTTCGGCTTTTTCTCCTTTTTTTTTTTTTTAAAATCAAAAACGACGCCGTGGCCGGGCGTTCGGAGACGCCCGCCCGGCCCGACGACCCGGGTCCACGACCCGTTTCGCGACCCGGCTCCCTGCGAACCCTACCCGACCCGGATCCGAATCGCGACCCGGTCTTCCGCCGCGCCCGCAATTCGTGGAATCCCTACCCGGTTCCCGATCCGGGTCCGACCCGACAACCCGGGGTCGCGACCCGGAAAATCGGGAACCCTAGGGTTCCCGAATCACGGCGCCGAGGCACAATGGCGGGGACGACGGCGACGGCGACGACGGCGGCGACAGCGACGGTAGTGACGAGGTTTGGACCACGGAGGGGGGGGAAACTATGGTGGTGGCAACGGCGGCGGTGGCGGTAACACTACCTGCTCGTGGCGATGGCGTCCGGATGGTGGTGGATGGCGCGGCGTCGGCGGACCGATCACGGCAATGGCTTCGCAGGTGGGGCATGGCAACAGGCCGTCGAGGCAACGGCGTCGGGACTGAGGCGAACGGCTGCGGCACGGCGTCCGGCGGTAACAACAGCTGCAAAAAAACCAGATCTACTCGGCCGAACCCTCCTCGGCCTTGATTCCTCCTCACTCAGGCCAGATCCGAGCCTCCACCGGCCGGATCTGACCTTCTCGAAGTCACTCGCCGCCGGCCTTCCCCGAAGTCTCTCGGTGGAAGGTGGCTGAGCTCGCGACTCGAGCTCCCTCTTGCGCTCACCCTTCAACCCTTCCCGATGTCTCTCAGTGAAGGATCTCCGAGCTTGCCACACCCTCCGACGATGCTTGCGGCCACCTATTTATAGGCGAAGGAACTCCGGTCGACGGAGGGGTTCGGTTGCCGGCCTCCAGCTTGCTCGCCGGTTCCGCTCGGCTGAACCGGTGTCCCATCGAGCTTTCCAGCGAGGCTCGCTCAGCATTAATGGCGCCTGCGATCTTATCCCCTCCGGCCGACGTCGCCCTACACTCCTCGGCCGTAGGCCGTCCTTTGCGCGCGTCGCCGGCCACCGCGCGTGAGATGCAAGCGACTGAGGAAGAAGAAGATAGGAGGAAGAAGAAGAGAGAAAAGGGGCCGGGCCAAGGGTGAAGGAAAATGGGCCACGTGGGCCACGCTGAGGGGGAAGAGGAAGGGAAAAGAAAAAGGGCTGGGCCTTTGCTTCTCTTTTTTTTTTTTTATTATTATTAAATATCTTATTTATCCGAAATAAAAACCTAATAAAATAAAATGATCCTAATTAAAATTGAGGCGTCAACAGTAGTAAGTTACACAAAATACAAAATTATGGCGGATGGCCACAATTAGAAACAATTAGTTTTTGATTGAATGCACTCTAAAAAAGACGCATTTTTCGAAACTCTTCGGCATGTAAGGGATTTTGCATCTACATAAATCTGAAAAAAGCGTTATAAGAGGACCAACAATGGACAACATTTTGGACTACTTATGAATGTTCAATTTCAACTTCACATGAACCCTTCACTTTTTAGATTATAAACACTATATACATCGACTTTACATTGATATAATAGTTATATTTTCTCACTCTTAACTCATCATGGATACTTAGATTTCACTACAATGACCCCAGACTAGATGCAGAAACAGTTCGAAATATCACTTTTGAGTTCAGCTGTCTTCTCTCTACAAATGAATCTAGATGCCAGGGTTCAGCTTTTACATATTCCAAAACAAAAGGCAGTCCCATATTTACTTGGGCGAGAACGAAATGAAGTCCTCATAGTCATGCCAGTATGGGTTAAGCACTCAAATTCTGTTGCCGGTCAATAGTCTTTTAAATTCAAACAAAGATAATACCACATCAGAGAGCGTAGCAATGGAGTGAAAAAAGTTTTTGAGACTTAATTTTCATTAAAGAAATTGCAACTGGTTGACAGAGCAACACCATTTATCAGACAAAATCTTCTACAAATGATCCAGTAAACGGCTTGAAGCTTTCGCATCTCTTCTAGGATCAGTGGCTGTCCGTGAATTTTGAACACCATGGAAAATGATTGAACGAAATCATTTCCATTGACGGCCTGAGTTGGGGAATCAGCAGATACACAAGCGACCGCAAGCTATAAGATGGTCGGAAGTTCATCCTCGATGCCAGTGATGTTATTTCCAGCAATACTTAGATCACATAAATTCTAAACGCATGCAACTTCCCCAAATTTCTCCGTAGAACTTGTTGAGACTCGTGTCCATAAAGTCCAAGTTTGGGTACACAACAAATGTCCCAGATATGAACCAGTGAATTAATTTAAATGCTAGTGCGATCGGCTCAATGTAAAGCCAAGAAATGGAACCCATTTTCATGCAAATTTGTCAAGACCCAAAAAAATTGCCAAAAGAAGGGATGCCAAATTGGCACACCCACCGCTGTGAGGATATAAAAACAATACTAAATTCAGGAGCATCATTTCATGAGGAATGAAAAACCATAGAGCACTCATAGCGGACCACCTTCGGAGATGGCTACTGGATTATGACCAAAAAATGGCTAACGAAAGTGCAGGATCATCACCACCACGATTCTCTCATTGTCCATGTGCATTACGTATGATTAAACTGACACACCCCATCGACGATAGTTAAAGTGTATCCAGAGACCTATGAACAAGTGCATCACAATAAAGGCTTTAAATGGACTTCATCAATACACATTATAGCACAAGAATAAGATCAGAGTATCAATAACCACCAAGGTCAGAAAAGACGGACTAGCTGCCTTCAAAGAAGGAAAACATAACGCCCGACTAAACCTAGGATTAACATCTAAATCACTGCACGCAACGAAGTATCTGTCCACCCAATCAAGAGCAACTCAGGATAAAGTATAATTGTTTGTCGAGCAAAAATGACTCCCACGACCTGGGGCACTCATCTTTCCTAAAAAGGCAACATGAAAAAACAGAGACATAAGGATCAAATAGTTGCAATAGAGTGAGACAAAATCCATTCACGTGATTTTACCACTCGATCTATGGACTACATGGAGATGCACCAGCGGAATTGGCAGGACGTCCACTGGGCACATCTCTTTGGAGCTGAGAATCTCTTTCACCATTTCGTACATCAGGACTTTCAAGTGTAGAAGGTCTCTGATTTGGAGAGCGACTCCTCTCATATTTGGCTTTCTGCGGGCTCCGGGATGAACTGAAAATTGGGGAACTCCAATCAGATAGAAATTCTCAACAAGAGGTGACCAAAAGAAGCATTAAAGGGAAATAAGGAGGGCCTCACCTTGTGTATGATCCACTCCGACTTCGGTCCTCATCATCATATTTAGGTGCCCTTCGGTCTCTGCGACGATCAGGACTTGTGCTATAGCTCCTACTTCGGTGACGGGAACTCCTTCCCCCGTCTCTGTACTTGTTGCGATCATATCGTCCCTGGCTTCTACTGCGACTTCTCCTCCTGTAATCACGGTCTCCATATTCATCTCTGTACCTGAAAATCCATTGTACCATCAGTTGCAGTAAAGAATGAGAGGAATTACTTGCAACTCTGCAAGATGCAGGTACTCATTAAGATGGTTAAGGGCTAACTGCTACTTGCTGTTATTTTTTTCATTTCGCTACAAACAAAAGAACAAGGTGCAACAAAATTAGATGTCACCTAATATCTGAACTGCAAAGCTTAAACGACCAAAAAAGGGAATCTAGAAACCAACAACTCAATGGCATAATGGGAACTAGCCGAAAGAAATTAGCAACGCCACATTGACACCTACTTACTTGTTAAAAGGAGGTCACGGGAGTTTACAATTTCATGTGTGAACATCTTAGTTAAAGGCGACACAGTTACAATCTTATTAGGCTGTATCATCAAGTGCTGATGGAGAAAGTCTTAAGTTCATAAGCTCTTCATCCAGCACAAATTTATAAAAATAGTTTTGGGAAAAGTGCAAAACAAGTCCTTGACGTGTTACCCATTGTCCCACTGATCAATTGAGCTCTAAATCTTTTGGCAAATGTTCAATCAATCCTAGTCTTGCAGCTGATGCCGTCTTTTCACTGGAAAATGGAACCCACTCAATTTTACATGAAATTAAGTATGCTCTTTTACTATAACACTGGATTTTGTAATTACGAGACTCAGAACCTAAATTTCATTTAAATTGAGGAAACCTTGGACTTCAACTCAAAACCCTAAATTTGGCCCTTCAATCATCAAATTGTTTAATCATTCAGCTGATTCTCATAATCAATTCTGTCACTCAATGATTGATTAAACTGATGTGTTTTATCCCTTAGTTATGGTCCAGATTATCCAATTAATCTTTTTTCCAATGTAATAAAAATGAGGACCAGTAGCTTAGCTGGTTTGAGCAACCGTAATGTAACTGCACTCCCAACGTTTTTCTGGAAATTGCACTTCCAAACTTAGTTGCTTAGATCTCAAGAAAAGATGGGAAAGTCCTATCCACTAACTGAAGAATAACGAATCAAATTTACTATATGCATGAGTGATTGTCGTTTTAGCATTCAGATTCAGCTGCAGCATTCAGCTTTTGGGACGTAATTCTATTTCTTGACATTGGATTACTGTGAACAAATTCAATATATAACACCCCAATTCTTTAAAAGCAATTGCCTCTAATGTCATTTAAATGTTAAACATATATTATGATTTGTATCTTTAAAAAGGTATAGATATTTTCCATAAGCCCTAAGATGCGTAAACAAGCTTCTCACATCATTTTTAACAGCATTAACTCCTCCATAGGATCAGTTCTCTCCATGAACCTGATCAACTGTTTTCATTACGTGCAGACAACTAACAAGGGATAGCGAGGATTATGCACAAAGTTCGTAATTTGATTTTCATAAGGCCAGGAGGGAACCTATAAAATAAATTAGCAGTGACATTGTTAACCCAAAGGGTCAGGTGTCCAGTCATATAGAGGTAAACTAAGGAGAAATTCCCTCCCTTTCCTCTTCAAACATCTCCACAAGTCATTGAAAAGAAATTAGATGGCTTAATCCTTCGTACATCATAGAGCTCTAGTCATGGGTCCTCTATCCACTGTAGCATCATGATTTCAATGGTAAATTGACCCTGCCTATTTTCTCATTCAATCAGGATCCCAATCAAAGTTTCAGCTGCCTTTGTTAAATCCCAATCAAAGTTATAGCAACCTTTATTAACTCTTGATACGTAGAGATAAATGAATTGTGAAGCTAGTAAACAGGCTAATGTAAGTATTAGAGGACAAAGTATCTTAACCATTCTATAAAAATGATTTTGAAATTTCACCTCAAACACAAATCAACAACTATAGCAATAGGGAGTTACAGACAGTTATCAACACATTAAACCCAAATTTATAATCAAGTGTAGAATTTTTCTCATTTTAGTATATATATAGACACAATTTGCATAACTTCACTAACTTAACAAACTTAAACCAATTTGCATACACACAGTTTGTGTAACTTTACTAACTTAACAAACGTAAACCGTACCTTGGACGAGGACTGCGACTTCTCGACCGCCTTATCATCTTTGAAACCGGTTCAGCAATCTTCCCCTTTTCGCTGTTGCGAAATAGAGGCCAAGCTCATCAGAAGAATCAATAACAAGAAACTGACAGCGAAGTTATTCAAGAAATCTATTTTTTCCTATTCTTTAGGCCATCTCTTGCAGGTTATTTTGCGAAACGAATGCTCCACTAACAGAATCGTGCCAACAAGGTCATAGCAACTTGCACCATTCAAAGGTTTATTCCAAGAAAACCAAATTCCCTCCGGTGAACTCGTACCAGATTAGCATTGCATTGTGTTTTGTCCCGAAAGAAGCACAATCTATTTGCACAATTCGAAAACTAAAAGGTGAGATAATAATCAAACAGCTTACATTCTCTCAGCATTGGGACCGTACTTCGCGAACTGAACCCCAATCTCTCTCCCATTCACGACTCTCTCCCTTTCAACAAGAAAACCGAACAAGAAATCAAACGCCAATCCAAGCGTTCCCGCACAACGCAAACAGAAACCCTCGTCACCGAAGGAACTAAAAATCAGAGACAAGAGCGACACCATGGAGCTTGTCCACCGCCTTCTGCGCCTCGTCCGCGTACTTGTACTTCACGAACGCGAACCCTCTCGACTCCCCAGTCCTGCGCGACCACATCAGAACACGGCAACAAAATCCCCAACCCTCAACACGCGACCCACGAAGCAAAAGGGAACGGAGCAGAGGAAACACACGTACCTCCGGTCCCTGGGAATGAACACGTCGACGACCTTGCCGTACTTGTCGAGGAGAGGGAAGAGGTCGTCGGCGGTGGTCCCCGCGAAACAGCCGCGTGAGGCATTGACACAGAGAGCGACGGAGGCGAAGGGAGTCGGAGCAGGAGAAAGGAGAGAGCTACGGAAGGAGATATTGAGGATGAGAAGCTAGTAAGTGTCGAATGTCCGGAGGGCCTGATCTTCCACAATGCGACATCTGCAAGCTGCTACTTCTCCTCCTCCTCCTCCTCCTCCTCCGGCGAGAGAGACAGAGATGCTTCGCTGGGGTCTCAGCTCGTCCAGCGTCCAAGGGGGTTCGACTTCGAGAGCACATAAGAGAAAACGCGAGAACAGGTTAGTGGGCCGGGGAAGATCGTGGCTGTGCGAGGAGAAACATGACTCGACGTTACAAAGACAGAGAATCGCGAACAAAACCATACTAAAGTCATTGTCCAGCTGATCAGTTGATTGAAAGGAAAAAGTCTATCACAGCCCAGTGCTTTCATAAAGCTATTTTGCAAGCTGAAGATATAACATCAAGAATGTGATCGCACAATTAGTTAATTAATCCCACATTCGGTTAATTTCATTAACGTTTTATTATCCACATTAAATCATGATAACTAGTATATCAGTCAAAGAGTACTGTAACTTTTTGATGGAAGACCTTATTTGAAAGGACATGAATGAAATATTTTATATGAAAGGGTGCGGATAAAGATATAAGCTGGATGTAAGTTATGTCCTCTCATTATTAGAAAAACATACCGTCAAGCTTGAGAGGGCAATTGTCTAGCGACACTCATTCACCAATCAATTCAATGCTTGACGATTCAAGTTATCAATCGAACTATTTCAATGGGTGGAGGTTAGTAAAATTTCACGTTTTCGCATTTGATTCTAATTTTGCATGAGTTTTGTTTATTAATGTATACTCGAGACAGAACCAAAACGTATCTCTGCCTTGTCTCTGATTATGTGGGTTGAGCGGCAAAAGTCACGATTGTTAGGGTTTGTATTTGTTTTATTGTTCTCCCAATGGCCGAATTAATTTACTATTTTTTGCCATTTCATGTATTTTTATGGATATTTTATACATGAAATTAAATGTCCAGTGATCCATACATTTTAATTAATTAGAGAGTAGCCATGTCATCTTATATTAAGAGCCTAAATAGATATTGATTGTAATTAATCACATAATATGATTAATTTTATCTCTAGAGAATTTTCATTATATTAATATGGTTAGTTCTTAATTGGATATAATACGATAGTTTATTCATAAAAAAATTATGAATCTATTTAAATTAAAAACCTAGCTCACATGCATTTTTTTTATTATGTAATTCATATTTTATTACAAGTTTAATATTGGTAAAACATGGTATATATATATATATATATATATTTGATTTGCCTCAGATTTTGTTACATAAGCATGCTTGTTTATTATGTAATTTTATCACCTGTGAATATTTTTTATTTGAATATTCCTGACGGTGACAAGTGACAACTATAACGTATGGAAGGAATCCTTCTCCAATAAAACCAAGACCCATCAAGCCTGAACTTCAATATCTAAAGCTCAATCCATCACCTCTGAAACGTGAGGAGGAAGAGCAGAGCACGCAGACATGCCCAAGGGAGAGGGCTGAAGGTGGAGGGAGAGGCGGTGATCAATTCCTCTGTCCATAACCACTAAAAAATCATTGGGGAGAGTGACCAGCACAGAGAGGAGGAATCGGTTTTAAGGAGAGAGCATTTTTCGGGGTGAGAACCGATCTTTGTTGGGAAAGAAAGATCTATGAAATTTGGGCCGGAGAGTTTTGGCACTGATTTTTACGTTTAGATCTATGAAAACGAGTTTCTACAAGTGTCTCGAACTTATTGAGCAGTTTTGGTGTCAATATGGAATTGAGTCGTTGTATCTAGATCATTCGGTTGAGACGTCCATCACCTATTCGATGACATGTTTATGAGAATTTAGCGCGAGTTAACCGTGTTTTTGGTGTAATTCGAAAGTAAAACATTTTAGATTGGATGATCTTAACTGGTCTTCAAGTCATTGACGTCCGAGTCCTAGTGATTTCTCAATGTCTGAATCTGTTTCTGATCTCTGGGTTCATTGTTTTTGTGTTTTATGTTCCAACGCCGGTAAATGATGGTTAATGGTGAGAGCTTGGCTGGAGTTGATGTCACACTTACCGATCGTTCGTAAATCATTCTAGTGTATCTCCACATGGTGGTCTTACTTCATATCCTCAGTTTCTGTCCGTTTCGGTAATTCGTAGTAAAGGGGGTAACATCCGGCGAATGGCCATGGTTGAAGGTGATAGCCAATGAGTTGGGTCTTGTGATGAATATAGGAGATTGATTGTTTACGTATATACGTTCAATATTTCGGAGTTCTGGTGTGTTAAGCTCCGATTGTTGCTGTGCTGGTATGGTGAGCTTTGATTTTGGTTTTGTGTATTCTCGGTTAGTACTGAGGGAGGCGACAGGAAGAAGACAATGGGGGAGAGAGAGAGAAAAGAAATTAATTAGCAAATAGCAAAATGAAGGAAAGAAAACAATAAAAATGGTTTCAATTAGGGTTGATGAACTTTGAGTTTAATTAGTCCATGGATTTGTGCTTAGCCTGGTTTGATGAATATGAGTCTAGTTTAGTCTGCTGGTTCTAGACTTTGCTCCGCTCGGGTGTCATTTTGCCTGTACATGATTAAGCCCTAGCACGTCCATGGTTTCCAATCACTTTTAGCATGTTTAGGTTTCGTCTCTATAATTGATTTGTGGACTGCGCTCGATGACTGCTTGCTGGTCATTCCTCATGGAGTGGGATTTGAGTGAATCTCAAGGTCATTTGATGATCATTCTGATTACTCTAGATGGCATGTTAATATGTGGTTAATTTTTTTGTCGTTTCCGTTTCTTAGGCACTATTTTCATGTGAAACTCAGGGTTGTTGCTTCTGCATGGGTACTGAACGTTGTGGGTCACTTCTGGTTTTTTGGGCGTGAATTTTAATTGAGTCGAGCCCCATTCAGGTGTTGCTTTGATTGCTCATGTTGACACATTAGCCTGTCAATTTCCTGGCAATGTTGGCATGTTTGTCGATTGTTTAGATGAGTTGTGGGTTCTGCACTCTTAACGTCGCTGATTAAAGGTGACTGGGCTTGTTATGCGAAACTTTTGGTCCCATTGGAGTATAATTTAGATTTCTACGAAGGCATGTAAGCATTTGGCATGGTTGAACATCATTTGCATGAGCGGAATGGGCTTATTTTAATACATAATGTTGATCTAAGCTGTGGATTGGGTGTATTGTTGTGATTGGTGGCTTAATTTCATAGTTCTTGAGCCCACATAGGCATAGGATTCATGTGATAGCATTCTAGTTTAGTTTAGATATTTGAGTCTTTGACAATGAAAAAACTTAGTTTTTTCCAATGTCAGCATTGTTTTGCTTGTTAAATTACTGATATTTGACAATAGGATCACGAACATTAATTAGTGAAGAAAGTAGCGTTATCTCTTATTTTTGACTTTGAGATTGTAGCACGGATACTTTGACCAAGAAGATAGGCTTCTTCATGACCTGGGAATTCCTCCCATCCTCCTTGATGAATTTCTTAGCATCATTATGAAGCTACTTTAAACGTTGTAAATGGAGCAGTGCTTCGTTTCTAGAATCAAGCTAGACTAAAGACCTTGCCAACATTTGATAGCAGAGGTCGAACAATTCAATGCCTTTTATGCATGTGCGTGAACACCTTGTAGCTTTTTACACGTATCTTCTCCAAGACATGCTTAAAAGATTGGGATAGGATGCATTAGTTTTCATAGGCTAATCTAGTTAGTTGAGCAAGCAATTATGAAATTAATGATTTTCCTAATGTGGCTAGTATAGTTTAAATCTTGTTGGTCAGCCACGTTAGTAATAATTTACCAACAATGTTAGTAACTTATGTCTGTCCAATGCAATAGTATGTCAGTCCAATGCAATAGTAGGGTATCAACCTCTCAATATATTCAGCATTCAAGATAAAAATTGAGCGGTGAACATAGTATTTTACCAATAACTTACAGACTGAGCTCCACTTGTGATAACCAGAGTAAGGAATTTTCCAACTTCAAGTAAATTGTAAATTACTTACTCATGTAGAATTTTACTCCTCAAAACAATAATTTAGTGGTGAAATTAGTGACTTAACGCCGTAGGTTGTGAATCCATGGCCATTCTTTCTCTTTTGATCTGGATGTTGATTTTTCTCAAGCCCCGAAAGATGCATAAATCTTTCCCTCAAACTTATTTTTCCTGTGGTTTTCCTATTCGACAATGGAAATGCATCATCAAACATTAACTGGTGGAACGCGTGTATTTGGATTGTGGATGCTATTTGGCATAATGAAAAAGTTGATTGTTGCCACAAGATTGTTCTTTCTTGACATCGCATATTGACTGATGCCTTTCTTCTAAGGTATGAAGTACATTCAAGAATAAAAATTGAATTGATCCAACTACTGGAGAAGGTTGGGGGAACATAATTCATCGCTACTTCTCGATTGGAATAGTTTTTACTTTATCGTTCCCCTTATACTATTTGTTCACAAAGTTATCTGCAACTTTTATTTTACATTGTTGATTTTTACTGGGATCGACAAGGGCAGGGTCAAACATTAGTCTAATGTGGTTTCCTATTTCAAATTCACAGAACCCTGAGCTCTCAAAGACTGTTTACTATTTTCCAGATAAAGCACTTGAGGGAAAATTGTTCTGACATGTTTTGCGCAAGGCAACATAAGTTCACTTTATTGAAAAATAGAAAAGATGGTTTATGGTGAGCTAAGCCACAAATGAATTATACTTGTATTCGACAATGGAGCTAGGCCAAGTGAAACCAAACCATCATGATTTAAATGCCTCAAGATTTTGGGGGGCAAGATATCGTGTGCCTTCACACTCATAATATTAGGTAGCAACAGCACAGAACTTGCATTTTTTCTGAGACAAAGCATTGTATTGCAGTATCCCCTTTCAAGACAAAATGATGACCGATGATCCTCCTAATTTAAGCACTTTTAAGTTCGAAGCTTTGATGAAAACGAAGTTTGGATTTCCTCTACAGCCATATTCTCTTTGGAGCAATCAAAAGCTACTAAGCTTCTAGTAAAGACTCATGCCGTAGCAACATGCAGTAGCACTTGGGATAGGAACTGACCGAATGCGCTTTGGGTTAGGTTACACAGCGGGTAGTAAGTTACACGAAACGCAAAGTTATGGTGGATGGCCAAGATTAGAAACAATTAGTCTCTAATTAAATGCACTCTAAAAGGATGCATTTTTTGAAACTCTTTGGCATGTAAGTGGATTTTACATCTACATAAATCTGAAATAAATTATATAAGAGGACTAACAATGGACAAGATTTTAGACTTCTTATAAATATTCCATTTGAACTTGACATGGGCCATTCGCTTTTAAGATGATAAACACTATATACATCGACTTTACATTGATATAATAGTTATATTTTCTAACTCTAATGACACTAGTCTGATTAAGACTGGATACAGAAACAGTTTGAAATATCACCTGAGTTCAGCTGTCTTCTCTATACAAATGAATCTAGATGCCAGAAAGTTCTGGTTTTACTTATTCCAAAAAAGGCAGTCCTATAGTAACATGGGCGTGAACAAAATGAAGTCCTAGTCATGCTGATGTGGGTTAACCGGTTAAGCACTCAAATTGCCGGTAAAAAATCTCCTAAATTCAAAAGGAGATAACACATCAGAGAGCGAAACGATGGATTGAAATAAAAGTTCGGGCCTTAATCAAAATAGCTGCAAGGACTAATTTTCATTGAAGAAATTGCACGTGGTCGACAGAGCAACATCATTTATCAGACAACATCTTCTACAAATTGATCCAGTGAACGGCTTGAAGCTTTTGCATCTCTTCTTGAACATTATGGAAAACGATTGAACGAAATCATTTCCACTGAAGGACTGAGTTGGGGATTAGCATATACAAAAAAGCGACTGCTAGCTTTAAGATGGTCAGAAGTTCATCCCCGATGCCAGTGATGCTTTTTCCAGCAATTCTTAGATCACTAAAATACATGCAACTTCCCCCGTTTATTGGGATTTCTCCATAGAACTTGTTGAGACTCATGTCCATAAAGTCCAAGTGCGCTAGACGAAAGGTCTCATATGAGTTTCCAGTGAATTGATCTAAATGCTGGTGTGATCAGCTGAATGTAAAGCCAAGAAATGGAACCCATTTTCAAGCAAATTTGTCAAGACCCAAAAAGTCGCCAAAAGAAGGGATGCTAAATTGGAACACCCACCACTGCGAGTAGGGGTGATCGGATCCAGAATGGGTAGGTTCCAGATTTGGACCTTGTACCCAACCATATTATAACATATTCCCCATTTTTGGACCTTGTACCAACCCTATTTGCACTAGACCCTATTCCTGAACCATCATGTCTTTCTAGTCCGGTTCCAGGATTAATTTTGTTTCCACTCGAACCTATTTTGCACCTGTCTAATATCTTATACGGCTTTGAATTTTACATTAATACATAAGAAAATAATGTAATCATCCTAATTTGTATTAAAACATTAAACATTTATAATTAATAAGTGTATGAACTTTTTGACTAGACGAAAAATTAAGGATCCACAAGGCTAATGATGATAAAGTCGCAAGAGTTATAATCTCCAATTGATGGCAACTTCCTCATTTTGGTAATAAGAATAATAAACAAAGAAAATAATAGAACATACGAATCATTAAGTGCGAACTCAATTGATCTGATTTTGAGATCTTTTTACCCCCACAGAAACTGGACTATTATAACATAGGTACCTAAGAAAATGAATGAGAATGCCTCATACCTTCAGTAACTGCGTTCATTTAGGGTTTTGGACTTTTGGAGTTGGGCTTACAAAACTAATTCCCAAACCGGTCTGGTTAATCCAGTTCCTGAGTGGGTATACACTCAGAACCACTTCCCGGACCGATTCAAACTAGTTCCAAATTTTGGGAATCGGTTCCCAACTCTATTTTTCAGGTGGGTTGGTCCGATTCCTAGATGTATCCAGTCCGGTTGTACACCCATAGCTGCGAGAATATAAAAACCATACTAAATTCAGAAGCATAGCGGACCACCTTTGGAGATAGCCAGTAGATTATGACTAACAAAAGGCAAACGAAAGTGCAGGATCACACCAGCACAGTTAAGTCTCATTGTCCATGTGCAGCGCGCATGATTAAACCAACACACCCCATAGAAAATAGTCAAAAGTGTAACCAGAGACCTATGAACAAATGCATCACAAGAAAGGCTTTAAATAGACTTTCACGAATGCACATTATAGCACAAGAATAAGATTAGAGGATCACAATATCCACCAAACTCAGAATAGACAGACTGGCTCCCTTCAAAGAAAGAAAACTTCACACCCGACTAAGCCTAGGATTAATATCTAAATCACCGCATGCAATGAAGTCTCTGTCCACCCAATCAAGAGCACCTCAGGAGAAAGTAAAATTGTTCGTCGAACAAAAATGACTCCCACGACCTTGGATTCTCATCTTTCCTAAAAAGGCAACATGAAAAAGCAGAGACATAAGGATCAAATGGTTAATAGAGTGAGACAGAAGCAACAAATCCACTCACGTCACTTTACCACTCGATCTATGGACTACGTGGAGATGCACTGGGGGAATCGGCAGGACGTCCACCGGGCACATCTCTGTGGAGCTGAGAATCTCTTTCACCATTTCGTAAATCCGGACTTTCAAGTGCAGAAGGTCTCTGATTTGTAGAGCGACGACTCCTCTCAAATTCACCTTTCTGAGGACTCCAGGATGAACTGCAAATTGGGGAACTCCAATCAGATAAAATTCCCGACAAGAGTTGACCAAAAGAAGTATTAAAAGGAAATAAGGAGGGCCCTCACCTTGTGTATGATCCACTCAGACTTCGGTCCTCATCATCATACTTGGATGCCCTTCCGTCTCTGCGACAATCAGGACTCGCGTTATAGCTCTTACTTCGGTGACGGTAACTCATTTCCCTGTATCTGTACCCGTCATATCGTCCCCTGCTTCCACTGCGACTTCTCCCGTAATCACAGTCTCTATATTAATCTCTGTACCTGGAAATCCATTTTACTATCAGTTGCGGTAGGGAATGAGAATAAAATTACTTGCAACTCTGCAAGACGCAAGTACTCATTAAGATGGTTAAGGGTTAATCGCTACTTGCTGTCACATCAATGGATATATATATATATATATATATACATACATACATATTTTCATTTCACTACGTACAACAGAACAAGGTGTACTTACCTTTTCACCAAAAAAGAAAAAATAAAAAAAAGAACAAGGTGCAACAAGCTTGAATGTCACCTAATATCTGAACTGTCGTCTCAAAGCTTAAATGACAAAAAAGCGGAATCTAGAAACCAACAACTCAATGGCATAATGGGAACTAGCCTAGCAACACCACATCGACAACTTACTTGTTAAAAGGATGTCACAGGAGTTTATAATTTTATGTATGAACATCTTAGTTAAAGGCGGCACAGTCACAATCCTGCTAGGATGCATCATCAAGTGCTGATGGAGTAAGTCAAAGTTCATAAGCTCTTCATCCAGCACAAATTTATAAAAATAGATTTTGGAAAAGTGCAAAACAAGTCCTCAGCATTTAACCCATTGCCCAGCTGATTGATTGAGTTCCAAATCTTTTGGCAAATGTTCAATCAATTCTAATCTTGCATCTCACACCATCTTTTCACGGGAAAATAGAACCCACTCAATTTTATATTAACTTAACTATGATATTTTACTATAACACTGGATTTTGAAATTACGAGACTCAGAACCTCAATTTCATTTAAATTGAGGAAACATCCGACTTCAACTCAAAACCCTAAATTTGGCTCTTCAATCATCAAATTGTTTTATTAGTCAATTGATTCTCCTGATCAATTCTGTCACTCAATGATTGATTAGACTGATGTGTTGTATCCCTTAGTTATGGTCCAAATTATCCAGTTACTCTTTCTCCAAAGTAATAAAACTAAGGACCGGTTGCTCAGCTGGGTTGAGCAACCATAACGTAACTGCACTTCCATCATTTTCCTGGAAATTGCACTTCCAAACTTAGTTGCTTAGATCTAAAGAAAAGGTAGGAAATTCCTATCCACTAACTGAAGACTAATGAGTCAAATTTACAATGTGCATGAATGACTGTGGTTTTGCCATTCAAGTTCAGCTGCAGAAAACCAGCTTTTGGGATGCAACTCTATTTCTTGACATTGGATTAGCGTGAAAAAAATTAATTTATAACACCCCAATTCATTAAAAGTAATTGCCTCTAATGTCATTTAAATGTTAATGTATTAAGATTTGTATCTTTAATATAGTTATTCTCCATAAGCCACAAGATGCGTAAACAAGCTTCTCACATCATTGTTAACAGCATTAACTCCTCTTTAGAATCAGTTCTCTCCATCAACTTGATCGATTGCTTTGATTACTTGCGAACAACCAACGAGGGATGGTAAGGATTACTCACAAAGTTTGCACTTTGATTTTAATAAGGCCAGGAGGGAACCTATAAAAATAAATTGTGGACTCGCTCGATGACGGCTTGCTGGTCATTCCTCATGGAGTGGGATTTGAGTGAATCTCAAGGTCATTTGATGAATATTCTGATTGCTCTAGATGGCATGTTAATATTTGGTTAATTGTTTTTGTCGTTTCCGTTGCTTAGGCGCTATTTTCAGGTGAAACTCAGGGTTGTTGCTTCTGCATGGGTAATGAACGTTGCGGGTCACTTCTGTTGTTTGGGCGTAAATTTAATTGAGTCGAGCCCCGTTCAGGTGTTGCTGTGATTGCTCATGTTGAAACATTAGCCTGTCGATTTCCTGGCAATGTTGGCATGTTTTTATGTCGATTGTTTAGATGAGTTGTGGGTTCTGCACTCTTAACGTTGCTGATTAAAGGTGCCTGGGCTTGTTATGCGAAACTTTTGGTCCCATTTTTTAGTATAATTTAGATTTCTATGAAGGCACGTAAGAATTTGTCATGGTTGAACATCATTCGTATGAGCGGAATGGGCTTATTTGCATACAGAACGTTGATCTGAGCTGTGAATTGGGTGTATTGTTGTGATTGGTGGCTTAATTTCGTAGTTCTTGAGCCCACATAGGCATAGGATTCATGTCATAGAATTCTAGTTTAGTTTAGATTTAGGTAGAGTAGTCTCTTAGGAAAAATTGGATTTGATTTGAACATAGCTCGTGGGCGTTACTACTGTCCTAGGGTTTAATAACAAGATCGTGTATTTGTCTAACACTTCATTGAATTTACTTCCATATACTTTATTCTATTGTATTGGTTGTGATTATGTAATTCCTTCTAATTGCACACTCACCCATGGATATCTTTTAGCAGCATAGGGTGAGGATTGTGTGGATCAAGTCCCCAATTTTAGAACTTTAGTTGCATAAAAGTAAGATACCTTCCATGCTCACTCAACTCTTAGCCGGCCTCAATAGTCTAGTGGCGACCCCTAGTTAGGTTGGATTTCATTGATTGACCTACTTGAATTGTAATTTTCCAATGTCACGCGAAGTAAGGGTTTAGGAGAACCCAATTCCGCGCTGATTAAGGATTGCCAATTTTCAACTTGACATTACCTTCAGGAGGGTCGTTATAGGTACACTCGTGTCACATTTATCTTAAATTAATTTTCGTGTCACAAAAAATGCAAACTAATATATCGGTGCCACATTTAACCTAAATCAATTTTCGTGTTACAAAAATTGTCAAATTGGTACATTAGTACCACATCTACTCATAATTAATTTGCATCACAAAAAATGTCCAATCACTAACGGGAGATAAAATTGGCTAATTGACAGCAAATAAAATTGGCTTGAGTGTTGGCGTACTTGAGTAGTCACTTAATTGAACCCATCACCTACGAGAGTTTAAGGGTGATGCCTGATGTTTATCGGATGCTCGGTGGGGGTCTAGATGTCGAGTCATGGTTGAGGCCGGACCGATGCTCCTTTATGAAATGCCATCTAGGTGGGGGTTCTAGATGTTGCCGTGCTCAATGGGGTGGGATGATACCCAGTCATGTCGGAAGATTGCCAACCCTTGTAGTGGCCATGGCCCAAGGGATCGTAATAATTGAAACTCGTGTATTGGTAATATGCATTGATATTATGGAATGTGTTCTGATTATTAGTTATGCTTAATGCATTGATATTGGCATATGTGATTAACTAATGTGCAGGATGCACCAAGGCAAGGTAAGGATGCCTACGGGTTACTTGACAGCTTTAATATTTGTCTTTGGGGTTGGTTGCCTAACTATGTTTATAGTTAAGGCAAAGCAAGGGTTGCTTTGCTATTGATTTGCCATCGATATAACATTGCATGTTTAGGCTGTCTTCAAGATGAAATAGCATCCTAATTGAGGCTTAGGTCGTTAGCTCGCTGAGATATTTATATCTCATCCCATTATTGTTTACTATTTTTCAGGCCTGTAGTATGGAAAACCGTCATGCTCGATTCAGGGTCCTTTTGGAGAAGAGAGATTGGTCTAGCATTAGTGAAGTTTAGGTTAAACTTGACCCACTGTTGGTTTTTGTGGTTGGTTGGAAGTTGCCGGTGTAAGGGCTTGAAATCATTAAACTTCCTAGGGTTAACAGTAAATTTGTAATTGAAGTGATTGGTTTGATGTTGTGGTGTTTTCCATGCTATCCCTATTTGTTGTCATTGACTGGGTGTTGTTTATATCAAATGCTTTCGCTTGTGTTTAATTGAAAGATAAAAATAATGAGTCGACGACGCATATTGGGACGTCACAACTAATCGACTATTGAGGGATGTTCGTACACTCAGGGGTTCGGGGCGACACACATTTGTCATGGTTGAACATCATTCGTATGAGTGGAATGGGCTTATTTGAATATAGAACGTTGATCTGAGCTGTGGATTGGGTGTATTGTTGTGATTGGTGGCTTAATTTCATAGTTATTGAGCCCACGTAGGCATAGGATTCATGTCATAGCATTCTAGTTTAGTTTAGATTTAGATAGATTAGTCTCTTAGGAAAAATTGGATTTGATTTGAACATGTTTTGTGGGCGTTACTACTGTCCTAGGGTTTAACAACAAGACCGTGCATTTGTATAACACTTCATTGAATTTTACTTCCATATACTTTATTCTAGGCAAAAGAACGCTTCAAGTGTCATAACTTTGCACAAATGGACATTTAAGTACCATAACTTACGAAAAGTACACTTAAGTGCCACATTCGAAGAAAAACGGATCACTTAAGTGCCACTTCGGCCAAAGTCCGGCCAAAACATCAACGTGGCATTTTTCCGGCGAAGCGAGCCCAAAACGACGCCGTTTTGCACGCTGACATGGTCAAATAATATAAAAATGGCGTTATTTTGGGCTGATGTGGTAAAAAAAAAGTAATAATTAATTAAATTAAATTTAAAATTAAATTTAGTTAAAAATATTAAAAATAACAATTTTAAAATTGCATTTAGTTAAAATATTAAAAAATAATAATTTAAAATTTAAAAACATTTTAAAAAATTTTAAAAAAAGGAATGGGGGGGAGCCGGCTGAGGGATCATCCCTCAACCGTCGCCGGAAAGGGCCGGCGACAGCAGGGGGAGGGTCGGCCGGGGTCGCTGGCCCCTAGCTGGCGAGAGTTGCCAGCCCTTGCCCGGCCGGGACAAGGGCCGTCGCTTGTTGGGGGTCGCCCTAGCGGGCGACGGTCCTTGGCCTGGCAGGCGAGGGCCGCCAACCCTCGCCAGATCTGGGCAAGGGTGGTGACCCTCCCTAGATCTGTGGCTAATGGCAAGGGCTCGCGGCCCTCGCCCAAATCCAGCGAGGGCCCGCGACCCTTGCCCAATCTGGGGGAGGGCTACGACCCTCGCCCCGATCTAGGGTGAGGGCTCGCGAGCCCTTGCCGCCGGTCGGCCGGGGTCGCCAGCCCTTGGCCAGGGCTCGACAACCCTGGCCGACCCTCCTCCCACCATCGCTGGCCTTTCCCGCCAGCGGCAGCGGCTGAGGGCTGATCCCTCAGCCGCCTCCCCCCCTTTCCTTTTTTTTTTAAAATTTTTTTAAAAATTCAATCATTATTTTTTAATATTTTAACTAAAATTAATTTCATATTTAATTTAATTAATTTTTTTTATTATTTTACCACATCAGCCTAAAATGACGCCTTTTTTTTACCACGTCAGCGTGCAAAATGGCATCGTTTTGGGCTCCGTTCACCGGAAAAATGCCACGTCGGTGTTTTGGCCGGAGTTTGGTCGGATTAGCACTCAAGTGATCCATTTTACTCCGATTTTGGCACTTAAGTGTACCTTTCGTAAGTTATGGCACTTAAGTGTCCCTTTGTGCAAAGTTAAGGCACTCTAGGGGTCCGCATGTTCTTTATTCTATTGTATTGGTTGTGATTATGTACTTCCTTCTAATTGCACACTCACCCATGGATATCTTTTAGCGGCATAGGGGAAGGATCGTGTGGATCCAGTCCCCAATTTTAGAACTCTGCTTGCATAAAAGTAAGATACCTTCCATGCTCACTCGGCTCTTAGCTAGCCTCAATAGTCTAGTGGCAACCCTTTGTTAGGTTAGATTTCATTGATAGACCTATTTGAATTGTAATTTTCCAATGTCGCACAAAGTATGGGTTTAGGAGAACCCGATTCTACACTAATTAAGGACTGCTGGTTTTCAACTTGACATTACCTTCATGAGGGTCGTTACAGGTACACTCGTGTCACATTTATCCTAAATTATTTTTCTTGTCACAAAAAATGCAAACTAATATATCGGTGCCACATTTAACCCAAATTAATTTTTGTATTACAAAAATCGCCAAATTGGTACATTAGTACCACATCTACTCATAATTAATTTGCGTCACAAAAAATCCCTAATCACCAAAATTTTTCTTGACATGGATACTTTTTTTTTTACTCCAAGGACCCTCGTCCGATTAAGACTAGATACAAACCGTCTGAGAACCAAACTAATGGCAACCCATAGGTTCCAAATTCCAAGATATGCTAGGCTTGTTGCAGATTCTAAAAGATGAAGAATCTGTTTTGATGGGTAGGTTCCAGGTTCTTAGTTGGCGGAATCTTGAACCTCTAACCTAGAACCTAGAATTGGTTTTAATGTTTTTCTTGGTTCATATTTTCGCACAATCATGCGATATTCCATGCTATTCGATGATGAGTGTATAATCTAGAATTACTAGTTTGAGCTTTTATTTTATGACTGAGACTTTTACTTTATTAATGTTCATATTTTCGTGTATCTTTATGGTCAGTAAATTGTAGCAACAAGTGATAGTCATTAAGGGTTTAATTTACTATGATTGTTTAATTAATAATCTAAGTGGAACCTGAGTAGACACAGGAATTGATCCAGGGACCTGTATTTAGGTTCCAAGTTCTAAATTATATGAGGTAGGTTCTAGGTTCCAAAAATTAAAGAATCTGTTCTAATGGGTAGGTTCTAGGTTTCATATGAAACCTGTACGAAACCTAGAACCGCTTATCCCTAGTGGTTATATTAAGACTTTGTTCACCCAATTAAGCTTGTATCAAATTTGATAGATTTAATACTACAATATTTGTCAAGTTTATTGAGATTACCTATTCATCCCATGTAGGTAATACCGTTAGCCAACAGTAGTTAGCATATTGAAGGGACACCGGTTAAAGAATTATTGTAAATAAATACTTGATCTCATATCTCTAGTTGCATAAAAGTGAGGTACCCTCTATTTTTCACTTGGCTACTAGACGGCTTCAATAGGATAGTAGCGACTCCCAATTTCATAAATAGATCTATTTCAATTTTAATTTTCCAATGGCACTTGAGATAAGGGCTTGGGAAAACTTGAGCCAACTGAAGGTCTTTAGTTTTCAACTCGACATCACCTCTAAACTCATCTTCGCCTTGCCACAAGGGTCACGGTAGGTACGCCCATGTTGTATTTTCCCTAAACTAATTTCACCATCACAAAAAAGATTTAAACTGATATACTCATGCCTAGGAGGCCCTGGAATTTTACAATAAGATTCTTTGAATCTAATTTTCGAATATGCTTTGAGGTTTGAACCTTTAGGACTCCAGTTAACTATTGCAAACAAGTGTGATAGGTAGAACTGCAAATCAAAGATCTAATATCAACCTACAACTTCAACAAAAATTTGGAGTGGGACAATGACAGATTTAGTGATCCTTAAGGACATTAAATAGCATTTTCAATCATGTATGAATAAATAAAAATTATGTAAACCTGGGCCAAATGAGCTTTGATAGCTCTTAATCTTTGTTCCCATGGACAAATAAGAATGGCGTACGCTAACAAGAAAAAGGACATAGGAGTTGCAAAGCGAGCTTGTTCATCTAGTCAATCAACCCAATTCATACATCACACTTAAAGAAGATGATAACATAATATAAATGAGCATCCATATGCTGAATTGCATTTTAATCTGACAAAAATTGTCTTCCTTGATCTACATTGCACATAGTTCAAAGGGACCACTTCCCACCAATTTCATTGGCCCCCATGAAATTTGATGATCTTTTGCTTTGGCTTCTTCATCCATTTGGCTCCTCTTTTGTCCATCCTTATTATTTTTTATGCCAACCATTTGGGTCTTCGAATTTCACATGTAACATATGTTGGAGAAATCCTCTTGAAGTGTTTTGAAGATGACAAAACGTTTCCATCAATCTAGTCTGAAGGCTTACAGACTCTACTATTTAAAATTTGAAGACCTCTGGATAGCCAGACTCAAGACTCAAAGTCTATCCTCATTGACAGTTTCTAATCCGTTGGAAGAAAGGCTATCCAAAACTGGATGTTTCATTAAAGATGTGGCCTTATCGACTGGAGAAAATCTCTTGGCTGGATATGACATAACATAATTCTTTATTTGATCATAATTGATTCGAAGATTAAGGATCCGATGATTGACAAAGTATACTTTGAAGATTTTACTTATGGAAACTGAGATCCTGATTGTATGGGCGAACATGATTGATGGGCTATCGACATGTTCCTTTAATAGCTCGAATGATCTTCCTAATTAATTCCGTTCAACGGGTAGATTGGAGGAATTTCTTTGGTAAGTGCCAACGAGTATGATGGCATGAAGGAGTATATAAGGAAGACGTTCTAGTTGTTAGAAGTGGTGCACGATAGAAGAATTCCAAAGTTTGAAACTCATTGTCCTTAGTCAATTCATTTATTGAGCAAAATCGTGTAAACAAAAGAGAGTCTATATTCGCGAGAAACCTTGAGGAAGTGTGGTAGAACTTCTACACTGTGGAATCAAGGAAAAAGTGTGCTGTAACTTCTCTTTTGTTCATAGTAAAATCCAGCTGATAGGCTGTCAGTGCGGAAGAGTGGACGTAGGCTTGGAATAAGCCGAACCACTATAAATCTTGTGTTCATTTCTCTCTTCTCTAACTTTTACTTCGCTTTGATCGTATTTTCTTTCCTATCATTTGCCTAGAATCGCTTCCGTATCTCGAGAAATTATTTGTGCACCTATTCCCCCCCTCTAGGTGCTTATACTAGCTATCTCAATTGGTATTAGAGCTTGTGTACTCACTTTTGTTGAAGAGTTTTACTTTAGAGTTAAAGATCCATGGCTAGTATGTTGGCTCCAGGAATTGTAGAAGGGCAAAGCAATACCAGACCACCTTACTTTGATGGAAAGGATTACAACATATGGAAGAACAAGATGAAAGCATTCCTAAGATCAAAGGATCCTCTGGAATGGGACGTTGTAGAAAAATGAATCATTCCTAAAGCTGCATCTGTCTTAGAAAGAGGAAAAGATGTTGTTGAGTCTAGCGAAATGATTCAGGAAGAGAAAATCAAGAGACAAGCTCTTGATGCAAAAGCAATTTATTCTTTATATTGTGCTTTATCTCCTACTGAATATAACAGAATATCTTCTTGTGTTACAACTAAAGAAGTCTGAGATAGATTACATATTACTTATGAAGGAACCGATCGAGTGAAAGAGACTAGAATCAACATTCTCCTCGGTCAATATGAAGCCTTCAAAATGAAACCAGGAGAATCTATAACGGATATGTTTAGTCACTTTACAGAAATCGTGAATGGTCTTGAAAACCAAGGTCAACCAATTTCTTATCCTATGAAAGTAAACAAGCTACTGCGTGGACTCTCCAAGGATTGGAATCACATAAAGACCTCAATCAGAGAGACCCAAAGAATCATGCCACTATCTGTTGATGAGTTGGTTGGGACTCTTCAGTCTTATGAAGTGGAGCGAATCAATAAAGACGAAGACCCTAAAGGTAAGAAATCCATTGCATTAAAATCTAATGATGATTCTGATGTTATAGATTCTGAAGACGATATGGATGATGAGGAACTTGCTCTCATGATAAGAAGATTCAGAAAGCTGAACAGAAAAGGAAAAAGATTCAATCCAAAGAAACAAAGTTTTCAAAAGCAACAGTTTAAGTCTGTTGAGGATGATGAATCAAACAAGGATGTAGTCTGCTTTGAATGCAAGCAAAAGGGACACATCAGACCCAACTGTCCTCTTCAGAGGAAGAAGAAAGGAAAAACTGAAAAGTACCGAAAAGCTCTTAAAGCTGCAACCTGGAGTGATACAGAGTATGAAGAAAGTGATGATGAATATGCCAATATATGTCTGATGGCTCAATCGGATTCAGATTCAAATTCCGAGATAGATTCAGACTCAGAAAGTGAATTTGAGGTAAGTAACTTCAAAATCCCTATTAAGATTTCAAAGTATATTGATGAATTGTGTTTTAGTCGTAAGACTTTTCTTAAAAAAATTTCTGAACTCAAGAAAGAAAATTCTGCTCTAAAACAACAGGAAAATATTTTGAAAGAAAAAGTGAAATGTTTAGACAAGAATGCTTATTCTCTTAAAGAAAGTAAAGACAATCTTTTAAAAGAAAATGCATTCTTGAAAAATGATATCTCAAATATTTCCAAAAGATTTTCTATAGGATCTGAGAAACTGGAAAAAATTCTCTCTGTTCAAAGACCTTATTTTAATAAATCTGGTTTGGGAATGACTGCTGAAACCATTCATTTAATTGATTTTCCTAAAGTAAAGGAAAGAATCAAACAAAGACCCACAAGAGATGCTTACAAAAGTCATTTTAAAAGGATCTTTGTAAAACCAGTAGGTCGCAATGCTCTTAAATGCTCAAAGTGCAATAGTGCATATCATTTTGAAAAAGAATGTCCCATGACTTGGAAACCTGTTAAAAAGGAATGGGCAAAAACCGTATATCAAACTAACACCAATGGACCCAAGAAAATATGGGTACCAAAGAAGTTTGAGTTTCTTTTTTAAATGCAAGTCACTATCAAGAAAAAGGTAAAATGGTATCTAGATAGTGGATGCTCAAGACACATGACAGGAGACTTAAATTACTTCATAAAGATTGTTCGAGTAAATGGTGGAAAAGTCTCTTTTGGAAGAAACAACAAAGGAAAAATTGTGGGATTTGGAATTGTAAAGATTGGAAATCTCACAGGCAGGAATGTTTCCTTAGTGGAAGTGCTCAAATTCAATTTGCTCAGTATTAGTCAGCTATGTGATACTGGTTTCAAAATCAACTTTCAAGAGGAAATATGTTATGGAATTAGTAAAGATTCTACTCAGTCATTCATGAGTCGAAGACATGGAAATATTTATCTCTTGGATGTGAAACCAGATGAATCACAATGTCTAATCTCAATCCAAGACGAAGCAAACTTATGGCACATAAAGCTTGGACACGTCAACATGAAGCAAATAGCCAAAATCTTAGCAAAAAATCTTGTTCGTGGTCTACCCAATTTATCATACCAAAAGTCTGATCTATGTACACCATCTTCTACATATGGATCTTTTTGGACCAACCAGAACACAAAGCATTGGAGTCAAATAAAGGCATCTTCCTTGGATATTCAACCACAAGCAAAGCGTACAAAGTCTACAACAAGAAGACTCAAATAGTGGAAGAATCAATGAATGTTAACTTCTAAGACTCTATGCAAAATGAATCTATTCAGACTCAACTTGAAGAATCTGAACCTGCTTCAGAATCTACAAAGTCTAAAACAGCCTAGACTTTGAAGGACCAGCAACAAGTGACTGTTGAAGATTCAAGTGAAGGAAGTGATCATCAATCTGACAAATTAACCAGCAACTGGAAACATAAGTCCAATCATCCCAAATATCTTATTATTGGCGACATCAATGAAGGAATTCACACAAGATCCAAAAGGCGTGAAGAGTCTAGTGCTATGGCTCTTATTTCTGAAATAGAACCCAAAAGCATAGAAGAAGCTTTATCTGATGAAAGCTGGATTGAAGCTATGCAAGAAGAGTTCAGGTAATTCAGTATTAATGATGTCTGGGAATTGACTCCTAAACCAAAAGGTAAGTCTATTATTGGAGCTAAATGGGTTTTCAGGAACAAAATGAACGAGAAAGGAAAAGTCATAAGAAACAAGGCAAGACTCGTGGCCAAGGGATACCCTCAAGAAGAAGGGATAGACTATGACGAGACTTACGCACCGGTAGCAAGGTTAGAAGCAATTCGATTATTACTTGCTTTTGCTTGTTATAAGAATTTCAGGTTATTCCAAATGGATGTCAAAAGTGCATTCCTAAATGGATTCATCCAAGAGGAAGTCTATGTTGAACAACCACCTGGGTTTGAAGACCCAAGGAAACCAGACTCAGTATTCAGACTCAAAAAGGTTTTATACGGCTTGAAACAAGCTCCTCGAGCTTGGTATGACAGAATGAGTAAGTTTTTAATTGAAAATGGATTTGTTAAAGGTAAAGTAGACACTACTTTTTTCATTAAAAGAGAAAGCAAGAGTTTTCTACTTGTTCAAATATATGTCGATGATATTATTTTTGGATCCTCTAATGAAAGTCTATGCAAGAAATTCTCTAAGACTATGCAGGATGAATTTGAAATGAGCATGATGGCTGAGTTAACCTTCTTCCTTGGACTTCATGTGAAACAATTGAAGGAGGGAACTTTTATTCATCAAGAAAAATACGCTAATGATATTGTGAAGAAGTTTGGACTGGACAATTGCAAAAAGGCTGATATACCAATGTCAAGCTCCGTGAAGACAGATAAAGATGAAGGAGAAAAGAAAGTCGACCAAAAGTTATACAAGAGTATCATCGGTTCGCTTCTTTATCTTACTGCTTATAGACCTGACATTTTGTTTAGTGTTTGCATTTGTGCCAGATTTCAAGCAGACCCTAAAGAATCACATTTAAATGCTGCAAAGCGTATTATCAAATATATTGCATCAACTTCAAGCTTCGGTCTCTGGTATCCTAAAAGGGGAGACTTTACTCTTCTTGGGTACTCAGACGCAGACTTAGCCGGATGTAGAGTTGATAGAAAGAGCACCTCAGGTACCTATCAACTACTTGGAGGCGAGACAGTGTCTTGGTTTTCAAGAAAGTAAAGTACAGTGGCTCTCTCTACAGCAGAAGCATAATATGTAGCTCTTAGAAGTTGCTATTCACAAATTCTGTGGATAAAACAATAGCTAAAAGACTTTGGAATCTAAGATTCATGCATGGAGATTAAATGTGACAACACCACCAAAAATCCAATTTTTCACTCAAGAGCAAAGCATATAGAGATTCGACATCACTTCATTAGATCATGTTCAAAATGGAGAAATTGCGATTCAGTTTGTTGATACAAAGAATCAACCGACAGATATATTTACAAAGCCTTTGGAGAAAAATCAATTTGAAATTATCCGTTCCAGACTCAACATTTTGAGGTTCGAAGAAGTTAAAGTCTAGAGACTCTTAGACTCAGACATATAAGACTTTGACTGCAAGACTTTGACTGTAAGTTATTCTCTCTCTAATCTCATCTTGAAAAGGTACGTTCATCAATTGTGTTGATTATTGTTATCTCAACTGCTATCTTTAATTGACGAGATTATTGCATCGTTTCCTTTAGATAAAGAAGTTATTTTGAAATGACCATTTTTCGAAAAAGGCAGTTATTTTTTTAAAAGGTATCTTTTCACTTTCCATTACGACGATTGGTAACTCCTTCTTTCGACTGTCTTATATACAGTCGGTTTCTCTTCGCTTAACTCCAAAACCCTAAAAAGCACCAATCTTCCATTCTTGTTTTCTTCTCTTATTTAATCTTCAAAAAAGTTGTCATCTTTCTTGGGAAATTCAAGCAAGGAATCTTTCGAAGACTAAGAAAGATGTTGTCTTCAAGAAAGTCATCGAGGATCACAAGCAGGGGACCACGGCGAATGAGTGAGGGGCCTACGCACTTCGATCTCACTGAAGAAGAAGTGTCTCCAAATCAGCAGCAAAGCCCACAACATTTTCAGCAGCGTCATTCTCCTCCATCTAGTCCTCAAGATGTTGATCATCATCAAAATGAAGAAATCATTAAAAATGCAGATCCTGTAAGAGTTCAAACGCCCTCTTTTATTTATAAGTTGTATCATGCTTTAAAAGGGACTGGTACTCCATTAAACTATGTGGATGATTTTCTTAAGGACAAAGGATATGGAAATGAATATATCTTTTTGCGAAAAATGGAAAGTTTGGGAATTGCTCGTAAGGGTGTGGCAGAAGAATCCCTTGCAAATATCCCAAGTGACCCTCGTGATTGGGGAGTTAATCCGATGGATGGAAATGATGATGACAAATTATACAGCAAATTTCAGCCAAGAATGGGAATTGCGGCGGAAAATCGAGGAAAAAGGGGAGAGTTGTTTAGATCGAAGGAACAGATGGATCTATACTCAAAATTGCTGAAGCGTGGGGTGATAAACCCTAGGAGTGTAGATTTTGACTTTCTGGATGCTGTAAATGTGAACTTAAGGGAAAAGTTTGGTCATCTTCAACTTGAGAAATTCTGCTCTGACTCCACAGAGGCCTATCCTCAACTATCTGCATATTTCTATTCAAATCTTAGTTTCTTGGATGCGAATAGATTCTCCTTCAGTGTCAAAGATCAAGACTTTGTTGTGGATATGGATATGCTGGCAGATGTGTTAGGAGTTGAGAGAGGAAGATATCAACGGATCAAAGTTTCTATTGCTCGTACTACTCTGGAACTTGTTAAGGACAGGAGAATAGAGGGAAAGATTTCCTATTCAAGGATGAGTGCATTTAACATCTTGCTGCACAAAATTGTAATCAATTGCCTCAGACCGAAATCAACTTCCAAGACTGATGTCTCAAGTTCAGAGGCAAAGCTAATGTATGCTATCATCACTGGGAAAAGGTTTTCTCTTCCTCACACTGTTATGTTCCACATGTATAGAGCTGTGATGAAGGACAGAGGACAACTTCCTTATCCAGGTCTTGTGACGAAGTTATTCAGACATCTGAACATTCAGCCTCCGCAAATTCTTTGTGCTTCGATCGTGCGATCATATGGTGGTAGGACTGAAAATGGTGACCAAGATGCGTCTGAAGGAACTAAGCAAGGCATTGGAGAAATTTAAGGAGAAGACTCCAGTCAAATCTCATCAATTCTCTTCTGCAGGAAAAAGAAAAGGGAAGGAACCCATGGATGCTCCATCTAAGAGAAGAAGAGCTCTCCTCGTTGATGATGAGGAAAACATCACTATTTATGCTTTGAAGAATCTCAGTAGATCTGTTCCAGAGAAAGAGTCAGAACAACAGACAGAAGAAAGAGCAGAGAAAGAAGCAGAGGAAAAAGAAGCAGAGGAAAAAGAAACGGAGGAAAGAGAAGAAGAAGAAGAAAGAAATGCTGAGCAAGAGAGAGTTGAAAAAGAAGAAGAAGAGAAAAGAGATCAAGAAGAAGAAGAACATGAGGAGCACTCTCCACCTGAAGGCATAAACACAGGGGGAGACCAAGAGAAAAGAGGAATATCTTCAAATCCTGCAACCAGTGAGGGAGTCAGTCGATCCCCAGCAGATCCAGAGGATATTTATGCCTCTCAGTTTCCTGAGGAAGGTCATGAGGTTTCTTCGCCAAATCTGCGTGATTATGCTGATCTACCATCGTCTGCATTTACTTCATCAGATCGTGCTAACGCCAGTACGCAGACCGAAAATTCAGCAGACTTTCGCAGAGTGATGGATATTCTCTTGGAGATGCAAGGTCAGATATATGCATTGGGATGTGAAGTTCAGAACTTGCAGAAAGCAGGACAAGGCTCTTCGGGTTCATTAAATGATCAAATCCAAGCCCTTTCTCTTCAGATTCAGGCTAATGCTAAGAGTGAGGATGTTGCACAACTGAAGGAAGACTTGAAAAGGCTGGAAAGCATTGTTCAGTCGATGGGAGATTTCCAGCTTGTTCGTGTTCCCAAGAATCCTTGACTTCATTTTCATCTCAATCTTTTTTATGCTGACAAAAAGGGGGAGAGTTGTGAGACTTGAAAAACTTTGAACTTAAATTTGTCGAACTTTTGGCTTGTTTGGTTTGTGGTTTGTTTTGACTTGACTTTTGAGTCATGTGTGTCTGGATGTGGACTAAATTTGGATTTGGATTTGACTGCTTATTATTAACTACTATTGATATCTTATGGATGGCTTTATTGCATATTGGACTAACCTATTTTCTGTGGTTGCAGATTCTAGTGTTATTCATTTAGCCATTTATCTCTATAAGATATGCATATGTGTTTGAGAAATGTTTTGCAGGTCAAAGTTTTCCAAATCTGCAGGAAAGTTTTGTCACCATCAAAAAGGGGGAGATTGTTGGAGAAATCCTCTTGAAGTGTTTTGAAGTTGACAAAACGTTTCCATCAGTCTAGTCTGAAGGCTTGCAGACTCTGCTATTTAAAGTCTGAAGACCTCCGGACAGCCAGACTTAAGACTCAAAGTCTATCCTCATTGACAGTTTCTAATCCGTTGAAGAAAGGCTATCCAGAACTTGATGTTTCATTAAGGATGTGGCCTTATCGACTGGAGAAGATCTCTTGGCTGGATATGACATAACGGAATTCTTTATTTGATCATAATTGATTCGAAGATTAAGGATCCGATGATTGGCAAAGTATACTTGGAAGGTTCTACTTATGGAAACCGAGATCCTGATTGTATGGGCGAACAGGATTGATGGGCTATCGACATGTTCCTTTAATAGCTCGAATGATCTTCCTAATTGATTCCGTCCAACGGGTAGATTGGAGGAATTCCTTTGGTAAGTGCCAACGGGTATGATGGCATGAAGGAGTATATAAGGAAGACGTTCCAGTTGTTCGAAGTGGTGCACGATAGAAGAATTCCAAAGTCTGAAGCTCCTTGTTCTTAGTCAATTCATTTGTTGAGCAAAATCGTGTAAACAAAAGAGAGTCTATATTCGTGAGAAACCTTGAGGAAGTGTGGTAGAACATCTACACTGTGGAATCAAGGAAAAGCTGTGCTGTAACTTCTCTTTTGTTCATAGTAAAATCCAGCCAGTGGGCTGTCAGTGCTGAAGAGTGGACGTAGGCTTGGAATAAGCCGAACCACTATAAATTTTGTGTTCATTTCTCTCTTTCCTAACATTTACTTCGCTTTGATCGTATTTTCTTTCCTATCAATTGCCTAAAATCGCTTCCGTATCTCGAGAAATTATTTGTGCACCTATTCCCCCCCTCTAAGTGCTTATACTAGCTATCTCAACATATGCTATGGAGATTCCAATTATGATTCCAAATGTATAGCCTATCTTGACTACTTTCTTATCGAACTTGCTACCATGCTGTCTTGAATTATCCTCTTGGAAGAATGATGGTGGTGGAGGCTAAGCATCACCAGGGCATGCGTTTTGTAATGGAGTTCCACATAAGCTTAGGTTTCCACGAAATGAATTGCTTGTGAATGTGTTGAATTACTTGTCTTGAGGTATGGGGCATGTGAGTTCATTCTTTGAGAGGTCTAAATACTCAAGGAATGACAAATCGCCCAATTCTCTGGAACCCTCCCACTAAGCTTGTTTGAAGATAAATCTAGCCATTCAGGTTAATCAAATTTCCAAGGGTTGAAGGAATGGAACACAATTGTGGGAAAGGTTGAGCCCTATGAGAAAATGAAGATTTCCAATAACACTTGTGATGTTCCCTTGAAAAGAGATGAGTGATAAGTCAATGCTTGTGAAGATGTTCAAGATCCTCTCTAGTGAATCTCCTTTCCTTTCATGATCACGTTCATAGAAAGCTTCATAGAATCATGTTCCAACTTCCTGCCTCATGTATAATGATTTGTTTTGTGGCTCTTGCCCATTTTGTCCATTCATCATCCCTTCAAGTTTTGCTATCAAATTAGCTAGTAAAGGACCAGCAAAGTCATTGTTTGAGAGGTCCAAAATGTGTAACTTAGGAAAGAAATGATCTACCCTTGGAAAATTTAAAATACATTTAAAATTGTTGGACCTCAGAGTAAGGACTTTTAGGTCTGATAGTTTTCCCAACCATGCTGGGAACTTATCCACTATCTTATTGTTGCTCAAATCTAGGACTTCCAAGTTTTTGGAATTGACAAAGGATTGTGGCAATGTGCCTTCAAATATATTTTGACTCAAATCAAGAGTTCTCAAGCTACTTTGTAGTGAAGATGTTCGAGGATCGTGCCCAAAAGACTATTCATTCGCAAGTTCAAAATAGATAAACCACTGCTCAAGTATGATAAGCTAATTATTAGACAAGATGAGGAGTGAAAGGTTGGTGGCATTGCAAATCAATAAAGATATCTTCCTCAAAAGTTGATTCTCACTGAGGCGTAAATAGACTAGGTTAGTCAATTTATCGAAAGAAAAAGGAATTGGACTGGTGAGCTAATTTTCACTTAGATGCAATAGGTCCATAATTTGAATTTTTCCTGAGTCATTAGGAATGCTACCAGAAATATTTTTGAAGCTTAGTAGCAGCACCTCCAAGTTCATTAGATCCCCTACAAATCTAGGAATCAAACTAGAAAGCTTATTGAGGTGGAGGTCCAAATAAACTAGGTTGGTCAAGTTACCCAAAGATGAAGGAATTAGGCTGGTGACTTGATTTCCATTTAGCTTTAAGTCATGCATAGCGCGAAGATTTCCTATCTCGTTAGGAATGTGACCAAAAAACTAGTTATCATAGAGGTAAAGAAGGGTAAGCTCCATCAAATTGCCTCATATTGGCAGGATTGAACCAGTAAGATTATTATTGTAAAGACTCAACAAGATAAGAAGGTTTGAATTCCCTAGAGTGGAAGGAATTAGTCTTGTCAAGAAGTTGGTATCCATGTGGAGCACTTCTGATGTGGACATCGAGCCATATTGAGGAGAAGGTGCTAAGGACCCATTGTCTATTCCGACTGGTTGATCACTCGAGTGCGGGCCAAGCAATTCAAGCAAGCTGTTGGTGTCATGGTTCATGATCTTTGGTGTGGAGATGATCTTGGATCAAATCCTGAAGAATCTTGGAAATATTGGCGTAATCTTTGGCTTGGAGATGACCTTGGATCAAATCTTGAAGAATCTTGGAAATCTTGGCACAATTTGATTATCTGGTCATCATATATTTGATCAAATCAAAAAGAATTATCTTCTTGTTTAGGCATATTCTAGAATATACCGTATTAGATTTCCAGGGCTATTTTAGGATTTGTGTAGCAACTAAAAGGCCTATATTAAGGACTGGCTGACTTTCTTTGTGTGACACCCCGAACCACTTAGGGTTGCCACAGGCACCTGACGTTACACCTAATGGAACACTTGCTACACCTCTTAGAAGAGGCATCGTAAAACATACATTTTTTTTTTTTAAAACGGTCCCAGCACAACTCATTAGCGAAAGCAAAATATAACATCGCCATCTCACCCTCCATCAACCATGATACAATTGCACACCACTATCATCATAATAAAAGACAGCCATGACACTTTATTTATATATTTTCAAGATGGGTTTCCTTGGGTCGGTACATCAAAAGGAAGGCCAGAGCTCAGCCACACTCGGCCTAAAACCCTAAAAAGAAACAGTCGACCCACTACAACTCGCGTGCAAGATCCCCCATCGCTAGTGTCGGCTAACCATCCCAAAAAGTTTCAGCTCCTACTCGACACGCACAGGCCCTCACACCCATCCCAGTGCATCAGGCGGTGGCGGCGTCAACATCCCACGCATCGCTCCGTTGCGTCGGACATGGACGGATATGAACTCCTGGACAACAGGGCCCCTAGCCAAGCCCACATGGTACATAACTAAACAGCGCACTCGAATATACGAAAGACCAGGAACAGAAGGACAGTCAAACTCCTCGCACTCGACCTCTACGTCCGAAGGTAGGCCGTAGAATACACCCTGCGTGACAGCAGGGAGCGACATGCTGCTAATCTGAAATGTTGGTCCCCGAAGGGGTGAGTACAACCACTCAGCAGGTAAATAAATCCAATAACCACTCATTGCAACATGCAATACAAGCATAGCATCATACCTGTTAATCATGCATCCAAGCAGACTTACCTTGAAACCATGCATATACAGTCATACATCTTCATCACAATCATAACACATATATGTCATCATGTCATAGGTTATCATCATCATGTCATACACATATCATCATCATCATGGCATCATCATATCATATCATATATCACCCTCATCATGACATCATCCTATCATATATGCACATCATCATGCAATAGGTGATCATCATCATATCATGTCATGTATGCATGATTCAATTTCCACTTTTAACTTCCAATTTGATCACCACATCATTCTTTCGGGATCATCAATTTCATCCTATACTTTACACTCACACCCCATCCTGGCATCACGAGAAAAACCTCTGGCATTCAGCCACTTAAGGCCACTGGGCATCCAGCACCCCCACATTCTGAGTATCTCGCATCCCAACTAGCTTCACGAGGCATCCCCTCGGGAAAAGACCTCCGAGGCTTCCGGCACCCAACCATTTTGGGCATCCTGACACTCCCAGGGCTATCTGGCCATGTCTCTCTATACATTCCGGGCATCCGGCACCCCCCGTCCTGGGCATCCTGATACTCCCAGGGCATTATCATCCGCCATAATAGTTTCCTCATTTATCATTGTCCACATTTACCAATTTAGTTCTCACTTAGCATGGCATTTGATGCAATGGCAAATAAAATCACTTTCATCTTCAATCTATACATGCATTATTAGTCATCATCATGTATGCATCAAGGTACAATCATCCATAAAGACAAAGTTCATGGAATTCATACAATTAAAATAGTCCATTTATCATGCCCTCTTTTTCTCTTCTTTTTTTTGAAAATTTATTTAAATTCCAGCTTGTATTATTTTGGAAATATTTAAATTAAATATCCACATGATTTCCAAAAATCACGAAATTAAGACTAGTGATAGACAAGACAATAGGGTAATAATTTCATGAAAAACATAAGGCCAAATCAATTTCCACACAAAATTATAATTCACACAAATACAGCATGAAATTTCAGATAAAAACAGAACGCACAGTTTCCGAACTAATTTGATTAAAATATCCAAACTACCTCCAAAAATTATGAAATTTTATCAGGTTATAGTCAAGACACTAAGGTAGATTTTTCATGAAGACTTCTATGCCACATTATTTTTATATTATTTTCTACAGTCACACGAAGCTTCTGGATCTAATACCGAAACGTCCAGTGCATGGTTCTCCGAAATACTGAGTTTTTACCCACTTATACTTCTTCTTTTCCTCTTAAATTTGGATATGTTTTACTTCAAGATGTCCCCTGCAACTTTCATGAGTATATCTAATTCAAAGTTCCAAAGGACAGTCTCCATATAGGTCCATGAATTCTCAGGTAACCTGTACCGCGTCTCCAGATCTACGGTTTTCAAGAGTAAGTTAATTCACTAGGCTACACTCGTTCATTTTGCTTAAAATTTGAGTATGTTAAACTTCAAGATGTTCTCTACAAGTTTCATGAAGAATTCAAAAAGAGATTCTTAGTAAAAATCAACATTCAACCACAAATCCACCGAAAGGTCAGTGAAATCGTTCCAGATCTGGTGTCTCCGTAGGATGAGTGTTTGACCCCTCAAATCTCCATCATTTTACACCAAATTTTATTATGTTGTATTTTAAGATATTAGATAAAAATTTTATGAAGAGAGCAAAGTCAAAATAGAACTCAAAACATGCATGCAAGCTCTCACAAGGTTCTGACTCAAACGGTTCATGCGAAAACATTCCAGATCTAGCATCTCCGTAGGATGAGAGTTTGACCCCTTAAATCTCCATAAATTTACACCAAATTTTAGTATGTTGTATTTTAATATGTTATCTACAACTTTCATGAAGAGATAAAAGTCAAAATCGAACTCAAAACATGCATGCAAGCTCTCACAAGGTTCTGACTCAAACAGTTCATGCGAAAACAGCATGCAACTCAAGAACAAACCACACTAGCTTCACTCCCATGCCTCCAAATGTTCTAGATTCCAACCATACATGCAAAAAATTGGTGCAAGAGTAGAAAGTAGATTCCCAACTTGCCTCTAGACCACATGAACAACGGCACACGGCAGCACACGACGGCGAATGGCGGTGACTCCTTCCTCTCCCTCTCGGCCACACTCTCTCCCTCTCTCTCGCACGGTTCACTCTCTCTCTCTCCCTTTCTCTCTTGGCCGAATAACCGGCCACTCTCTCTCCTCTTCCCTTTTATTTCCCCTAAACCTCATCATTTGCAATCATTAGATTGCCTCTCAAATTGGCCAATGCATGCTCCTTCTTGCCACTTGTCAAACACATGCATGGGCTTTGGGCTTGGGCTTGGGCTTGGGCTTGGGCCTCCCTTGTGGCCGACGGCCACACCTCCTTGGGCCTCAATGGGCCGGCGACAGCAGCCCCATCTGCGGCTCTAATTGGGCCGACTAGCTTGGCCCACTAAAGCTTAGGCCAATGGGCCTAAGGCCCAACCTAATTAAACCCACAATTTCACTCTAAATTATTTATCTTTAATTATTTCTTTTATAGAGTTTAAATTTTAAAATTCACATGGCCAAAGAATAAATCATCCTCATAAATTTATCCTTTAATACTAATTTAAAAACTTAAAATCACAAGCACAATAACACATAGCCTTAAGAAAACTAATGGCTAAAACATAAACCATAGGTAATTTCATTACCTAATTATTGGCTTTAATTCCTCTAGAGGGTGACTTGAATTTTGGGATGCCACAATTCTCCCTCCTTAGAGAATTTCGTCCTCGAAATTAGACATCACTTGTGCCTTCTTGAAACAAATAAAGGTACTTTTCCTTCATCTGATCTTCACTTTCCCATGTGGCTTCCTCCATATCATGATGTCGCCATAATACCTTAACCAGAGGAATCTTCTTGAAACAAATAAAGCCTAGACTTGAGTTAAACACGAGAGGAGTGACAAACATCTCGAGAGAAACACGTGAGGGAGCGATTGGTGAGGATTTTTTTTAGACTAACGTTTACTTGCAGGTCTAAAATATGTCGCGCGAAGAAAGCGTGAATCAACGGGAGGTTGACTCCATACGAAGGGATGAAGCGCTCGTGGAAAGCATCCAGCAATTGAGGGCCGTAGTGGAGGAGCTTAGTGGCCGAATGATGGGGAATGGCATGAGGGTTGATGGTGACCGAGAGATACCCCGAGGAAGGCCGCAACATCAGCGAGATGCCTCTAGAACACAACATAGAAGGCAACGGCAATATGATGATGATGAGGCCGACATGGAGGATGATCGAGATGCTCGATTTGAAAGGTGGAATGGAGGCCGAAGGTTTAGACACCGAGGAGATGATGAACTTGGCAACATCAAGATGAAGATTCCTTCCTTCCAAGGGAAGAATGATCCTGATGCGTATCTAGAGTGGGAGAAACGCATGGAGATGGTATTTGATTGCCAACGATACTCTGAGCTCAAAAAGGTAAAAATTGCAGCTGTTGAATTTACTGATTATGCTATAATTTGGTGGGATCAACTTGTGACTAGTAGGAGGCGCAATGGTGAAAGACCGATAGAGACGTGGGATGAGATGAAAGCGGTGATGAGAAGGCGTTTTGTACCTAGTCATTACCACCGAGATTTGTTTCAAAAGCTACAAAATCTCACACAAGGCAATAAGAGCGTGGAAGAGTATCACAAGGAGATGGAGATTGCCATGATCCGTGCTAATGTGATGGAGGATCGTGAGGCCACAATGTCAAGATTTTTGAGTGGTTTGAGCCGAGACATAGCAAGGGTGGTAGAGCTGCAACACTATGTTGAATTGGAGGAATTGGTGGACAAAGCCATCAAAGTTGAGCGGCAATTGAAGTTGGACCGAAATCACAAGAGTGGAGGAGGTTCAAGTCAGAATTGGAGATCCAATTGGAAGAGAGATGAGAAGCCAAATTGGAGAGGAAACAACACCAAAACCGAAACCTCAAAGGAGAAGGAGAGGGACGGTAAAGTTGGAACGAATCCGGTTTCAGGTAAAACCGAAAATCCTAACACTAGAACTCGTGAAATTAAATGTTTTAAGTGTTTGGGCAGGGGTCATATGGCGAATCAATGCCCTAATAGGAGGGTGATGATCATGATTGGACATGGTGTTATTGAGTCCGAAAGTGAAAGGGAAGAAGATGATGATGAGATGCCACCATTGGAGGATTGTAGTGATGGAGAAGTGGCTATAAAAGGAGACTTATTGGTGGTTAGGCGTTCTCTGAGTGTGCAAGTAAAGGAGGAGGAGCATCACCAACAAAGAGATAATTTGTTTCATACAAGGTGTGTGGTGAATGGTAAGATCTGTAGTATGATAATTGATGGAGGTAGTTGTGCGAATGTGGCAAGTTGTATTATGGTGGATAAGTTGGGCTTGAAGACAACAAAGCACCCTAGGCCTTATAGACTTCAATGGTTAAATGATAGTGGTGAGGTGAAAGTATTGAAGCAAGTTCAAATTCCATTTGAGATAGGGAGATATGAGGACGAGGTAAAGTGTGATGTTGTACCTATGCAAGCGGGTCATATCTTACTTGGAAGACCATGGCAATATGATCGAAAGGTACATCATGATGGGTATACTAATCGTTATTCATTGATGATGAATCAAAAGACTTATACCTTGGTACCAATGACACCTAGTGAGGTGTATCAAGATCAACTAAAGTTACAACGAGAAGCCGAGAGAGAGAGAAAAGGTGAGAAATTCGAGGGCTTGCGTGGTGTGTCTGAGACGCAAGGAAAAGGAGAGGCCGAGAGAAAGATTGTGGTAAAAACCGAGGGAAAAGAAGAGAGGAAAGAAAAGAGGCAAAATAATTTTTATGCAAAATCAAGTGAAGTGAGGAGAGCTTTAGTTCTAGATCGACCAATGCTTGTACTTGTGTACAAGGAGGTTTTATTTTCTACTAACGATCTTGACCCAAGTTTGCCTAGTCCTATTGTGTCTTTATTGCAGGAATTTGAAGATGTCTTTCCTGATGAACTTCCTGGAGGGATACCACCGATTCGAGGCATAGAACATCAAATTGACTTGATTCCTGGTGCGCCATTACCTAATCGACCCGCATATCGAAGCAATCCCGAGGAGACAAAGGAACTTCAGCGGCAAGTTAGCGAACTATTGGAACGGGGGTATGTGAGAGAGAGTCTTAGCCCGTGCGCCGTCCCTGTTTTGTTAGTGCCAAAGAAGGATGGAACTTGGCGAATGTGTGTCGATTGCCGAGCAATCAATAATATTACGGTAAAGTATCGACATCCTATTCCTAGGTTAGATGACATGTTGGATGAGTTGCATGGTTCTTGCATTTTCACTAAGATCGATTTGAAAAGTGGCTATCATCAAATTAGGATGAAAGAAGGTGATGAATGGAAAACTGCATTTAAGACCAAGTATGGATTATATGAGTGGTTAGTAATGCCATTTGGATTAACTAATGCACCGAGCACGTTTATGCGACTTATGAATCATGTTTTGCGTGCTTTTATTGGTCGATTTGTGGTTGTCTATTTCGATGACATCTTAATTTATAGCCGAAGTCCTGATGACCATATTGAGCATGTGCGAGTTGTCTTGCAGGTTTTAAGGGCCGAGCAATTATACGCTAATCTAAAGAAGTGCTCTTTTGTTACCAACAAATTAGTATTTCTAGGATTTGTTGTTAGTGCTAATGGTATACAGGTTGATGAAGAAAAGGTTAAAGCAATCCGTGAATGGCCAACGCCTAAGACCATAGGAGAGGTGCGTAGCTTTCATGGATTGGCGAGTTTTTATCGACGATTTGTGAGAAATTTTAGCACTATTGCCGCACCATTAACTGAGGTAATCAAGAAGCACGTGGGTTTCACGTGGGGAGAAGAGCAAGAGAAAGCATTTAATCTGCTAAAAGATAAGTTAACTAATGCTCCTTTATTATCTTTGCCGAATTTCAGTGCTACTTTTGAGATAGAGTGCGATGCTTCTGGTACAGGAATTGGAGCCGTGTTGATGCAAGGAGGGCGTCCCATAGCTTATTTCAGCGAAAAATTGAGTGGAGCAACATTGAATTATCCTACCTATGATAAGGAGATGTATGCTTTAGTGCGAGCTTTGGAGACTTGGCAACATTATTTATGGCCAAAGGAGTTTGTGATCCACACTGACCATGAGACCTTGAAGTACTTGAAAGGACAGCAAAAGTTGAATAAAAGACATGCCAAATGGATGGAGTTCATTGAGACTTTTCCATATGTGATCAAGTACAAGAAAGGTAAGGAAAATGTGGTAGCCGATGCACTTTCTCGAAGGTATGCGATTCTAACTATTTTAGAAGCAAAGTGTCTAGGTTTTGAGCATATCAAGGGCTTATATATTGATGATGATGACTTTGGGAGAGTCTATGAAGCATGTGAACACGCTGCATTTGATAAATTTTATAGGCATGAAGGTTATCTTTTTCGTGAAAACAAACTATGTTTGCCTAAGTGTTCTTTGCGTGAATTGTTGGTGCGAGAAGCGCATAGTGGTGGTTTAATGGGGCATTTTGGCATTAATAAGACTTATGAAGTGCTGTATGAACATTTTTATTGGCCACATATGAAGAGAGATGTCACACGTGTTTGTGAGAGATGCATTGCTTGTAAGCAATCGAAGTCTACAACTAAACCGCATGGCTTGTATACACCATTACCTATTCCAACGCATCCTTGGATTGATATTTCTATGGATTTTGTGTTAGGATTGCCTAGGTCTAAGTATGGTAGAGATTCTATTTATGTGGTTGTTGATCGATTTTCAAAGATGACTCATTTTATACCTTATCATAAAACTAATAATGCATCTCATGTTGCTGATTTGTTCTTTAGAGAGGTTGTACGTTTGCATGGCATGCCTAAATCGATTGTTTCAAATCGAGATTCTAAATTTCTTAGCTATTTTTGGAAAACATTGTGGAAAAAACTAGGAACATGATTGGTATATTTTACTACTTGTCATTTACAAATCGATGGTCAAACTGAGGTAGTTAATAGAACTTTAAGGGTATTGTTGCGTGCTATTATTAAAAAGAATATAAAATCTTGGGAAGATTGTCTGCCACATGTTGAGTTTGCATATAATAGGAGCGTGCATTCTGCTACTAAATTTACACCATTTGAGGTTGTCTATGGTTTTAATCCATTAACGTCGTTAGATTTAATCCCTTTACCTATTGATGAGCGTGTGGATTTAGATGGAGCAAAGAAAGCTGAATTTGTCAAGACGTTGCATGAGAAGACACGCACAAATATTAAGTGCAAGACTAAGCAATATGCAGGGCAAGCCAATAAAGGGTGCAAGGAAGTGGCGTTTGAACCCAACGATTGGGTTTGGGTTCATATGCGCAAGAAGCGATTTCCTGAGCAGCGACATTCTAAGTTATTACTGCGAGAGGATGGACCATTCATGGTGTTGGAAAGAGTTAACAATAATGCCTATAAGCTTGATCTGCCAGGTAAGTATGACGTTAGTGCTACAATTAATGTTTCTGACTTGACTCTTTTTGATGCAAGTGATGATTTGAGGGCAAATCCTTTGCATGGGGGAGGGAATGATGTGGACATTGAGCCATATTGAGGAGGAGGTGCTAAGGACCCATTGTCTATTCTAACTGGTTCAATCACTTGAGCGCGGGCCAAGCAATTCAGGCAAGCTGTTGACGTCATGATTCGTGATCTTTGGCGTGGAGATGATCTTGGATCAAATTTTGAAGAATCTTGGAAATTTTGGCGCAATTTATATTTGACCAAATCAAAAAGAATTATCTTCTTGTTTAGGCATATTCTAGAATATGACATATTAGATTTCTAGGGCTGTTTTAGGATTTGTGTAGCAACTAAAAGGCCTATATTAAGGATTGGCCAACTTTCTTTGGGGGAAACAAATATATTTTATTTTTGAGAAAAAGTTGAAAGGTTCTCTTCTACTATTCTTTTGAGGACTTGACCTTATCAAGGTTCCCTTATGACGGTCAATTCGACTTATCAAGCGAGATAGCAAATTCTTTCACTCGTGGCGTCTATAACGTTGGTTGGTTATTCATACCGAGGTTGACAATTATAGGTTTGATTGGAGGTCGAGGTTTGCAATTTGCACCATCAGGCCTTCATAGAACGATCTTTCCGCAACGATTTACATCAACTTCCAAATTTATCACATTTCCCATTTCAGGAGGTATAGAACTAGAAAGAGAGTTGTTGTAGGCATACATTGTCACACCTCGAAGCTCAAGCGCACGCACATCCCTCGGTAGTCGATCAAATTGCGACATTCCTAGGATGCGTCGCCAACCCAATCGATTTATACACATACGGAAGTGAAATAACAATCTCCAAACAATAATCAACATGGGATAGAAAAGCAGGACAATCAATTTAAACAAAACATATTTTATAAACAAATTAGGTCAGTCCTACAAGGTTATATAGAGGAGGTCAAGAATAAAAAAAGAACTAGTGAACTAACCCTACCCCAGACCCTCCTACTTGTGATTCGAGTCCACTGCTGTCACGCCCAGATCCTTTGAGTGCATTGCCATCTCTCGGTGGTCCTTTAAATTGCGATGTCTCAAGATGCATCGCCGATCCATTCATTTTAATGTACATGCAGAAGCGAATAAATAAATCCCCAAACAATAGAAAGATGGGAAAAAGAAGCAGGGCCACAAAATTTTCAAATCACAACACACTTATATACATACCAAACTAAATCATATACAATATTAGCCAATATATACAAGGTCTGCAAAAAAGGGGGGGATGTAGAGGGCTACAGATCCTCTAAGCATTCGAGTCTTTCACTGCATACTCCGGGGACTCTGGATCCAAAAGATTCGGGTTTACCATTGAACCACCATGAGGGTCAGTTGTGCCCTTGCCAAAAGCGATCTCCAGCACCGACATAGGAATCTTAGACTCTGGAAGGAGGCCTTCTTTTGGTACATTTCATCCATAACAATACCACGATCTAAATTGATGGGGCACATTCTGAGATAGACCCGCATCAACCCAGATAGTGGATCTCACAAGTTCATAGACTCAAGCTCCTTGGCTCCTAGGGAGGGGAATCTGAGAGTGTTGTTCGGTGACCTTCTTCGATTGGCCAAAATACTCAAGAGGTACAACCATCTGAGGACTTGTAAACGTTATCCCACAATGGGGTGAGATGACATCTCAGCAAGTTCGCCCCCTAAACTCTGACTAGGAAGGAAATACGCCTAAAGGCTACCTATGCACACAAGAGATAGGTGACTTACATTTGCCTCAGTTCCTTCCTATAAGTCAGTGCAATTCATATATTCAACGAATCACTTCAATTCGAATCAAATCATCAAATCAAATCAAGTCATTGATCAATCGATCCAATCGATTTCATACCATTAATACCATCTCTCAGTCAACCTATTTAATACTATCTATAAAATTTGATCACTTCAATGACTGCTCGCCCTAAGATGCAGTTAGATAGTATAGCTCACCAAAAGCTAATAAATAATGTAGCTCACCGAAGCTAATAGAGTATACTAATCATCCCAAGCTGATATATCAAGGCCCGCAGGCTAATATGGTATACTAATAATGCTCACCAAAGCTATGCGATACTTAATATGCTCATTAAAGCTGTGCGATACTTAATATCTATTATACCCAATAAAATAATCGTGTGTAGATACACGATCGGCCTTAGCCAAAATACCATATCTTTATTTTATAAAATCCCACTAAATATAATAGCCCACAAATACATTTTTGATGTTGTAAACCGACGCCTGGTATTCCCCCAATAAATATTTAAATTACTCAATTTTAGGATTAATTCCTAAAATTACAAATATCACTCAAATAGCATAAATTAGCATCCAGATAAATAAACCAAAACATCATTGTAATCAGCACGAAATTCCAGTCACCATCTACCCGGTATAATTTTTGAAAAATAATAAATAATTAAATAATTACCAAAATTAATTAAATAAATACCAATAAATGCCAAAAATACAAACTTAGGCCGGTAAAGCCTAATTAAATACCAAAGTGGACTTGGAAAATTTCTGAATCTATAATACAACCTATGTACTTGCTAATTACGCTATTCTAACCACATAACATGCATAAACGAATAATTAATTCAATAATCCATTCTAACTAACCACTTAATTCCTAATTAGCCTAAACTAATAAACCCTTAAGCATAATTAATTCCCTAAGTAGAGTTTAGTGAATAAACTCACCGGTTTTGAAATCCGAACAGTTCACAACGACAATGACGCAAAGGCGGGCAACAAACTCCAAAGCGAGGCTGGAAAGGGGTCCAAAAGGGGCCTCGAAGCCCACGGCTTCTTGCTGGGTTTCGGTTCTGGATGGTGGGCTGAGAGGGCTGCTTGGGCTCGGCTTAGGCTAGAAATGGCGAAGGCGACTGGCGGACGGGCTGCAGTGGGTGACAACGGGTGACAGCGGTTGTTAGACGGCGATGGTGGAGCTTCGGCCGAGCTCCTATGACAACCAGGGCTCGGAAGGACACGGTAGAAGGCACTGGACTGCAAGACAAACTGGAATGGCGGATGTGCGCACGCGAGCTTGTGGGCGTGCTCGAGCGGATAGACGATGATCGAATGGGCGACAGGGAGTGTCAACGATAGAGGGGGAGCTACCGGTATTTCTCTTAAGCTTTCCAACAACACACAAATGGAGGAAAGAGGGCTGAAGGAAGAAGAAAGGGACAATTGCGATGGAGGGGGCCACTTTGGCTTCAATCTATCTCTTTGTCTCCCTTGAAGAGGTCCCACCACCATGATTGTCTTCCTCAACAATTTTGCAGCCTTAAAGCTTCCTTAGGAAGTCTTGGAAGTAGTCCAAAAGTTTAGGGATCAAGGGGCTACGAATTTTGGGACATTTTCCCCCAAATTGAATCTAATTCTTCTTCAATTGGAGTCAATTTCGGTCCTATAAATTCCACCAACATTACCTCCACCAAATTGACATTCTTCCTCGCCAATAGGACCCACTTGTATCCTAAAAACACGATAAAAAATGGTCTCCTAAATTTTCCGAACAAAAATGGCCATATTTTGACTTTTTGCCAAAAATCTTGGTTTGCAGAAAAAATTTGGAGGATGAGTCAACATTCCTAAAATGACTTGTGACAAGACAGAACTTTCAATTTTTGAAATTGGATTTAAATTCGCGATTAATTTCAATCTGATGCGATTTTGGCTTGATCTAGCCTACTGGGTAGCTTTTAGAAATTTTTGGTGTAATTGACCCGTGATCGATTTATTTCAAGTCACAATGTACATTTTTGACACGTTGGCAAATCTTAGTGGTCGTGAAATCTCGAGATTTCAAATACGGACACAGGGTACCATAATTACAGAAAAATCAATTTAGTGCCGATCGACGAGAATTTTACAATTTGGTAAAATCACCCATACTTAATCACATATTTCAGTCGAATCGACCTATCTCCAATCTTTGATCAATTTTTAACTGTGCTGTAATGAACCTTACAGACTAGCTTGATCAAGTAGTCAATTCCTAATCAAATTCTCAACTTTATTGCGTTCAAATCTCTTAACGGCTTTCCCAGATAAACTAGTTATCTCATGAGTGATCAGCTCAGAGAATAACACTATAGGTGTATCGATGAGAGACCCGATTTATTTAATTGAAAACATGACTGAAATTTCAGGATGTCACAACTATGACACCATCATGAATGTCGATGTCTAGTGGGTCAGCTACCTCCTCTACTTCGGGCTCCTGCTCCTCCTCAGGCAACTGGTTTACCATGATATCAGCCAAAACATCAGCATCCACAATATGATCGAGTACCACCTCACCCTCACCCTCAACGGCAGGTCCGTTGAAACCATCCACAAGACCCTCCTGGACCCTGTCTAGCCCATGACGAAACCACGCTTTGAATTGATGAGGTACCAACTGAGGTTGGCCCTCGTCGACCTAGATCGTGGTCACGACAAGCTCATGGGTCCAAGGATTCCCGGGGACAAGGAAGATGGTACGCTGTGTATTGGCCTCACGCGGCCACCTAAAACGAACCGATCGAACTTCAATCTAGGGACTTGTAAAATTTTAAACCACGACGAGGTGAGACAATATCTCAGCGAGTCTACACCCTAAACCCTGATTAAGATGATAATTTACTTAGAGGCGGCCTAAGCACACATCATAAAAGACTTACCTCATCTTAGCACCTTTTTGCAAGTCAGTACGATTCATATGAGATATATACGCAGTAATTGTACTCAGTAATTGGAACACTTCAACTCATATCTCACTTAATCACAGGGGTCCCGATTATAAGGCCAAATCGTTATGACATATCCTATTTCATACCCCACAATTTTGTCCCATAATCAGGCGCAATTATCTCACTCATTCAAGTGTCCCAATTAATTACAACTCAACGATCATAGCCAACTCAACAGTCGGCAGTCATCCGGCATAATCAGGCATCGTCTCGCTTCGTCAAGCACGGTAACGTCTAATAAAGTTGAAACTTTCACCTGCTAATGGGTTAAACTGAATAGTTTTGCGATAACAATCTACGGTAGCTCGTTGCTTAGTGAGCTAGTTCATGCTGATTATCACATCAAAATCATACGTGACTAGGACTATCAAGTCTATCTTTCCCTCTCGCTCACCAATAACCAACTTACAACTAGGACAACCTACTGCAGATAACACCTTATCCTTTAATGGTGTAGATATACTAACGACTGACCCCAACGATTCCGGACTCAACCCTACCAACTTAATGAACTACCCAGCTATAAATAAATGAGCAGCTCTAGGATCAAATAAAGCATAAGTAGCATGGTCGTTCAACGAGACTGTACCTTTGACCCCATTTGGTGAGTCCTCAGCGTTGCGTCGGGTGACAGCATACACCCTACCCAGTGCTGAAGGTCTATTCATACCACCCTGCAATGCATTCTGCGATGCGTAACTTCTGTTCTGTCCCATCAGTGGCGGCGGTGGTAGTTGTGATCCCATTGGCCTTTGAGGACAATCCTTGACTTGGTGACCCTACTAGCTACACCCAAAGTAAGCACCCGTCCTAGAATGGCACGTGGTTGATCCGTGTCGTCTCCCGCAGAAATGACACACTCCACTCTGGTTCGGCGTTGACTTTCCTATCCCACCCTTTCTATTGGGCAGAATAGGGTAGCTTTCTCCGATCATAGGCTTCTTCCCAAATCAGTTTCCATCCCTATTTGATCCAAACCGCGACCCAGATGCGGTGGCTCGTTCGTTCAAGTTTCTCTCTATCAGCTGGGCTCGCTCATACAATTCATTGTAGTCCTTTAAATTGAACGACACCAGTGGGTCTTTCAACTCCGGTCTAAGACCATCTCTAAACCTTCTTACTCGGTCTACCGGATCCTTGATCAATCTTGGCACATACTGAGATAACTCGGCGAACTTCACCTCATACTGGTCCACAAATATTAGACCTTGACAAAGTCGTTGGAATTCCGCTATCTTCTACTCTCGGGCATAGTCCGAGAAATACTTGCTATTGAAGACTTCAACAAAGGCGTTCCATACTGGAACAACACCTTCCGGAAACACCCTTCCACTGGTGGCCCTCCACCAAGTGCTTGTGTTTCCCTGCAGCTGATAGAATGCAAGGACCACCTTGTCTTCCTCCATGCACCTCAGCAGCACAAAGGCCTTCTCCAAATCCTAGATGTAGAAGGTTGTAGCCTCGGGATTGCCTATTCCTATGAACCTCGGCGAGTTCAACTTCAGAAACTACTCAACAAGCTTGTGCATTGGCCTTTCCTCGATCACGTTTCTAGGTGGAAACTCAGCAGGTGCGGCTGTAGCAGCGGCAGCGGCATAGGCGGCAGTGGCATTGGCGGCAATAGCATTGGCAGCAGCAGTAGCGACGGCTTGATTTTGGGCCTGCTGCCCCATCAGATTCCCCAAGATCTCGAGCGCTTGTACGATCCCATTGATTCTAGGATTGCCAGGTGCTGCTACACCAGCACCAACTTGCAGTGGCACTCTTATACTCGCACTGGCCTGAGCCGGTGCTCTTTCTCGGGTACCGACCCTTGTTAGCGTTCTACCTCGAGTGACAGATGTCATTGATCTCTTCCTAGGAGTTCTATGCTCCTGGTCACTCATAGTGCAAGATCCTTACAGAACCCGCTTTCCAATTCCACACAAAATTAGAAACTGAGCGACCCCCACAAAACAATCTACCAATCAGCTATCAATCACATGCATCAGCATAAGAAAAAGGCATTTCCTACTAACTATCCCATAACCCATCGCACATTATCACTCCATACACTAACTTGGCTTTGATATCACTTCGGGCGGGGATGTGATGCCCCGAACCTCGAGTGCGCGCACATCCCTCGATGGTCGATCAAATTGCGACGTTTCCAAGACACGTCGTCGACCCAATTGATTTATACACATGCGGAAGTGAAATGACAATCTCCAGACAATAATCAACATGAGATAGAAAAGCAGGACAATCAATTAAAACAAAACATATTTTATAAACAAATCAAGTCAACCCTACAAGGTTATATATAAGAGGTCAAGATCCAAAAAGGACTACTAAACTAACCCTACCCTGGACCCTCCTACTTAGGATCCGGATCCACTACAACACCGTCAAGAATGTCGATTTCTAGCGGGTCAGCTACCTCCTCTACTTCGAGCTCCTGCTCATCCTCGGGCAACTGGTTTGTCATGATATTAGCCAAAACATCGGCGTCCATGACAGGGTCGAGTACCACCTCACCCTCACCCTCAACGGCAGGTCCGTTGAAACCATCCATGAGACCTTCCCCAACCCCGTCAAGCCCATGATGAAACCACACTTTGAATTGATGTGGTACCAACTGAGGTTGGCCCTCGTTGACCCAAATCGTGGTCATGATGAGCTTGCAAGTCCAAGGATTCTCGGGGACAAGGAAGATGGTACGTTGTGTCTCGACCTCTCGTGGCCACCCAAAATGAACTGCTCGAACTTCCATCTAGGGACCTGTAAGATTTTAAACCACGATGAGGTGAGACGATGTCTTAGCGAGTCTACACCCTAAACCCCGATTAGAACAATAATCCACCTAGAGGTAGCCTGAGCACATATCATAAAAGACTTATCTCGCCTCAGCACCTCCCTGCACATCAGTACAGTTCATATGACATATGTACACAGTAATTGTACTCAGTAATTGGAACACTTCAACTCATATCTCAATCAATTACAAGGGTCCCGATTATAAGGCCAAATCGTTATGACATGTCTCATTCTGTGCCACACAATTTTGTCCCATAATCAAGCTTAATTATTTCACTCATTCAAGCGTCCCAATTAATTACGACCCAACGGCCACGGCCAACTCAACAGTCAGCGACCATCCAGCATAACTGAGCGTCGACTTGCTTCGTTGAGCACAGTAACGTCTACCTTTAGACAGCATTCTCGATGAAGCATTGGCTTAGCCTCCACTGTGACTGGCATCCGTTGACAAGGGGCATTCTTGAAAGAGCATCGTCCGGCGCAAACGCTTGTGATGAGTTCTCATAACGATCACACGCACATCCAGTCTCGGCTAAGAATATCGTGCTTTGCACTCAAATATATCAATTTCAAATAATGTACTTGGCATATTTTCTTTATATTAAAAGCACTTGGTAAAATAATTGTGCATGGATATACGATCAGATTGAACCATAAAATGCGATATCCTCACTTTTAAAAATCTCACGATTTGATATAGTACTTAAAAACCTTTTTGGCGTCAAAACCCAACACTCGGCATTTTTCTAATTAAATACCAAAATTTCATATTTTTGAAATAATAATTCAAAAATCATCAATTAGCATCCAATTGCATAAATTAGCGATCAATTGCACAAACTAACACTTCCACGACGATCAGCGCAAAATTCTAACAATCGGCTATCTCTGTATGATTTACAAAAAATAATTAAATAAATTTAATTTAATTAAATAAATTGTAAAATAATTAAATTAAACTACTAGTTAATCTAAAAACACTAATCTAACCACCTAATTGGACTAATTAAATTAATCCACCTAAGATAGCTACATTTAATCTAACTAAACTATCTAACTGAACTAACTAACCACCTAATTGCCTAATTAAATAACCTTAACCAATCTAATTAAACTAACTAACCCTCACTCATCCTAATTCGCCTAACTAAGCCTCTATTTAGAGTAATTAACCCCTAATTAGAGTTTAGGAGGCTAACTCACCGGATTAGCAAATAAACTAGTTCACGGCGATGGCGGCGCAATGGTGACCACAACTCAGGTCTATTGGGATGTCAAGGGAGGCCGGGAAAGGGCCAGAAAAGGCTTAGCAAGCCTTACCTCCAAGCTGGAACTTCGGTTCTGTGGGTTGAACCAAAGGGCTGGATTGAGGCACGGTGCGAGGAGGGAAAGTGGAGGCAGCTCGAGCTAAGGCAGCTGGGGACTCGGATGGCAGAGCGGCGAATAGAGGTGGCTGCGACGGGTGGCCCTGGCGCGGAAAATCAGTTTAGTGCTGTTCGACGCGAATTTTGCAATCAGATAGATCACCTACAACTTAATTACATGGCTTTGTCGAATTGACCTATCTCCGGTCTCCAATCGATTTTAATGAGGCTGTATTGATCCTTGCAAATTAGCATGGTCGAGGAGTTGATTTCTGATCGAATTCTCATGTCGGTCGCGTTTATCCCTTAACGGCTTCACCTGGTAGATCAGTTATCTCGTGAGTGATCAGCTTAGAGAAAAGGACTATAAGTGTGTTGATGAAAAGCCCATTTCATTTAATTGAAACAAGGTCGAAAATCAGGATGTCACATACACTCTAGCTAAGTTGCTCAAATTACCCAATAAGGATGGGATGGATCCATCCAATTGATTCAAACATAATGCGACCTCATTGAGCAAATGTAGTTGCCCAATTTTTAATGGAATATAGCCGCTTAACTCATTGAAAGCCAAGTGTAGGACCTCCAATTTCGTTAGATAGCCGATATCTGGTGGTATTACCCCTAAGAACCGATTGATAGAGTGGTCGAGATAAATGAGGTTCCTCAAAAGACTGATTTGAGGCGGAATGTGGCCAGAGAGACTATTTACACTCAAGTTCATGTACATGAAGTGAGACAACAATGAGAATAGGAATTTGTCGAGTGAACCTTTAACATTAGCTCTGATGAGATTTATCTTGATCATGCTCCCGACTTGATTGCAAGAGATGCCATACCAAGTAAATGGACTCACCATCAAATTGGAATGGGTGGCCTTACAAAGAGAGGGAGTCCATAAAGAGAGAGAAGAAACCGAATGGTGGCCAAGAAAAAGATTGGACCTCCACTTGAGGAGGGCTGAGGCTTCCTTAGGGGAAGCATCTGCAAGAAGTAGAATGATAAAGGTAGGGAAAAGGGCAAGGGCAGCCACAAGGCTAATGACCCTCTTAAATTCTAATGAAGAGTCCATCTTTTCTTCTCCTCCTTCTCTTTTGGTTATGATAATTGGTTTTTATATTTTCCCGAGGCGCAAAGCGGTGCTCAAAAAGGTTATAGGCAGTATTTGAAAGCAAACTGGACGAATTTTTGGTTCCTTGAGTACTTAGGAATTTTTTTATTTTGAAGTCTTGATTGGTGACTTTTCTAACTTGGTGAGTTTCCATTTCGGAATTGAGTCCCACTCATTAAATGAAATCTAGAGACTTTGATAGAGATGTCATTTAGGAAAGTGCTATACAAGTCAAGGTCTTTCGTGACGTGTGAGGTATGTGAACACTTAACTTTCCACAGGATCAAATCGTAATTTGTGCCACACATTATGCAACTCCAAGCGTTCGTAAGGGAAGTCTACTCACTCGGCATTAATGAAGCCAAATCTTGCCCCAGTTTATCCCGTCTTGTAGAAATGACAGCCAATGATTTAGCCAAATGGCACCGAAAGCACGGCCAAAATAAAATAGGAATAAATGCACTGGAGATTTTAAAATTTATTAAAAAAGTGCAATTTAATTTCTATAACTTATCAAAAAACTACAAACGAGTTTTAAAATTTATCATGAAGATGTAATTGAGTCCTAAACTTTTAACAAGTAGAATCAACGGAAGGACTTGATTAGACTAATATAATAACTTTAAGATTTGATTGTATTTTTGAAAAATCTTAGATTTCACTTATACTTTTGTAATAAGATTTAGAAATTTTAATGCTCTTATTCCAATAAAAAAAAATCCATGTATTCAATAAAATTGATGATTGTGTGTAAGTACAGGGACAAGTGTCAAAATGGATCAAAGCACCGCTCTTTAATGGCCGAGTTCGGTTAGCTAAAATTTGAAGAATGGGTTGTTATGGTATTAAAATAAAAAAGTATAATAAGAAGTGTTTTAGTAAGTCTACATTGTACTTACCCGCGACCCATGTTAATCAAACAGGAAGATTGGCAAAGAAAATCCAACATCATTTTGGGGCCCGCTCGTTTGAGCCATTTTTGACATATGATAACGTGATTACTTGGGAATTTTGTAATGCTCGATAGTTCCAATGGAGATATTCCCGCATGTTTCACTGGATAATGATATATTGTCGTTTGATTATGTTCTGGAAGTAATCTTGATTATATCAAAGTTTTCCATCGAATTCTAATCATAATAAGAACTTATTTTCCTCTATTTATAAGCTTTGCGATCCTTTTTCACTTTAGTTTATTGCGTTTATCATTTTCGTAATATACTAAATAGTAGGTAGCATTGCATTGCTTGATTAAAAAAAAATATAATGACTGCAAAAAAAAGAAAAAGAAAAAGAAAAACACAATCAACGTCAGTTATTTAAATGGGGTAAACTGCTATGAATTGAAGCCTGGGTTGAGTTGGATATGACTTGGGTCCAGGGGATTGAGTATGGGTTGCCGAAATTGTATTACAAAAATATGAGTTAATGTTAGTTAAATGGGTTAATTTGAGTCAGACCTAATTTCAACCGACCCAAACTTGACCTGACCCTTTAGTGAGAATAGCACCAAATAAATCTAAGAGATTTATCGTTCTTAGAAGGGTGGAGAGAACGGTAGAGAGAACCATAATCAATAATTATATAATAATAAACGCGGTGTGGTGTAGCCCAAATTTTCTTAGGGTCTATTCTTGATTTTGTTAATGACAAAGGCGCTCTAGTTTTTAAGTTGCTTCTTTCCTTATGAAAGGATCGTACTCAACCCATCGGTAGGCAGCTGCATTGGTTGGGCATTTTTTCCTTCATTGCTAAGGGCGAGTCGAACTCCTGCGTTGTCAATACACGTCTTAAGTGGGGGGCTATAGTGGTGGGGGTCCTGTGCTAGTCTCCCATGAGATTTACGTCTAAATAATGGCTTGCGACGACGTTCGACAATGCCACTGAGCATCTGAGGGTGGTGTGACTCCGTAAGGGAGTCTCCGGCGATTCCTCGGTCACCATTCAAAAAAAAGGGGGATCATACTCAAATCCAAATAGAACATAAATGTTTATGGGCTCCACATGCTAATGAGCTAATCCCGTTTACCTATTCGTAAAAGGCCGGTATTTACTTCGTTGGATAAAACTAAGGCTTTGCAAGGTATCTCTAACTTGGAGGAATCGGGAAAAATTATCCAAAAAGTCGAAAATCTTGTATAGTGACCAATTCAACCTTAAACTTTTTAATTTTGTCAATTTAATCTTAAATCTTTTGACAACTCATCAATTCAATCTTTAACCTTTTGATAACTCGCCAGATTTAGTGAGGCAATGGCATTGCGGCCCTTGCTGTGGTCAGCAAATTGTCAAAAGATCTAAGACTAAATTGACAAAATTGAAGAGTTTAGAACTAAATTGGTCACCAAATAATAGGTCTAGGACATTTTGAACAATTTTTTTGGAAGAATAATGAGCTTCCCTTATTGTCATATACAATTTTTTACCAAAGTAACGGGAGGTTGGGGAGTCTAAACACTTAATAAGATCAATTGCGCTCTATCTGGCCCGTCAATATCTTCCAACATGCAAACCAATTTTTAATCATGGCCACACACGGGCATGGCCTACTCGACATTCAACGGTCTTCTGGCGTAATCAGGTATGTCTCACCCCACTGAGCACGGTAACGTCAACACGAGACGGCATTCCACAAAGGAGCATCGGTCTAGAGTCTACTGCGATCAACATCCATTAACAAGGGGCATCTTATATAGGGGCACGTCCACCCAACTCATTTCGGGGATGGGTTCTCTTAATCAACACACGATTATTCAATCTCGGCTAAGGACACCGTGCATTACACTCAAATGCATAGATTAAAATAGTGAACTTGGCCTAATTTCTTCATATTAAAAATACATGGTAAAATAATTGTATGTGGGTACACAGTTAATTTGAACCAGAAAAATTAATATCTTTCCTTTTAAAATCCTATTGTTTGATATAGTTTATAAAACCATTTTTGGTGTTAAAGCCCAACATTTGAGATTTTTTAATTAAATATCAAAAATTTACAATTTTGGAATAAATAACCAAAATTCCAATCACCACTCAATTTGCACAAATTAAAACTCAATTGCATAAACTAAGCACACCATTACAATCAGTACAAAATTTTGATCATCGGCTATACCGGTATAATTTCCGGAAAATATTAAATAATTAAATAAATACAAAAAAATAATGTAATTTAAATGCAATAAATACCAACTTAGGCCGGAAACACTAATCTAACCACCTAAACAGGCTTAGAAAATTTTCGAACCTATCTAGATAAATAGCACAACCTATTTAACCCATAATCAATCTATTCTAACCATCTAACATGCACAATCGAACAATTAAATCACTAATTAAAACAAACTAACCACCAAATCCCTAATTAGCCTAAACTAATTATCCACTAAACGTCAACTCCCTAAGCAGAGTTTAGCAAGTAAACTCATCGATTTAGCAGGTCAGTGAGTCCATGGCGATGGTGACACGGAGGTGAGTGACACTTGAGCCTACGACGACACCAGCGGAGGTTTAGACCGGTCTAAAAACGGACCTAGAAGCTTTAAGGCCCCTGCTGGCCTTCGGTCTCTGTCCAAGGACTAAAGGGGTTGGCGCAAGGCTTGACTCGGGCTGAAACGGCCACATAGGTGGCGGACGGCTGTTGCGGGGCCATGCAGTTGACTTCAGCGGCTGAACGGTGACGAACATCGACTCCGACAGTTGGATAGGGCTCGAGATGATGGCTAGGAGGGTCTGGATGACGGGATGGTGAGCAGGAGGTGTGGATGGGGGGGACGTGCGTGCGGGCTCGCGGGTGGCGTGCAACGGGTCCGGCAGCTCGGGAGGCGGTCAATGGTGAAGGGGGAGGCTGGTCGGTTGTTCTTTGGTTCTCTCAAGCTTAAAACTCACATAACAATGGATAAAGTAAGCTAAGGGAAGAAGAAGAAGCTAGCTGAAGATGGAGGGGCCCAAAGTGCCTCAAAGTCAAGCTAAATATCTCTGTTGTGCTCATTGCTTGGCCCCACCTCTTTAGCCTTCAACCTCAGCCAATTTCCACACCTAAACTTCCCCTAGAAGCCATTGAAGAGGTCCAAAATGTTGCTGTACCCTTGGCCTACGAATTTTGGATCATTTCCATCTAATTTGATCCAATTCTCATCCAATTGGACTCAAATTGGTCCCCATAAAATCAACAAAGGTTCCCTCAATCATCTTATGATTTTTCCTCGTCAATTGAACCAACTTGACGGCCAAAAACGCAACAAAAAATAGCCATCTAATTTTTCCGATCCAAAATAACCCAACTTTGATTTTTCGCCGAAATCTTGGGTTTGCAGAAGAATCTTTGGAGGATGAGTCGATGTTTCTAAAATGATTCGTGACATGACAAAACTTTAGAAATCGGATTTAAATTCGCGGTTAATTTCAATTGGGCGCAATTTTAGCACGATCTAGCCTACTGGGTAGCTTTTAAGAATTTTTAGTGCAACTGACTCATGATTGATTATTTTCGAGCCACATTATGCATCTTCGACACATTGGCGACATTAAGTTGTCGTGAAAATCTCGAGGTTTCAAATATGGGCATAGGGTGCAGAAATGACAGAAAAATCAGTGTAGTACCATTTGACATAAATTTTGCAATCAGGTGAAATCACTCACACACTAATCATGTACTTCTATCGAATCGACCTATCTTTGGTCTTTAATCGATTTGACGGTGCCGTAATGACCCTTGCAGATTAGCACGGTCGAGTAGTTGATTTCTGGTCGAATTCTCAAGTCTATTGCATTAAAATCCCTTAGCGGTTTCACTAGATAAACTAGTTATCTCGTGAGTGATCAGCTCATAGAAAAATACTATAGGCGTGTCGATGAAAAGCCCAACTTATTCAATTGAAAATAGAATCAGAAATTCGAGATGTCACACCAACCATGTTGGGAACTTATCCACTATCTTATTGTTGCTCAAATCTAGGACTTTCAAGTTTTTGGAATTGACAAAGGATTGTGGCAATGTGCCTTCAAATTGATTTGGACTCAAATCAAGAGTTCTTAAGCTACTTCGTAGTGAAGATGTTTGAGGGATCGTGCCTGAAAGACTATTCATTCTCAAGTTCAAAATAGATAAACCACTACTCAAGTATGATAAGCTAATTATTAGACAAGATGAGGAGTGAAAGGTTGGTGGCATTGCAAATCAATAATGATATCTTCCTCAAAAGTTGATTCTCACTGAGGCGTAAATAGACTAGGTTAGTCAAATTACCAAAAGAAAAAGGAATTGGACCGGTGAGCTGATTTGCACTTAGATGCAATAGGTCTGTAATTTGAATTTTTCCAAAATCATTAGGAATGCTACCAAAAAGATTTTTGAAACTTAGTAGCAGCACCTCCAAGTTCATTAGATCCCCTACAATCTAGGAATCAAACCAGAAAGCTGATTGAGGTGGAGGCCCAAATAAACTAGGCTGGTCAAGTTACCCAAAGATGAAGAAATTGGGCTGGTGAGTTGATTTCCACTTAGCTTTAAGTCATGCATAGCGCAAAGATTTCCTATCTCATTAGGAATGTGACCTAAAAACTAGTTATCATAGAGGTAAAGAAGGGTAAGCTCTGTCAAATTGCCTAATATTGACAGGATTGAACCAATAAGATTATTATTGTAAAGACTCAACGAGATAAGAAGGTTTGAATTCCCTAGCTCTAAGGGGATAGAACCGTTAAGCTTATTGGCAAATAGGTGCAGCTTTCTCAATTTGGTTAAGTTCCCTATAGTGGAAGGAATCGATCTTGTTAGGAAGTTGGTATCCATGTGGAGCACTTCCAAATTCATCATTTTTCTCATTTCAGGAGGTATAGAATCAGAAAGAGAGTTGTCGTAGGCATACACTCTAGCTAATTTTCTCAAATTACCTAATAAGGATGGAATAGATCCCTCCAATTGATTCAAACACAATGCGACCTCACTAAGCCAATGTAGTTGCCCAATTTTTAATGGAATAGAGCCATTTAACTCGTTGAAAGCCAAGTGTAGGACCTCCAATTTTGTTAGACGGCCGATATCTGGTGGTATTAGCCCCAAGAACTTATCGATAGAAAGGTCAAGATAAGTGAGGTTGCTCAAAAGACTAATTTGAGGCAGAATGTGGCCAGAGAGACTATTTACACTCAAGTTCATGTACATGAAGTGAGACAAAGATGATAATGGGAATTCGTCAAGCGAACCTTTAACATTAGCTCTAATGAGATTTATCTCGATCATGCTCCCGACTTGATTGCGAGCCATACCAAGTACATGGACTCATCGTCAAATTGGCATGGGTGGTATTACAAAGAGAGGAAGTCCAGAAATAGAGAGAAGAAACCGAATGGTGGCCAAGACTGGACCTCCACTTGAGGAGGGTTGAGGATTCCTCAGGGGAAGCATCAGTAGGAAGCATCGGCAGGAAGTGAAATGATAAAGGTTGGGAAAAGGACAAGGGCAGCCACAAGGCTAATGACCCTCTTAAATTCTAATGAAGAGTCCATCTTTTCTTCTCCTCCTTCTCTTTTGGTTATGATAATTGGTTTTTCTTTTCCCGAGGCACAAAGCGGTGCTAAAAAAGGTTATAGGTAGTATTTGAAAGCAAACTGGACGAATTTTTGGTTCCTTGAAGACTTAGGAATTTTTTATTTTGAAGTCTTGATTGGTGACTTTTCTGGCTTGGTGAGTTTCCATTTCGGAATTGAGTCCCACTCATTAAATGAAATCTAGAGACTTTGATAGAATGTCTTTTAGGAAAGTGTTGTACAAGTCAAGGTCTTTCGTGACGTGTGACGTGTGTGAACACTTAACTTTCTACAGGATCAAATCGTGATTTGTGCCACACGTTATGCAATTTCAAGCGTGCGTAAGGGAAGTCTACTCACTCGGCATTAATGAAGCCAAATCTTTCCCCAATTTATCCCATCTTGCAGAACTGACAGCCAATGATTTAGCCAAATGGCACCGAAAGCACGGCCAAAATAAAATAGGAATAAATGCACTGAAAATTTTAAAATTTATTAGAAAAGTGCAATTTAATTTCTAACTTACCAAAAAATACAAATGAGTCTTAAAATTTATTACAAAGATGCAATTGAGTCCAAAAATTTTAATAAATAGAATCAACAGAAAAACTTGATTAGACTAATATAATAACTTTAAGACTTAATTGCATTTTAGAAAAAAATTAGAATTCATTTGTACTTTATAATAAGTTTTAGGAATTTTAATGCTCTTATTCCAATAAAAAAATCCATGTATTCAATAAAATTGATGATTGTGTGTAAGTACAGGGACAAGTGTCAAAATGGATCAAAGCACCGCTCTTTAATGGCCGAGTTCGGTTAGCTAAAATTTGAAGAATGGGTTGTTATGTTATTAAAATAAGAAAGTCCAATAAGAAGTGTTTTAGTGAGTCTACATTGTACTTACCCGCGACCCATGTTAATCAAACAGGAAGATTGGCAATGAAAATCTAACATCATTTTGGGGCCCGCTTGTTTGAGCCATTTTGACATATGATAACGTCATTAGTTGGGAATTTTGAAATGTTCGATAGTTCCAATGGAGATATTCCCGCATGTTGCACTGGATAATGACATTGTCGTTTGATTATGTTCTGGAAGTCATCTTGATTATATCAAAGTTTTCCATCGAATTATACTCATAATAAGAACTTATTTTCCTCTATTTATAAGCTTTGCAATTCTTTTTCACTTTAGTTTATTGCGTTTATCATTTTTGTAATATATTAAATAGTAGGTAGCATTGCATTGCTTGATTAAAAAAAATCTAATGACTGCAAAAAAAAAGAAAAAGACAATCAACGTCAGTTATTTAAATGGGGTAAACTGCCATGAATAGAAGCGTGGGTTGAGTTGAATAAGACTTGGGTATGAGGGATTGAGTATGGGTTGCCGAAATTGTAATTACAAAAATATGAGTTAATGTTAGTTAAATGGGTTAATTTGAGTCAGACCTAATTTCAACCCACCCAAACTTGACCTAACCCTTTAGTGAGAATAGAACCAAATAAATCTAAGAGATTATCGTTCTTAAAAGGTTAGATATAGGGGCGGTGAATAGGTGAACAAACAAATACGGAAGCGATTCTAGGCAATCGAAGGAAAGGATAATACGATCAAAGTAAAGTAAAGGATAGGGGAGAGAGAAATGAACACAAGATTTATAGTGGTTCGGCTTATTCCAAGCCTACGTCCATTCTTCCGCACTAACAGCCCACCGGCTGAATTTCACTATGAACAAAAGAGAAGTTACAGCATAGCTTTTCCTTGATTTTACAGTGTAGATGTTTTACCACACTTCCTCAAGGTTTCTCACGAATATAGACTCTCTTTTGTTTACACGATTTTGCTCAACAAATGAATTGACTAGGAACAAGGAGCTTCAGACTTTGGAATTCTTCTATCGTGCACACCCTCGAACAACTGGAACGTCTTCCTTATATACTCCTTCATGCCATCATACCCGTTGGCACTTACCAAAGGAATTCCTCTAATCTACTCGTTAGACGGAATCAATTAGAAAGATCATTCGAGCTATCAAAGGAACATATCGATAGCCCATCAATCATGTTCGCCTATACAATCAGGATCTCGGTTTCCATAAGTAGAACCTTCCAAGTATACTTTGCCAATCATCGGATCCTTAATCTTAAAATCAAATATGATCAAATAAAGGATTTTGTTATGTCATATCCAACCAAGAGATCTTCTCTAGTCGATAAGGCCACATTCTTAATGAAACATCCAGTTCTGGATAGCCTTTCTTCAATGGATTAGAAACTGTCGATGAGGATAGACTTTGAGTCTTGAGTCTGGCTATCCAGAGGTCTTCAGACTTTAAATAGCAGAGTCTGTAAGCCTTCAGACTAGACTGATGGAAACGTTTTATCAACTTCAAAACACTTCAAGAGGATTTCTCTAACAAACTCCCCCTTTTTGATGGTGACAAAACTTTCCTGCAGATTTGGAAAACTTTGACCTGCAAAACATTTCTCAAACACATATGCTTATCTTATAGATAAATAGCTAAATGAATGACCCTAGAATCTGCACCCACAGAAATTAGGTTAGTCCAGTATGCAACAAAGTCATCCATAAGATAACAATAGTAGTTGATAATAAGCAGTCAAATCTAAATCCCAAATTTAGTCCATATCCAGACACACAAGTCAAGTAAAAAACAAACTGAAAATTCGACAAGTTTAAGTTCAAAATTTTTCAAGTCTCGCGACTCTCCCCCTTTTTGTCAGCATAAAAAATTGAGATGAAGTCAAGGATTCTTGGGAACACGAACAAGCTGAAAATCTCCCATCGACTGAACGATGCCTTCCAGCCTTTTAAAGTCTTCCTTCAGTTGAGGAACATCCTCACCCTAAGCATTAGCCTAAATCTGAAGAGAAATGGCTTGGATTTTATCATTTAATGAACCCGAAGAGACTTGTCCTGCATTCTACAAGTTCTGAACTTCACATCCCAATGCATATATCTAACCTTGCATCTCCAAGAGAATATCCATCACTCTGCGAAAGTCTACTGAATTGTCAGTCTGCGTACTAGCATTAGCACGATCTGATGGAGTAAATGCAAACGATGGTAGATCAGCATAATCACACAGATTTGGCGAAGAACCCTCATGACCTTCCTCAGGAAACTGAGAGGCAAAAACCTCCTCTGGATCAGCTGGGGATCGACTGACTCCCTCACTGGTTGCAGGATTTGAGGTCATTCCTCTTTTCTCTTGGTCTCCCCCTGTGTTCATGCCTTCAGGTGGAGAGTGCTCCTCATGTTTTCCTTCTTCTTGATCTTTTTTCTCTTCTTCTTCTTTTTCAACTCTCTCTTGCTCAGCATCTCTTTCTTCTTCTTCTTCTCTTTCCTCCATTTCTTTTTCCTCTGCTTCTTTCTTTGCTCTTACTTCTGTCTCTTGTTCTGACTCTTTCTCTGGAACAGATCGACTGAGATTCTTCAAAGCCATTGCTGAGATAGTGATGTTATCCTCATCATCTTCATCCTCAACGAGGAGAGCTCTTCTTCTCTTAGATGGAGCATCCATGGGCTCCTTCCCTTTCCTTTTTCCTGCAGAAGAGAATTGATGAGATTTGACTGGAGTCTTCTCCTTAAATTTCTCCAATGCCTTGCTTAGTTCCTTCAGACGCATCTTGGTCACAATTTTCAGTTCTACCACCATATGATCGCGTGATCGAGCACAAAGAATTTGCGGAGGCTGAATATTCAGATGTCTGAATAACTTCGTCACAAGACCTGGATAAGGAAGTTGTCCTCTGTCCTTCATCACAGCTCTATACATATGGAACATAACAGTGTGAGGAAGTGAAAACCTTTTCCCAGTGATGATGGCATACATTAGCTTTGCCTCTGAACTTGAGACATTAGTCTTGGAAGTTGATTTTGGTCTGAGGCAATTGATTACAATTTTGTATAGCAAGATGTTAAATGCACTCATCCTTAAATAGGAAATCTTTCCCTCCATTCTCTTGTCCTTAACAAGTTCCAAAGTAGTACGAGCAATAGAAACTTTGATCCGTTGATATCTTCCTCTCTCAACTCCTAACACATCTGCCAGCATATCCATATCCACAACAAAGTCTTGATCTTTGACATTGAAGGAGAATATATTCGAATCCAAGAAACTAAGATTTGAATAAAAATAAGCAGTTAGTTGAGGATAGGCCTCTGAGGAGTCAGAGCAGAATTTCTCAAGTTGAAGATGACTGAACTTTTCCCTTAAGTTCCTTTGATCACCCTCGGGTTTATCACCCCACACTTCAGCAATTTTGAGTATAGATCCTTCCGTTCCTTTGATCTAAACAACTCTCCCATTTTTCCTCGATTTTCCGCCACAACTCCCATTCTTGGTTGAAATTCGCTGTATAATTTGTCATCATCATTTCCATCCACTGGATTAAATCCCCAATCACGAGGGTCACTTGGGATATTCGCAAGGGTTTCTTCTGCCACCCCCTTACGAGCAATTTCCAAACTTTCCATTTTTCGCAAAAAGATATATTCATTTCCATATCCTTTGTCCTTAAGAAAATCATCCACATATTTCAATGGAGTACCAGTCCATTTTAAAGCACGATACAGCTTATAAATAAAAGAGTGCCTTTGAACTCTTACAGGGTCTGCATCTTCAATGATTTCTTCATTTTGATGATGATCAACATCTTGAGGACTAGATGGAGGAGAATGACGCTGCTGAGAATGTTGTGGGCTCTGCTGCTGATTTGGAGACACTTCTTCTTCAGTGAGATCGAAGTGCGTAGGCCCCTCACTCATTCGTCGTGGTCCCCTGCTTTCGATCCTCGAAGACTTTCTTGAAGACGACATCTTTCTTAGTCTTTGAAAGATTCCTTGCTTGACTTTCCCAAGAAAGATGACAACTTTTTCGAAGATTAAACAAGAGAAGAAAACAGGAATGGAAGATTGGTGCTTTTAGGGTTTTGGGGTTAAGCGAAGAGAAACCGACTGTATATAAAACAGTCATAAGGAGATGATGCCAATAGTCGTAATGGAAAGTGAAAAGATACCTTTTTAAAAAATAACTGCCTTTTTCAAAAAATGGTCACATCAAAATAACTTCTTTTTCTAAAGGAAACGATGCAATAATTTCGTCAATTAAAGATAGCGATTGAGATAACAATAATTACCACGGTTCATGAACGTACCTTTTCAAGATGGGATTAGAGAGAGAAAATAACTTACAGTCAAAGTCTTGTAGTCAAAGTCTTGCTTGTGAGAGTCTCTAGACTTTAACTTCTTCAAACCTCAAAATGGTGAGTCTGGAACGGATAATTTCAAATTGATTTTTCTCCAAAGGCTTTATAAATATATTCGCCAGTTGGTTCTTTGAGTCAACAAATTGAATCGTAATTTCTCCATTTTGAACATGATCTCTAATAAAGTGATGTCGAATCTCTATATGCTTTGCTCTTGAGTGAAGAATTGGATTTTTGGTGAGATTAATTACGCTGGTGTTGTCACATTTAATCCCCGTGTATGAATCTTTAGTTCCGAAGTCTCTTAACTGTTGTTTTATCCACAAAATTTGTGAACAGCAACTTCCAAGAGCTACATATTTTGCTTCTACTGTAGAGAGAGCTACTGTACTTTACTTTCTTGAAAAGCAAGATAATGTTCTGCCTCCAAGTAGTTGACAAGTACCTGAGGTGCTCTTTCTATCAACTCTGCATCCGACTAAGTCTACGTCTGAGTACCCAAGAAGAGTAAAGTCTCCCCTTTTAGGATACCAGAGACTGAAGCTTGAAGTTGATGCAACATATTTGATAATACGATTTGCAGCATTTAAATGTGATTCTTTAGGGTCTACTTGAAATCTGGCGCAAATGCAAACACTAAACAAAATGTCAGGTCTAGAAGCAGTAAGATAAAAGAGTGAACCGATGATACTCCTGTATAACTTTTGGTCGACTTTCTTTCCTCCTTCATCTTTATCTATCTTTACGGAGCTTGACATTGGTATATCGGCATTTTTGCAATTGTCCAGTCCAAATTTCTTCACAATATCATTAGCATATTTTTCTTGATGAATAAAAGTTCCTTCCTTCAGTTGTTTCACTTGAAGTCCAAGGAAGAAGGTTAACTCACCCATCATGCTCATTTCAAATTCATCCTGCATAGTCTTAGAGAATTTCTTGCACAGACTTTCATTAGAGGATCCAAAAATAATATCATCAACATATATTTGAACAAGTAGAAAACTCTTGCTTTCTCTTTTAACGAAAAGAGTAGTGTCTACTTTACCTTTAACAAATCCATTTTCAATCAAAAACTTACTCAGTCTGTCGTACCAAGCTCGAGGAGCTTGTTTCAAGCCGTATAAAGCCTTTTTGAGTCTGAATACTGAGTCTGGTTTCCTTGGGTCTTCAAACCCAGGAGGTTGTTCCACATAGACTTCCTCTTGGATGAATCCATTTAGGAAAGCACTTTTGACATCCATTTGGAATAACCTGAAATTCTTATAACAAGCAAAGGCAAGTAATAATCGAATTGCTTCTAACCTTGCTACTGGTGCGTAAGTCTCATCATAGTCTATCCCTTCTTCTTGTGTGTATCCCTTGGCCACGGGTCTTGCCTTGTTTCTTATAACTTTTCCTTTCTCGTTCATCTTTTTCCTGAAAACCCATTTAGCTCCAATAACAAACTTACCTTTTGGTTTAGGAGTTAATTCATAGACATCATTAATACTGAATTGCCTGAGCTCTTCTTGCATAGCTTCAATCCAGCTTTCATCAGATAAAGCTTGTTCTATGCTTTTGGGTTCTATTTCAGAAATAAGAGCCACAGCACTAGACTCTTCGTGCCTTTTGGATCTTGTGCGAATTCCTTCATTGATGTCTCCAATAATAAGATCTTTGGGATGACTGGACTTATGTTTCCAGTTGCTGGTTAATTTGTCAGATTGATGGTCACTTCATTCACTTGAATCTTCAACAGTCACTTGTTGTTGGTCCTTCAAAGTCTGAGCTATTTTAGACTTTGTAGAGTCTGGAGCAGGTTCAGATTCTTCAAGATGAGTCTGAATGGATTCATTTTGCATAGAGTCTTGGAATTTAACATTCATTGACTCTTCCACTGTTTGAGCCTTCTTGTTGTAGACTCTGTACACTTTGCTTGTGGTTGAATATCCAAGGAAGATGCCTTCATCTGACTTTTCTTCAAACTTACCAACTCGGTCATTTGCATTTTTCAGAATAAAACATTTGCATCCAAATACATGAAAATATGAAACAATAGACTTCTTTTCTTTGAATAGTTCATAGGGGGTTTATTCCATAATAGGCCTTAGAAAGACTATTTATAATGTAACATGCTGTAGAAACTGCTTCAGCTCAAAAACGTGAAGAGATTTTACTTTCAATTAAAAGAGTTCTAGCCATTTCTTGAAGAGATCTATTCTTTCTTTCCACAACTCCATTTTGCTCTGGAGTATATGGAGAAGAGAATACATGCTGATGCCAGATTCATCACAGAACTTTGTAAAATCATGATTTTCAAATTCACCTCCATGAGCTGTTCTTATACTTGAGATAACATACCATTTTTCATTTTGAACCTTTTTAGCAAACTTTTCAAAGTAAGAGAAAGTTTTAGACTTACTTGCCAAGAAATATACCCAAGTAAATCATGAGTAATCATCCACAATTACTAGGCAATATTTCTTACCTCCAATGCTTTGTGTTTTGGTTGGTCCAAATAGATCCATATGCAGAAGCTGCAGTACACGGTTAGTGGAAACTTGATTTATTGGTTTAAAGGAATTTCTTACCTGTTTTCCCAATATACATGGTGTACATAGATTAGACTTTTGGTATGATAAATTGGGTAGACCACGAACAAGCTTCTTTGCTGAGATTTTGGCTATTTGCTTCATATTGACGTGCCTAAGCTTTCTGTGCCATAAGTTTGCTTCGTCTTGGATTGAGATTAGACATTGTGATTCATCTGGTTTCACATCCAAGAGGTAGATATTTCCATGTCTTCGACCCATGAATGACTGAGTAGAATCTTTACTAATTCCTGAACATATTCCCTCTTGAAAGTTGATTTTGAAACCAGTATCACATAGCTGACTAATACTGAGCAAATTGTAATTGAGCCCTTCCACTAAGGAAACATTGCTGATTTTGAGATTTCCAATCTTTACAGTTTCAAATCCCACAATTTTTCCTTTGTTGTTTCCTCCAAAAGAAACTTTTCCACCATTTACTCGAACAAGCTTTATGAAGTAATTTGAGTCTCCTGTCATGTGTCTTGAGCATCCACTATCCATATACCATTTTACATTTTTCTTGATAGTGACCTACATTTAAAAAAGAAACTCAAACCTTCTTTGGTACCCATATTTTCTTGGGTCCATTGGTGTTAGTATGATATGCGGTTTTTACCCATACCTTTTTAACATGTTTCCAAATCATAGGACATTCTTTTTCAAAATGATTTGAACTATTGCACTTTGAGCATTTGAGAGCATTGCGACCTACTGGTTTTACAAAGATTCTTTTAAAATGATTTTTGTAAGCATCTATTGTGGGTCTTTGTTTGATTCTTTCCTTCACCTTAGGAAAATCAATTAAAGGAATGGTTTCATCAGTCATTCCCAAACCAGATTTATTAAAATAAGGTCTTTGAACAGAAAGAATTTTTTTCTAGTTTCTCAGATCCTATAGAAAATCTTTTGGAAATATTTGAGATATCTCTTTTCAAGAATGCATTTTCTTTTAACAAATTATCTTCACTTTCTTTAAGAGAAGAAACATTCTTGTCTAGACTTTTCACTTTTTCTTTTGAAATATTTTCCTGTTGTTTTAGAACAGAATTTTCTTTCTTGAGTTCGGAAATTCTTTTAAGAGAAGTCTTAAGACCGAAACATAATTCATCAATATACTTTGAAACCTTAATAGGGATTTTGAAGTTACTTACCTCAAATTCGCTTTCTGAGTCTGAATCTGTCTCGGAATTTGAATCCGAATTCGATTGTGCCATCAGACATATATTGGCATAATTATCATCACTTTCTTCACACTCTGTATCACTCCAGGTTTCAGCTTTAAGAGTTTTTCGGTACTTTTCAGTTTTTCCTTTCTTCTTCCTCAGAAGAGGACAATTGGGTTTGATGTGTCCCTTTTTCTTACATTCAAAGCAGACTACATCTTTGTTTGATTCATCATCCTCAACAGACTTAGTTCGTTGCTTTTGAAAACTTTGTTTCTTTGGATTGAATCTTCTTCCTTTTCTATTCAGCTTTCTGAATCTTCTTATCATGAGAGCAAGTTCCTCATCATCCATATCGTCTTCAAAGTCTGTAACATCATAATCATCATTAGATTTTAACGCAATGGATTTCTTACCTTTAGGGTCTTCGTCTTCATTGATTCGTTCCACTTCATAAGACTGAAGAGTCCTAACCAACTCATCAACAGATAGTGGCATGATTATTTAGGTCTCTCTGATTGAGGTCTTTATGTGATTCCAATCCTTGGAAAGTCCACGCAGTAGCTTGTTTACTTTCATGGGATCAGAAATTGGTTGACCTTGATTTTCAAGACCATTCACGATTTCAGTAAAGCAACTGAACATATCCGTTATAGATTCTCCTGGTTTCATTTTGAATGCTTCATATTGACCGAGGAGAATGTTGATTCTAGTCTCTTTCACTTGATCGGTTCCTTCATAGGTAATATGTAATTTATCCCAGACTTCTTTAGCTGTAACACAAGAAGATATTCTATTATATTCAGTAGGGGATAAAGCACAATATAAAGAATAAATTACTTTTGCATCAAGAGCTTGTCTCTTGATTTTTACTTCCTAAGTCATTTCGCTAGACTCAACAGCATCTTTTCCTCTTTCTGAGACAGATGCAACTTTAGAAATGATTCTTTTTTCTATAACGTCCCATTCCAGAGGATCCTTTGATCTTAGGAATGCTTTCATCTTGTTTTTCCATATGTTGTAATCCTTTCCATCAAAGTAAGGTGGTCTGATATTGCTTTGCCCTTCTACTAGTCCTGGAGTTAACATACTAGCCATGGATCTTTAACTCTAAAGTAAAACACTTCAACAAAAGTGAGTACACGAGCTCTGATACCAATTGTGATGGCTAGTATAATCACCTAGAGGGGGGTGAATAGGTGAACAAACAAATACGGAAGCGATTCTTAGCAATCGAAGGAAAGGATAATACGATCAAAGTAAAGTAAAGGATAGGGAAGAGAGAAATGAACACAAGATTTATAGTGGTTCGGCTTATTCCAAGCCTACGTCCACTCTTCCGCACTAACAGCCCACCGGCTGAATTTCACTATGAACAAAAGAGAAGTTACAGCACAGCTTTTCCTTGATTCTACAGTGTAGATGTTCTACCACACTTCCTCAAGGTTTCTCACGAATATAGACTCTCTTTTGTTTACACGATTTTGCTCAACAAATGAATTGACTAGGAACAAGGAGCTTCAGACTTTGGAATTCTTCTATCGTGCACACCCTCGAACAACTGGAACGTCTTCCTTATATACTCCTTCATGCCATCATACCCGTTGGCACTTACCAAAGGAATTCCTCCAATCTACCCGTTGGACGAAATCAATTAGAAAGATCATTCGAGCTATTAAAGGAACATGTCGATAGCCCATCAATCCTGTTCGTCCATACAATCAGGATCTCGGTTTCCATAAGTAGAAATTTCCAAGTATACTTTGCCAATCATCGGATCCTTAATCTTAAAATCAATTATGATCAAATAAAGGATTCTGTTATGTCATATCCAGCCAAGAGATCTTCTCCAGTCGATAAGGCCACATTCTGAATAAAACATCTAGTTTTGGATAGCCATCCTTCAACGGATTAGAAACTGTCAATGAGGATAGACTTTGAGTCTTGAGTCTGGCTGTCCGAAGGTCTTTAAATAGCAGAGTCTGCAAGCCTTTAGACTAGACTAATGGAAACGTTTTGTCAACTTCCAAAAACACTTGAAGAGGATTTCTCCAACAGAGAGAACGGTAGAGAGAACCATAATCAATAATTATATAATAATAAACGCGTTGTGGTGTAGCCCAAATTTTCTTAGGGTCTATTCTTGATTTTGTTAATGATAAAGGCGCTTTAGTTTTTTTAGTTGCTTCTTTCCTTATGAAAGGATCGTACTCGAATCCAAATAGAACAGAAATGTGTATGGGCTCCACATGCTAATGAGCTAATCCCGTTCATCTATTCTTAAAAGGCCGGTATTTACTTCGTTGGATAAAACTAAGGCTTTGCAAGGTATCTCTAACTTGGAAAAATTAGGGAAAATTGTCCAAAAAGTCCAAAATCTTGTACAGTAACCAATTTGATCCTAAATTTTTTAATTTTGTCAATTTAGTCATAAATCTTTTGACAACTCATCAATTCAATCTTTAACCTTTTGATAACTTGCCAGATTTAGTGAGGCGACGGCATTGTGGCCCTTGCTGTGGTTGGCAAATTGTCAAAAGATCTAAGACTAAATTGACAAAATTGAAGAGCTTAGGACTAAATTGGTCACCGAATAATAGGTTAAGGACATTTTGGACATTTTTTTTTGGAAGAATTGTGAGCTTTCATTATTGTCAAATACAATTTTTTACCAAAGTAACGGGAGGTTGGGGAGTCTAAACACGTAATAAGATCAATCGCGCTATATCTTTTTACAAGATCACTAATGCCGTGACTTTTCATCAGCATCACATGTTAGAATTCCCCAAGTAATGCATCAGCCGAATGTGAGGCCAACGGATCGAACCCATTTTCAGGGAACTTCGTCGACGCCCAAAAAAAATTGCCAATAGTAAGAGGGCGCCAAATTGGAACACCTACAGCTGTATGAATATAGAAAGACCATACGGCCCTCTTAGCAGATCACCTTTGGGGATGGCTACTGGATCATGACCAAAAAATGGCAAACGAAGAGTGCAGGATGGACTTTGTGCAGATGCAGTAGGGGAATCGGCAGGCTGTGGAGCTGAGAAGCTCTTTCACCATTTCGTCCATCAGGACCCTCGAGTGTAGAAGGTCTGATTTGGAGACGAACTCCTCTCATATTCAGCTTCGCGCGGGGGGACGAACTGAAAATGAGGGAAAAAAAGTCTCCAATCATCTAAAAATTCTCAACAATCAGAAGAAGCACAGAGGGGAAATGGGGAGGGCCATCACCTCGTGTATGATCCACTCTGACTTCAGTCCTCGTCATCATACTGGGGTGCCCTTCGATCTCCGCTACGATCTGTACTTGTGCTGTAGCTTCTGCTCCGGTGACGGTAACTCCTTTCCGTCTCTGCACTCGTCGCAGTCATATCGTCCCCTGTTTCTGCTGCGACTTCTCCTCCTGTGATTGCGGTCTCTGTACCTGAAAATCCATCTTACTGTCAGTTGCGGGAGAGCATGAGAGGGAATTACGTCCAATTCTACAAGATACAACTGCCACTACTTAATGGCACGTCAGGGGAAATTTTATTTCATTTAATACGAACGAAGAACAAGGTGCAACAAGCTCGGATGTCACCTAATAACTCGCTTCGGAGCTTAAATGACCAAAAAGCAGAATCTAGAAACCAACAAAAATCAGTGGCATAATAGAAAATAGCTGAAAGAAATTAGCAATACCACATTGATAACGTACTTGTTATGGAGGATCATAGGACTCTGGAGTTTACAATGTCATGCGCAAACATCTTACTTAAGGCGCCATGGTCACATTCCTCATCTATCTAGGACGTGTCATCAAAGAGCTGATGATGGAGTAAGTCCAAGTTAGTAAGCTCTTCATCCGGCATGAATTAATAAATATACTTCTGGGATAAGTGCAAAACAGATCCTAAACATTTTACCCAGTCTCATCGTCAATCGAATTTTAAATCTTTTCAAAATTAATCATAACAGCTGTCATCTTGCTGCCGATGCCATTTTTTCCCTAGAAAATGGAATCCACTCAATATACATGAAATTAACTATACTTATTTAATGCAAAGTAAGAAATAAGACACTAGATTTTTTAATCACATGACTCACATGAAGACAAAAGCTCAATTATTCCTTTAAATTGAGGAAAAATTGGAGAGTTACGAATAGTAAAGATAATACAATGGATTTCGTAAAGCAGAGATTAAATTGATATCTCTTATTTCTAGTGTACTTTTTAATATAGATATTGTCATATAACCTATTTTTTAATTTTGTTATTATATACACAAACGAGTGAAGAATTCAATTATAACTAATTTGATTAAAATTATCATACTGTAAAAGTCTAATACAATTTACTTTACGCAATTTGAATTTTCATATAACTCATTTATAGTTTTTTTCATCTTATTGCTTGTTATCAATATCCTTGATGCAAATAGTTTTAGAGATATTAAACATAAAATAAAAATCAAATTCCTTAAAATAACGTATTTGTTCTTGAGGATCATAAGCTTTTCTATTAAATAAAAACCAAGACCCATCAAGCCTGAACTTCAATCTCTGGAGCTCAATCCATCACTTCTGAAACGTGAGGAGGAAGAGCAGAGCACGCAGAGGTGGCCAAGGGAGAGGGCAGCAGGTGGAGGAGGCGGTGATCAATTCCTCTGTCCATAACCACTGAAAAATCGTTCGGGAGAGCGACTAACGCAGAGAGGAGGAATTGGTTTTGAGGAGAGGGGAGTGAACACCGGATTTTTTCTTTCTTGTCTTTGGTTGGGGGTGTGGTTGGTTTAGACGCTGGAGAGAGCATTTTTCGGGGGGGAAACGATCTCTGTTGGGAAAGAAAGATCTATGAAATATGGATCGGAGAATTTTGGTGACGATTACGTTTAGATCTATGAAAACGAGTTTCTACGAGCGTTTCGAGCTTGTTGTGCAGTTTTGGTATCAATATGGATTTGAGTCGTCGCAGCTATATCATTCAGTTGAGACGCCCATCGCCTGTCCGATGAAATGTTTATGAGAATTTAGTGTGAGTTAACCACGTTTTTCGTGTAATTTGAAAGTAGAGCGATTTAGGTTAAATAATCTCAAGTCATTCACGTCCGAGTCATAGTGATTTCTCAATATCTGAATCTGTTTCTAAACTGTGGGTCCGTTGTTTATGTGTTTTATGTTCCAATGCCTGTAAATGATAATCACTGCTGAGATCTTGGTTGGAGTTGATGCCCCACTTACCGATCGGTTGTTTACCATTCTAGTTTATCACCAGACGGTGGTCTTACTTCATATCCTCTTTCCGTCTGTTTCGGTATCATAGTATAGGGGGTAACATCCGGCGAACGGCCATTGTCGAAGGTTATAGCTGATGGTATGGGTCTTGTGATGAATACAGGCGATCGATTGTTAAGTATATATGTTCGATATTTGGGTGTTCTGGTGTGATAAGCTTCGATTGTTGATGTGCTGGTATGGTGGGCTTTGATTTTGGTCTTGTCTATTCTCGGTTGGTACTGAGGAAGGCGACAGGAAGAAGACAATGGGAGAGAAAAAAATTAATTAGAAAATTGAAAAACGATGGAAAAAAAATTCAAAATGGGTTCAATTAGGCTTAGTGAACTTTGGGTTTAGGTGTTTAAATTTAAAGGATTTGGGCTCAGCCTGGTCTGATGAATATGAGTCTAGTTTAGTCTGATGGTTCTAGACTTAGCTCCACCCGGATGTCATCTTGCTTGTTCATAATTAAGTCAAGCTATGGTTGTTTCATGCAAAATAAATTATTTGAAAAAAAAATTCTTAAAAATAAGTGCTTATATTACTTATGAAAATGAATGAACGAAAAATATTTTTATTGTCTAGAAAAAATATTTAGACATAAATTGTCATTGATAATAAAAATATTTTCCATTGACTAATGCGACACAAGTGATTATTTTTATAAAAATATTTTTTTCAAATAATTCATTTTTCTCATAATAAAACGAGGCACTAACGTACCCATGGGTTTCCAATTAGTTTTAACATGTTTAGGTTTGATTTCTATAACTATATTGCGGACTGCGTTCATTGAATACTTGCTATTCATTCCTCATGGAGCGTGATTTGTGAGTTAATGTCAAGGTCATTTGATGATCATTCTGATTGCTCTTGATGGCATGTTAATATGTGGTTAATTTTCTAGTTTTTTAATATTATTAGGACCTATTTTCATGTGAAGCTCAAGGTTGTTGCTTCTGCCTTGGTACTGAACGTTGCGGGTCACTATTGTTTTCTTTGGGCGTGAATTTGAATTGAGTCGAGCCCCATAGAGGCGTCGCCTTGATTGCTCATGTTGAAATATTAGCATGTAGATTTCCTGGCAATGTTGGCATTTTTTTTTATGTCGATTGCTTAGAAGAGTCGTGGGTTGTGCACTTTGAATGTTGCTAATAGGGGATGCCTGGGCTTGTTTTGCGAAAGTTTTGGTCCCATTTTAGCATAATTTAGATGTCTACAAAGGCATGGGAGCAGGTAATTCATTTCTAGTCAATTTGGCAGGGTTAAACATCATTTGCATGAACGGCTGGGTTTCCCCTCGAATTTGGTCAGCTCTCAATCCATCGGCTTCAGAACTATGTGATATAGCTAGTATAAGTACCTAGAGGGGGTGAATAGGTATATAAAAGATTTTTCTCGATAATTGCACAATACTAGACAGTTGATGGATTTGAGACAACCGATAATCAAAGTAAGACTGAGAAAAGAGGAAATTGAACACGCGGTTTATAGTGATTCGGCTTATGTCAAGCCTATGTCCACTCTTCTGCACTGACAGCCTATTGGCTGAATTCCACTATGAACAAAAGAGAAGTTACAGCACAACTTTGCCTTGATTCCACAGTGTAGATGTTCTACCACACGTCTGCAAGATTTCTCACAAATATAGACTCTCTTTTGTATACAAGTATTCGCTCAAAGGAATTGTCTAAACAAAAAGGAGCTTCAGACTTTGGAATTCTTCTATCGCGCACTTCTTGAACAACTAAGAACGTCTTCCTTATATACTCATTTATGCCATCATACCCGCTAGCACTTACCAAAGGAATTCCTCCAATCTACCTGTTGGACGGAATCAATTAGGAAGATTGTTCGAGCTATAAAAGGAACGTGTCGATAGCCCATCAATCATGTTCGCCCATACAATCAAGATCTCGGTTTCCATAAGTAGAACCTTCCAAGAATATTTAGGCAATCATCGAATCTTCAATCATCGAATCAATCTCGATCAATCAAATGATTCTGTTACGTCTTTTCCAGCCACGAGATCTTCTCCAGATGATAAGGTTAAATCCTTAACGAAACATCCAGTTCTGGATAACCTTTCTTCAACAGATTAGAGACTGTCAATGAGGATAGACTTTGAGTCTTGAGTCTGGCTGTCCGGAGGTCTTTAGACTTCAAATAGCAGAGTTTGCACACCTTCAGACTAGACTGATGGAAACAATTTGTTAGCTTCAAAACACTTCAAGAAGATTTCTCCAACAATCTCTCCCTTTTTGATAGTGACAAAACTTTCCTGCGGATTTGGATAACTTTGACCTGCAAAACATTTCTCAAACACATATGCATATCTTAAATGGCTAAATGAATAACACTAGAATCTGCAACCACAGAAAATAAGTTAGTCTAGTATATGATAAAGCCATCCATAAGATATCAACAGTAGTTAATAAAAGCAGTTAAGTCCAAGTCTAGTTCAATTCTCATCCAGACACAAAGTCAAAGTCAAACAAAACAATCCAACAAAGCAATCAATCCAACAAACAGTCCACACGATTAAAAGTTTAACAATTGAAGGTTTTTTCAAAGTTTGTTCAAATCTTGCATCTCTCCCCCTTTTTGTCAGCATTTAAAAAGGATGAGATGAAGTCAAGATTGCTTGGGAACGCGGACAAGCTGGAAATTTTCCATAGACTGAACGATGCCTTCCAGCCTTTTCAAGTCTTCTTTCAATTGTGCAATCTCCTCACCCTTGGCATTGGCCTGAATCTGAACAGAGAGGGCTTGGATCTTATCATTTAATGAACATGAAGAAGCTTGACCCGCATTCTGCAAGTTTTGAACCTCACATCCCAAGGCATAAATTTGCCCTTTCATCTCCAAAAGAGTATCCATGATTCTGCAAAAATCTGCTGCATTATCAGTCTGAGTACTTGCATCGGCCCGATCTGATGGAGTAAATGCAGACGATGGTAGATCAGCATAGTCTCACAGATTTGGCAATGAGACTTCATGACCTTCTTCTGGAAACTGAGAGGCATAAACATCCTCTGGGTCTGCAGGTGAGCGACTAACTCCTTCACTTGCATCAGGATATGAAGACTTCCCTTCTTTCTCTTGATCTCCCCCTGTTTCCATGCCTACAAGTGGAGATGAGATTTCCTCATGTTCTCCTTCTTCTCTTCTTTCTTCTTCAGGTCTTTCCTCCTCTGCTTTTTGTTCAGCTTCTCTTTCTTCTTCTTCCTTCTCCTCTGCTTCTTTCGTCATTTTTTCGATTCTTTCTGTGGAACAGGACGACTTAAATTCTTCAAAGCCATTGCAGAGATGGTGATGTCTTCCTCATCATCTTCATCCTCAACGAGGAGAGCTCTTCTTCTCTTGGATGGAGCAACCATGGGCTCCTTCCCTTTTCTTTTAGCTGTAGAAGAGATTTGATGAGTTTTGGCAGGAGTCTTCTCCTTGAATTTCTCCAACTCCTTGCTCAGTTCCTTCAAACGCATTTTGGTCACCATTTTCAGTCCTACCACCATATGATCGCATGGTTGAACACAAAAGATTTGCGGAGGCTGAATATTCAGATGTCTGAATAACTTCGTAACAAGGCTTGGGTAAGGGAGTTGACCTCTGTCCTTCATCATTTCTCTATACATGTGAAACATAACAGTGTGAGGGAGAGAAAACTTTTTCCCAGAGAGGATGGCATACATCAGCTTTGCCTCTGAACTTGAAACATCAGTCTTGGAAGTTGATTTCGGTCGAAGGCAATTGATCACAATCTTGTGAAGCAAGATGTTGAATGCACTCATCCTTAAGTAGGTGATCTTCTCCTCTGTTCTCCTGTCCTTCACCAGTTCCAGTGTGGCCCGAGCAATGGAAACTTTGATCGGTTGATATCTTCCTCTTTCAACTCCTAACACATCTGCCAGCATATTCATATCCACAACATAATCTTGGTCTTTAACACTGAAAGAGAATCTATTCGCATCCAAAAAGCTAAGATTTGAATAGAAATATGCAGTTAATTCAGCATAGGACTCTGTAGAGTCAGAGCAGAACTTTTCAAGTTGAAGATAACTGAACTTTTCCCTAAAGTTCACATTCACAGCATCCAGAAAATCAAAATCCACACTCCTAGGGTTTATTACCCCACGCTTCAGCAATTTCGAGTACAGATCCTTTTGTTCCTTCGATCTGAACAAATCTCCCCTTTTTCCTTGATTTTCAACCGCAACACCCATTTTCGGTTGAAATTGGCTGTACAATTTGTCATCATCATTCCCATCTATAGGATTTGGCCCCCAGTCACGAGGATCACTTGGGATATTTGCAAGGGTTTCCTCAGCCACCCCTTTACGAGCAATTCCCAAACTGTCCATTTTTCGCAAAAAAATATATTCGTTCCCATATCCTTTGTCTTTAAGAAAATCATCAACATAGTTCAAAGGAGTACGAGTTCCTTTTAAGGCACAATATAGCTTGTAAATATAAGCGGGCTTTTGAACTCTTACGGGGTCTGCATCCTCGATGATTTCTTCCTGTTGTTGACGATCAACGCCTTGAGGACTAGATGGAGGAGAATGATGCTGCTGAGAATGTTGTGGGCTCGGTTGCTGTTTTGGAGACACTTCTTCTTCAGTAAGATCGAAGTGCGTAGGCCCCTCACTCATTCGCCGTGGTCCCTTGCTTGCGATTCTCGAAGACTTTCTTGAAGATGACATCTTTCTCAGTTTTTGGAAGATTCCTTGCTTGACTTTCCCAAGAAAGATGACAACTTTGTGAAGATTAAGCAAAGAAGACAAACGGGAATGGAGGATCGATGCTTTCTAGGGTTTTTTGAGAGTAAAATGAAGAGGAATCAACAGTGCACGATCGGTTAAAAAGAAAGAAAAACGAACCGTCACAAAGGAAATAAAAAGATGCCTTTTCAAAATAACTATCTTTTTCCGCAAAAATAGCCATTTCAAAAATAACTTCCTTTTTCAAAATGAAATGATGCAATAATTACGTTGATTAAATATAGCAACAATTTAAACACAGTCTGACGATCGTACCTTTTCAAGACAAAATTAGAGAGAGAAAGACTTACAGTCTAACGGTCGTACCAAGACTATCTTGCAGATAAAGTCTTGTATGTCTGAGTCTGAGAGTTTTTAGACTTTGATTTCCTCATACCTCAAAATGTTGAGTCTGGAACGGATAGATTCAAATTGATTTTTCTCCAAAGGCTTTGTGAATATATCCGCTAGTTGGTTCTTTGAGTCAACAAATTGAATTGAAACATCTCCATTTTGAACATGGTTTCTAATAAAATGATGTCGAATCTCTATATGCTTTGCTCTTGAGTGGAGAATTGGATTTTTGGTGAGGTTGATAGCGTTGGTGTTGTCGCAATTAATCTCCGTGCATGAGTCTTCAATTTCAAAGTCTCTTAGCTATTGTTTTATCCATAGAATCTGCGAACAGCAATTTCCAAGGGCTATATACTCTGCTTCTGTTGTTGAAAGAGACACAGTGCTTTGTTTCCTTGAAAACCAAGACACTGTCCTGCTTCCAAGCAACTGGCAAGTTCCTGAAGTGCTTTTTCTATCAACTCTGCAACCAGCCAGATCTGCGTCTGAATATCCCAGAAGATTAAAGTCTCCCTTCTTAGGATACCAAAGACCAATGCTTGATGATGAAGCAACGTATTTAATAATACGTTTTACAGCACTGAGATGGGATTTTTTAGGATCTGATTGAAACCTAGCACAGATGCAAACACTCAACCAAATGTCAGGTCTAGAAGCAGTAAGATAAAGAAGTGAACCAATGATGCTCCTGTACAGCTTTTGATCAACTTTCTTCCCTTCTTCATCTTTGTCTATCTTCAAAGAACTTGATATCGGTATGTCGGTCTTTTTGTACTTTTCCAGACAAAACTTTTTGATAAGATCATTTGCATACTTTTCTTGATGAATAAAAGTTCCTTCCTCCAATTGTTTTATTTGAAGTCCAAGAAAGAAGGTTAACTCACCCATCATGCTCATTTCAAATTCTTCCTACATAGTCTTAGAAAATTTCTTGCACAGACTTTCATTAGAGGATCCAAAAATAATAGCATCCACATATATTTGAACAAGTAAGAAACTTTTGTTTTCCTTTTTGATAAATAAAGTTGTGTCTATTTTACCTTTGACAAAACCATTCTATATTAAGAACTTACTTAATCTGTCGTACCAAGCTCGAGGTGCTTGCTTTAAACCATACAAAGCCTTTTTCAGTCTGAAAACTGAGTCTGGCTTCTTTGGGTCTTCAAACCCTGGTGGTTGTTCCACATAAACTTCCCCATGGATAAATGCATTTAGGAAGGCGCTTTTTACGTCCATTTGGAATAACCTGAAATTCTTATAACAGGCAAACGCAAGTAATAGTCGAATAGCTTCCAACCTTGCTACTGGTGCGTAGGTCTCATCATAGTCTATTCCTTCTTCTTGCGTATATCCCTTGGCCACGAGTCTTGCTTTGTTTCGTACGACTCTTCCTTTCTCATTCATCTTGTTCCTCCAATGCTCTGGGTTCTGGTTGGTCCGAAGATATCCATATGCAGCATCTGCTTTCCCAGAATATATGGAGTGCATGGATCAGTCTTTTGGTATGGCAATTTGGGTAGACCTCAAACAAGCTGCTTTGATGAGACTTTGGCTAATTGCTTCATGTTGACATGACCAAGCTTTCTATGCCATAAGCTTGCTTCGTCTTGAATTGAGATAAAACATTGCGATTCATTTGGTTTCACATCCAGAAGATAGATATTTCCATGTCTTCGACCCATGAAAGACTGAGTAGAGTCTTTACGGATTCTAGAACATGTTCCTTCTTGAAAGAAGATCTTGAAACCAGTATCACACAATTGACTAATGTTGAGAAGATTGTAATTGAGTCCTTCCACTAGGGAAACATTACTTATTGTGAGACTTCCAATTTTCACAGTTCCAAATCCCACAATACTTCCTTTGCTATTTCCTCCAAATGAAACTTTTCCACCATTTACTTGAGGAAGTTTTATAAAACAATTTGAGTCTCCTGTCATGTGTCTTGAGCATCCACTGTCAAGATACCACTTTACCTTTTTCTTGACGAAGACCTCAAATTCACTGTCTGAGTCTGATCTAGAGTCTGAGTCTGATTGTGCTATCAGACATAGATTGGCATATTTATTATCACTTTCTTCACACTCTGTATCACTCCAGGTTTCGGCTTTGAGAGCTTTTTGAAATTTTTCAGCTTTTCCTCTCTTCTTCTTCAGAAGAGGACAGTTGGGTCTGATGTGTCCCTTTTTCTTGCATTCAAAGCAGACTACATCTTTGTTTGGTTCCTCATCATCAACAGACTTGGTCTGCTATCTTTGAAAGCTTTGTTTCTTTGAATTGAACCTTCTTCCTTTTCTATTCAGTTTTCTGAATCTTCTTATCATGAGAGCAAGCTCCTCATCGTCCATATCATCTTCAGAATCTGTATCATCAAAATCATCATTTGATTTTAATGCAATGGATTTCTTACCTTTTGGATCTTCATCTTCATTGATTCGTTCCACTTCATAAGACTGAAGAGTTCCAATCAGCTCGTCGACAGATAGTGGCATAATTCTTTGCGTCTCTCTTATCGAAGTCTTTATGTGATTCCAATCCTTGGAGAGTCCACGCAGTAGCTTGTTTACCTTCATGGGATCAGAAATTCTTTGTCCTTGATTCTCAAGACCATTGACAATATCTGTAAAACGGCTAAACATGTCAGTTATAGATTCTCCTGGTTTCATTTTGAAGGCTTCATATTGACCGAGGAGAATGTTAATTCTGGTTTCCTTCACTCAATCTGTTCCTTCATAGGTGATATGCAATCTGTCCCAAACTTCTTTTGCTGTAACACAAGAAGATATTCTGTTATATTCAGTTGGTGACAAAGCACAATATAAAGAGTAAATTGCTTTTGCATTGAGTGTTTGTCTCTTGATTATCTCTTCCTAAGTCATTCCACTGGTCTCAACAGTTTCTTTCCCTCTTTTAGAGACTGATGCAGCTATAGGAGTAATTCCTTTTTCTACAACGTCCCATTCTAGAGGATCCTTTGATCGTAGGAAAGCTTTCATCTTGTTCTTCCAGATGTTGTAATCATTTCCATCAAAGTAAGGTGGTCTGGTATTGCTTTGCCCGTCCATCAGCCCTGGTGCTAACATACTAGCCATGGATCTTTTACTCTAAAGCAAAATACTTCAAATAAAGTGAGTACACGAGCTCTGTACCAATTGATATAGCTAGTATAAGTATCTAGAGGGGGTGAATAGGTATATAAGAGATTTTTCTCAATAATTGCATAATACTAGACAGTTGATGGATTTGAGACGATCGATAATCAAAGTAAGACTGAGAAAAAAGGAAATCGAACACGCGGTTTATAGTAGTTCGGCTTATGTCAAGCCTACGTCCACTCTTCTGCACTGACAGCCTATTGGCTAGATTCCACTATGACCAAAAGAGAAGTTACAGCACAGCTTTGCCTTGATTCCACAGTGTAGATGTTCTACCACACCTCCTTAAGATTTCTCACAAATATAGACTCTCTTTTGTATACAAGTATTCGCTCAAAGGAATTGTCTAAACAAAAAGGAGCTTTAGACTTTGGAATTCTTCTATCGCGCACTTCTTGAACAACTAAGAACGTCTTCCTTATATACTCCTTTATGCCATCATACCCATTGGCACTTACCAAAGGAATTCCTCCAATCTACCCATTGGACGGAATCAATTAGGAAGATTGTTCGAGCTATAAAAGGAACGTGTCGATAGCCCATCAATCCTGTTCACCCATACAATCAAGATCTCAGTTTCCATAAGTAGAACCTTCCAAGAATATTTAGGTAATCATCGAATCTTCAATCATCGAATCAATCTCAATCAATCAAAGGATTCTGTTACGTCTTTTCTAGCCACGAGATCTTCTCCAGATGATAAGATTAAATCCTTAACGAAACATCCAATTCTGGATAACCTTTCTTCAACGGATTAGAGACTGTCAATGAGGATAGACTTTGAGTCTTGAGTCTGGCTATCCGGAGGTCTTCAGACTTTAAATAGCAGAGTCTGCAAACCTTCAGACTAGATTGATGAAAACAATTTGTCAGCTTCAAAACACTTCAAGAAGATTTCTCCAACACTATGCCGAGTCCGCCCAATTATACGCCGATTGTCCCTGGTTAGTTCTGCATGTCTTCAATTCTCTTCGATCTTCACTGAAGACATAGAATTGTTGCTAGTCTCCACTTGTTGTTTCCTTCGTTCTCTGTACTTGCGTATTCCGGTTCTCTGGCTTCGTTCCAATTGTAATGGCTTCGGACAAAACGACGCAATCTTCATGTCTTGCAGCTCTCTGTACTAGTTTGGGTCGTCTCACCACTGAACATATAATCGATGATTGGGATGAAGCTCCGTCATCTGACATAGTAGAGGAATGCCATTTAACCCTAGTTGGAAAAATCCTTTCCGACCCATCTATCAATCTTCTTACATTTCAAACCACACTAAGGAAAGCCTGGCACATAAATTCTGTAGACATATCACAAAGTGAGGCAAGTTTCTACATTGCAAAATTTAAAACCAACACAGACAAGCAGAGAGTTCTTGAAGGTGGTCATTGGCTTTTTTTTTAGGACATTTGGTTATTTTCAAACCCTGAATTCCCAACACCCCACTACACTGTTACGATTTCTCTACTTGTGACTTTTGGATTCAAGTTGTTGGCTTACCTTTAGAATGGTATTTAGAGCGAATGCTTATAAAAGCAGTACAACACATTGGTGAGATCAAAGAAGTGAAGCTGGACTCCAAGGAAGGTCAACTATCCAAAGCAGGAAGAGTTTGAGTTCAATTTAATGTGCATACACCTCTAGTAACAAGGAAATTGATTCGAATACAGGGCAAACCTTTTTGGTTGGATATCCACTATGAAAGACTTTCTCATTTTTGCTTCTCCTATGGCAAACTTGGGCATTATGCGATGTACTGCAAAGACATTCCATATAATGATGATAAGCATGAAGGCACATAAAAGATGGCATATGGACCATGGCTCCGAGCGGAAGTCAAAATCAATAGTCCTTACTAGAAAATCTTTTATGGCCTACCAGATACATCAGAGCAAACAAAAGATGTGATCCCTGAAACTCTGCCTACACAGTTACCTATAGTTCCCTTATTGCCCCCTCCCTCTCCAATATTGGCAGCAAACCAAACCAAGGATGTTGAGTGTTATCGTACATCGTCTCCTGCGCCTTCTCCACTGCTCCACCCACCTTCAGTCATGCATAGTATAGCACTTGTCTCTGCTGACAAAAAGTTGAAGGGAGTTCAGTATGCACCTATGGACATAAAAGCATCAAAGAAGCTGACTAATCCTAGATCGAAACCTATTCTAGGGTCGGCTAAAAAACATCGCAAGTATAACCCATATGGCTCAAAGAGTATACTCATAGCGGAACCTACTGATTTACACTTGATGGAGACCCCTGTTTTCCAGGCAGACGAAGCTGAAGTTCGAGCTTTGGTGGCTGGCCCTAAACAGTCACCTATCGACAAATGAAGCTGATATGTTGGAACTGTCAGGGTTTGGGCAATCCCCTGACAGTTCGAGCCCTTAGGGCCATGACGACCAATGAAAAGCCCGATATTATACTTTTAATGGAAACCAAAAACTCTACATAAAAGTTTCAACATGTTCAACGAATGCTCAACTTTTCTAATTCCTATATACTTAATCCGATTGGTCTGGCAGGAGGTTTAGCAGTGTTCTGGAATAATCTTGTCTTTTTACAGGTGATTAGATCAACACAACACCTTTTAGACATGAGCTATAAGTTTGGTTAGCAAGGCAGGACTACTCGCATTACCTTTCTTCATGCTCCTACGGATTTCCAACAGTGGCAATTGGTATGGGATGAGCTTCGACAAATCCATTCCCACAACAGGTTCCCTTGGCTTTGTGTTGGCGACTTCAACGACGTCCTTTACCCTTGGGAAAAGATAGGCAAACAACCTGCCTTTCTGCACAGAATGCAATCTTTTAGAACTTTGTTAGATGATTGTGATTTTACTGAGTTAGAAAGCAAGGGTTGTAAATTTACCTAGATGAATAATAGGGAAGGGGAGGAGCTTGTGAAGGCCAAACTAGATCGGATGGTCTGCTCAATGGATTGGAGGTTACTATTTCCTGCGGCTGAAGTTTTTGCGCTCCCACCTATGGGATCTGATCACAGTCCTCTTGTGATTCACACTTCGCCAACTTTACGCAAACAAAGAAAATCTTTCCTCTTTGAAGCTTTTTGGAATGAGGATATTGAATGCAGACACACTATCTCTACCGCATGGAATTCAGGAGACTTACTGAATACTGATTTTATTACGCGAGTGAAGAAAGTCACAGCAGCCCTGATCAGTTGTAGCCGGCAAAAGTTCATCAATGATCATCAGAAAATTTTGACCCTGCAAGACCAATTACAGCATTTTATAAACAAGAGGACTTCCCCAAACGACAATGTACAGGTATCAAGGTTGAAAGAAGAAATTCGTCAAGTTTGGCAATAAGAAGAACAGTATTGGGCCTTACGTTCCATAATTAAATGGCTCAAATGGGGCGACAAAAATACACGTTTCTTCCATGCATCAACAATTCAACGCCGACAGCGTAATCGAATTACTATGTTGCAAAACGATGATCAGCAGTGGGTACGTGATATCCCAACTCTCCAAAACATGATATTCTCATTTTTCTCTAAGTTATACACTTTTGAAGGTTATCGAAACTATCAACCGTTACTTGACCAATGCACGACGGTCGTCACTCCCGAGATGAACACCCACCTGACAGCTTCACTTACTATGGAGGAGGTTCGGCAAGCCACTTTTCAAATGGGAGCTACCAAAGCCCCAGGAATATTAAGAACATTGGGAAACAATCAAAGACAGCCTGTGCTTATTAGTGTAAAATTTTATGCTATACGGGGAAATGCCTCCAGGTCTAAATCAGACGATTCTATCCCTCATTCCCAAAACATCACCTGAAAAACTGGAGCAATTTCGGCCCATCAATTTGTGTAACTATGCATACAAAGTCATCTCTAAGGTGCTTGCTAATCGTCTCAAATCCTTATTGCCTATTCTGATTTCTAAGGAACAATCAGCGTTTGTCAAAGGCAGGCAGATTCAAGACAATATCCTTATTGTCCAAGAAGTTCTTCATCAGTTTCGAACACGTTAGCACACTAGCAAGTTCAATGCAATTCTCAAAACAGATATGAAAAAGGCCTATGACAGAGTGGAATGGGATTTCTTACGTGATTACCTCCTAAAACTAGGTTTTCAGCCAAGATGGGTAGGGTGGATTATGATGTGCATAACAACTTCATCTCTAAGTGTGAAATTTAATGGAGAACAATTACCTTATTCCTTTCCCTCTCGAGGACTAAGACAAGGTGATCCCTTATCACCTTATCTTTTTATTCTCTTGGCTAATGTTTTGTCTACTTTAATTACTCATGCAGTAAGTATAGGACATATCAAAGGCCTTCGGTTGAATAGATGGTGTCCTACCTTGTCACACTTATTTTTCGCTGATGACGTCATCTTCTTTTTAGTTGGCACTATCTCTGAATGTCACAACTTAGCCAATCTTTTAAATTTATATTGTGTGGCTACAGGGCAATTGATTAACCGAAACAAATCGGGTCTCACCTTTTCCAAAAACTATCATATCTCTTTACAGCATAATATGGCTGCGGAACTTCGGATTCCGGTTTTACAAAGGACTGGAAAATATTTGGGCTTGCCATCCGATTGGGGAAGATCAAAGAAGGAGGTGTTCTCTTGGACCATAGGAAGAGTTAATGCCAAATTTGAGGGATGGAAAGAGAAATTCATTTCCAAGGGGGGTAAGGAAATCCTTATTAAATCTGTTGTTCAGGCTATTCCGCATACTTTCAGTCGTCTATCTCTATTTGTTCATCTATTGAGAAGTGTGTTGCCCGATTTTGGTGGAGAACTAATCATAATAAGGGAGGCGTGCATTGGAAAAAATGGGATGTTTTGAAAGACAAAAAGATGCAAGGAGGATTGGGATTCCGTGACATTCTTACTTTGAATAAAGCATTACTGGGAAAACAGGCTTGGCGAATGCTAAACCATCCTGATTCGTTATGGAGAGCTCTTTTTAAGGGCTTGTATTTTCACTCGACCGATTTCTTATCAGCTGCTAGAGGAACTTGGCCATCTTGGGGATGGCAAAGCCTTCTTAAAGGTAGGGATGCTCTTTTACCAAATCTTTGCTGGTCTGTTGGGAATGGAAATCATATTCGAATTCGTGGTGATCATTGGTTACCAATGGGAATTATCCATGGACCTACAGCTAGAGAAGAACCAGTAAAAGTGGCAGATCTTATTAACTAGACTCACCAGAATTGGAATACATCAATGATTCAAAGATTCTTTGAAGAACAGGTTGCTATAGAAATTCTTTCTATACTAATTTGACCTCTTTACTCAGAAGACAAACTAATTTGGTCAGCCACATCTACTGGTACGTATACTGTCAAAAGTAACTACCATTCTATTATACAGTCAAATAGCAAGCATCAAGTTTCAAGTGTCTTGACATCTTACTGGAATTTGCATAGTCTCTGGCAAAAAATCTAGTCGATGAAGACTGTCCCCAAACTTCGGACTTTCCTCTAGTCAGTTTGCCAGAAAGCCTTTGCAACTCGAGATAACCTGTTTCACCGTCATATCGTTCCAGACCCCTCAACCATTGAACACCTTTTTCTTCAATGTCCTTGGACTAGAGCTATTTGGTCAAATTTGAAGATTGATTTATTGTCTTCAGCTACCACAGCTTCCAGTATCAACTCGTGGTTAACGAAAAATGTGATTTTACTTGATCACTCACCTGGTTTAGAGGTTGTTGCAAATTTACTTTGGCAGATCTGGCGGAATAGAAATAATTTTGTCTTTCAAAACTAGAATCCGAACCCTTTCCTTGTTGTTGATACGGCCATGGCACAAACCAGATCTTACAAGCTCTCTGTTGCTGCATCCCAACCACGATCTGGATTGGATCTTCGTAATCTGGATCTGCTTTGGCGACCTTTGGGAAAGGGTGCCCTGAAATGTAATATTGATGGCAGTTATCGACTGGGTAAACCTAAAGGCTCCATGGCCTGTATTTGCAGAGACGATCAAGGTCGTCTTATTGATGTCTTTTTACAAAGTTTTCCAGCGAACTCACCCTTTGAATCAGAACTCCAGGCGCTCAATCTCACCCTCCAACATCTTCCCTGATGAGGCCTTCAAGACGTTCCACTAGAACTCGATTCTGACTGCCTTCAGCTCGTTGAGATTGCGCACGGTACAAGATCACCGCCATGGGAGCTATGACCTATGATAGACGAGACTTTCTTTTGGCTATCCACCTTCTCTCACCTCTGTCTGCGTCACTGTCGATGCTCATCTAACCTAGTGGCTGATTGGGCTGCGAAAGCCCAATTAGCTAACTCGACCCTCAACTAGAACTTCTCTCCTCCGTTTGCATTGATGGATTTAGTGTATACGGATGCTTTAGCTGCAAGGTGTGAAGTCCCATTATGATCAATATATTAGTTGGTTTCTGTCAAAAAAAAAAAAAACGATGCTGTGGGCTGTGGATTGGGCATGATTTTAAATTTGTATTGATGTGATTGGTGACATAATTTCGTAGTTCATGTAGCCACATAGGCATAGGTTCATGTCATAGGATTCTAGTTTAGTTTAGATTTAGGTAGGCTAGTCTCTTAGAAAAAATTGGATTTGATTTGAATTAAACATCATGAGATTGTTGCATGAGGACTTAATAACAATGCCATGTATATTCCTTATTTGACGCGTCATTGAATTTACTTCCATATGCTTATCATACTAGTTGTGATTGGCTACTTTCTTCTGATTGTGCACTCCCGCAAAGACATCATTTAGTAGCTTAAGGACATAAAATGAATAAAAATCGCATGAATCACTTCGGCAACTTTTTAATCAAGTTGGGGGGTTCAAATAGCACTAGACAAAGTATTAGTGTAATCAAGTGTCCAATCTCAGATCTTTGATTGTATAAAGTGAGGTACTTCCAAGCCAGCCTCAACATGCAAGTGTGACTTTTAGTTAGGTTGCATTTCATGGATAGATCTATTTTCATTAATTTTCCAATGTTGCGTGAGGTAAATGATTGGGGGAGAATCTACGCTGATTAAGGCTGATGATTTTTTAACATGACATTGCCTGTAAGCTCGTCATCTCGTCTTTGCCCTGCTGAGAGGGTCACAACAGGTACATCGCATCATATCTACCTTAAACTGATTTTAATGTCACGAAAAGTTTCAAACTAATATGCTTGTGTCACATTTACCCCAATCTAATTTTCATGTTACAAAAATCCCAAATCACCAAAATCTTATACAGGGAAATTTCCTAAAATTTGCTAAAATTTGCTAATTTTGCCCTAGGAGCTCCCTCAAGTTTCAAAAGCTATTCAAAGTTATAATTTTTTATGACTCGAAAATTAGTTTGGGAAAAATGTGGTACGAGAGTGACGGTTTTAGATTTTTGGTGATATCAAAATTTATTTAGTTAAATGTGGCACCGGTATACGAATTTGAGATTTTTTTATGGTACTAATCTTAGAATTTAGAAGTTGTTACTAACGGAATAGTTGTCTATAAACTTAATAAATTCATTATGATGTTGATAACTTAGTGACATGTTAACTTATAAGTAAGTTGGCGGTTATATTTTTGCGAACAATATTTGGAATTACAGCAACTTAAAAAAACCACGAACATGAAAAAATTTCATTTTTTTGGGCCGGGGGAACTAGAATTTAGCAATAAGATTACACTGAATCTAAACTATGAAGATGTTTTGAGGTTTAAACCTTTAGTACACCTACAAGTCAACGGATCTAATACCAACCTGCAACTTCATCAGAAATGTAGAGTGGGACAGTGACAAATTTAGAAATCCTTGAGGACAAATATCAATGGCACATTCAATCATGTAATCTTGGGCTAAATGGGCTTCGCTAGCTCTTCAATTTTTTTTCTTTCCCATGGAGAAATAAGAATGGCGTACAGTTAATAAGAAAAGGACATATAGGGAGTCAATGATGCAAAGCAAGTTTTTTTGAAACATCTCTTTTGTGTTCATCTATTCAATCGACCTGATTCAGAAATTGTACTTGAAGAAGAAGATGACAGCATAATAAAAACGAGCATCCATATACGAAATTACATTTCAATCTAACAAAAGTTGTATTCCTTGATCTACATTGCATATAGTTCAAAGGGACCACTTCCCAACAATATCATCAGCCTCCAAGAAATTTGATAGCCTTTCACTTTGGTTTCTTCATCAATTTGGTTCTTCTCTCCATGCTTCTCACTTTTCCCCCAAGCCATTCGGGTCTTCCTATTTCAAATGAAATGTATGCTATGGAGATTCCAATCACGATTCCGGATGCATAGCCTATCCCAACTGCTTTCCTGTCAAACCTGCTACCATGCTCTCTTATACTATCCTCTTGGAGGAACGACCATGGTGGTGGAGGAGGCTGAGCATCATTGGGGCATGTGTTTTGTAATGGAGTTCCACATAAGCCTAGATTTCCACAAAATGAGTTGCTCGTGAATGTGCTAAGCTGCTTGTCTTGAGGTATGCGACCTGTGAGTTGATTCTTTGAGAGGTCCAAATAGCCAAGGAATGACAAATCTCCCAATTCTCTAGGAACTCCCCCATTAAGCTTGTTTGAAGATAGATCTAACCATTCAAGGTTAGTCAAGTTTACAAGAGTTAGAGGAATTGATCCCGTGAGGTGGTTGTGGGAAAGGTTGAGCCCTATGAGAGAATAAAGATGTCCAATAACATTTGGGATGTTCCCTTCAAAAGAGTTGAGTGATAAGTCGATAGTTGCTAAGATGGTCAAGATCCTCACTAGCTTAGTCTCCCGTCCTTTAATGATCAATTTCGTAGAATCTTCATAAACCATCCTAGCAGATTCCTTCATCATGTACAATGATTTGTCCTGTGGCTTTTGCCCATTTTGTCCTTTCATCATACCTTGAAGTTTCACTATTAAATTGGCCGGTAAAGGACCATAGAAGTTATTATTTGAGAGGTCCAGAATGTGCAACTTAGGAAAGAAATTAGGTACCAATGGAAAATCTAAAAAACCCTTAAAACTATTGGATCTCAAAATAAGAACTTTTAGCTTAGGCAGTGTTCCCAGAAATGCTGGGAACTTTCCTTCTATCTCATTGTTGCTAAAATCCAGAACTTCTAGGTTTTTACAATGGACAAGAGATTGGGGCAACAGGCCTCCAAAGTGATTTTGACTCAAGTCAAGAGTTCTCAATCTACTTCCCAGTGAAAATGTTTGAGGGATTGTGCAAGAAAAACTATTCATTCGCAAGTTCAAAATAGATAAACCAATGCTCAAGCTTGATAAGCACTTAGGTAGGCAACCGGATAAGCTATTATTAGACAAGATGAGGATTGACAAATTGGTGGCATTGCATATCGATGATGAGATCTTCCCTGCTATTTTATTATTTGCAATCGTGTAATAATCTGTGAAGGGTGATGGGAGTGGAAGTGGACCTTCAAATTTGTTGTAAGACAAACTAATTGTTGACAATGAGGTTTTTGAGAAACCTTCTACTGGCCACCGTCCTGAAAGTTGATTGTCGTGGAGATCTATAAAGTCTAGGTCAGTAAAATTAACAAAAGAAAAAGGAATTGGACCAGTGAAGTGGTTTTCCTCAAGGCGTACCCTGACAAAGCTTGTGCAATTTCTCCAACTTCTAGGGATAGAACCAGTTAAGTTGTTGGCACTCATTGTAAGATTTTGAAGCAAACCACCTCGGCACAAGTTCTCTGGTAAGGAGCCGCTTAACCAGTTGGTATCCAATTGCAGCACCTCCAAGTTCACTAGATCCCCTAACGATCTAGGAATTGAACCAGAAAGGTGATTCTCACGGAGGACCAAAGATTTTAGGTAGGTCAAGTTACCCAAAGAAGAAGGAATTGGGCCGGTGAGCTGATTTGTAGTTAGCTCTAAGTTAAGCATAGCACAGAGATTTCCTATTTCATCAGGAATGTGACCGGAAAGATTATTACCATAGAGATAAAGAAGGGTAAGCTCCGTCAAATTGCCTAATGTTGGTGGGATTGAACCCGTAAGGTTATTATCATTAAGGATCAACTCACTAAGACCATTCGAATTTGCTAGCTCCAATGGGATGGAACCACTAAGCTCATTAGCGAATAGGTGTAGCTGTGTCAATTTGGTTAAGTTCCCCAAAGTGGAAGGAATCGATCCTATTAGGAGGTTGGTGTCCATGTGGAGCACTTTCAAATTTGTCATATTTCCCATTTCAGGAGGAATAGAACCAGAAAGGGAGTTGTTGTAGACATACAGTCTAGCCAATTTGCTCAAATTACCTAATGAGGAAGGTATGGGTCCATTCAACTGGTTCGAATATAGCGCAACCTCATTGAGCAAATGCAATTGCCCGATTTCTTGGGGAATGGATCCATTTAACTCATTGGAAACCAAGTGCAGGACCTTGAGTTTCGATAGATGGCCGATCTGCGGGGGTATATTCCCCATGAACTGATTGATAGAGAGGTTAAGATAGGTGAGATTGCTCAAGAGACTTATTTGAGGCGGAATATGGCCAAAGAGACTATTTATACCCAAGTCCATGTATGTAAGATGAGACAAAGATGAGAATGGGAATTCGTCGAGTGTACCTTCAACATAAGCACTAGTGAGATTTATCCCAATTGCGCTTCCTGCTTGATTGTAGGAGATGCCATACCAAGCACACGGACTCATGGTCGAGTTGGAACCAGTGGCATCATGAATCCACGAAGAAAGGGAAGTAACTGAATGGTTACCAAGACTAGACTTCCACTTGAGGAGGGCTTGGGCTTCTACAAGGGAAGCATGAGCTGGAAGTGGAATGACAAAGGTAGTGAAAAGGGCAAGGGCGGCCATAAGGCTCATGACCCTCTTGAATTCTAATGAAGAATCCATCGATTCTTCCTCTACTTTTTCTTCTCTTTTGGTTCTGGTAAGTTGGTTTTTCTTTTCTCTAGGCAATGAGCAATGCTTAAATAAGCTGTGAAAACTCACGTTCCTATCATTTTCTATGATAATGGGAGTATGCAATAAAACGACAACCAATGAAGACTAAGAAAAGGTGCATTTATATTGCTTTGCATGCCTTGGGAGGAGTCATCTGAGGGCTGACTGGAACGAATTTTTCCTTCCTTGAAGACTTTGGAATTTGTTACTTTTGTAGTCTTTGCATGTAACTTTCTCACTCGGTCAGTCCCTATTTCGGAAATTCTCTCTCTCTCTCTCTCTTCGGGTCTGACCTATTATACGAAATCCAGACGCTTCGACAGAGAAGTCTTTGAGGAAAGTGATGTGAAGTCAACATCGTGTGAAAACTCAACTTTCCACAAGATCAGACTTTAATTTGCGCTGCACGACTTTGAATTAAAAGCGCAAAAGACAAGTCTTCTCACTCGCTATTCATGAAGCCAAATCTTGACGCGGTTGACCCCAAACGACAGCTGGATGTCTAGGCAAATGGCCCCGAGAGCACCATAAAAATAAAAAATAAAAATAAAAAATAAAAAAGAAAGCGATCCATGTCCATTTTCCAAATATACTGTTTTCCATATTTGAAGGAGAAAATTGCTAAGAATTGGAACTTCGGTTGAGTTGAGCATGACTTGGATCCAAATGGGATTGAGTGTGGGTTGTCAAAATTGTATTACAAAAATATGGATTAGTATGAGTTATGTTGATCAATTTGAATTGGATCCATTTTCAACCCATTCATATTCAACCAGATCCTTTACTAGGAATAATATTAGATAGATCTAAGAGACTATTGATCCTAGATGGGTAATCAATAATTATATTACAATGAATGTTGTATGGTGCAGCCCTAATTTTGTTAAGATCTAGTCTTGATTTAGATAATCCCAAAGGCGCTTTGTTTATTTATTTATTTATTATTTAAAGAATCACTTCCCTCCTTCCTAAATGACTATAATTTCCAAAGGTACCTCAAATCCAAACAAAACAAAAATGTATATGGGCTTGAGCTGCTAATGAGCTAATCCTGTTTCCTATTCTTAAAAGGCTAGAATTTACTTGATTGGAATAAAGCCAAAGCTTCACAAGGTATCTTTAGCTTGGAGGAAAGGTAAGCTTTCAATATGGTCAAATGCAACCTATCATTCTGTCACAACTCAGAACATTCAAGACGATAGTGAATTGAAATTGGAAAATGAGTACGTGACCGTACGGTCATTTTACAAAATAGACGGTGGAATGTTAGCCACCACTTTCGAAGTTGGGAGCAGGGATATTGACTTCGGCAGTTTCATAATTTTTTTTGTCAACAAATCGGTGGGATATCTACTATTTTACAGAGAAACGAGATGGGATTTTTTTTTTATTTTAAAAAGTGAATCAAATTGATAATATTCAAACAATAAGTAATATATGAAGAATCCAATCGCAGCTTTTAAAATAGTGGATGTTATTCTTCGGCTAGAGAAAAGATTTTGTGAATATTGTTCCTAAATAAAAGAAATTTAAGAACTCAAAAGAAAAAAAAAAAGAATGCAAATATCTTGTATGCTTGAACCTTCAATTATTTTAGGATTTTGTAATGGATTGACACATAGCCATGGAGAAAAAATCATTTGTCTTTACTTCTTTGATTACAAGAAATTAAGATGTACTGTGATGCCGAATTTAGTTGGTATTTGTCAACATATATATATTAGACATTTAAACATTTCTTTTTCTCTTATCTTGTTTGGATGAATGGATTTCTACTGAAAGCAACTTTACTGATGAAAATAATGTTACTGATAAAGACGACATAAACAATTCAATTGAAAATGCTAATGATGAAAGAGTCATGACACCATGCAATCTTAAATTATAGGTGATGAAAACAACTTTGCTAGTACTTTGAGGCCTTCAAAGGGTCCATGTATAGCAATGATTAGAGCGGAACAAATGAGAAGTCATAATGCATAATGATTTTGATATTAATTGCAAAGCCAACATTTCAAGTGTTTTTCATCTTTGGAATTTGATAGATCTTTTTAATGACATTAATGATTTCTTTTAACTTAGCGATGGTAATTTTTTTACTTGTGATTATCTATTTTATGGTATGTGATTTTTTTTTCTTTTTTTTCATATTCAAGGATTTTAACTTACTGGAATATGTAGATACTTACTGGAATATGTAGAGTTTCCCCATTCAGATTGGTATTTTTCGAGCCTTTATAAATCTTCTAATCCTAAATTAAGCCATGAACCAAAATTAAGCCAACAGAAAAAGGGAAACGATGGAAAGTTAAAATAATAAAAACAAACAAACAAATGAAACCAGTCAAAGCATTGTCCTGTTTGGGTGTAGTTCATACTCCCATCAACAAGATGGCATGGGGTCCCATGAATAGCTATTGGATATAATATATATATATATATATATATATATATATATATATATATATTATCTTTTTATTATAATTGAGGGATGTAACAAAGAGATGCGATGTGTTAATTAAAGTGGATAACCTTAGTTTAAGAGTATACCAAGGTAAAATCTCATGTCACAAATTCTCTCTCACTTTTACTCTCAATTTTCTTTGTGATTGTACAGCAAATTCTAATAGTTTTCTCCATTAAAAGTTGTGGCTGGTATTAGACGGTTAGAAAATGAAAACTACGGCATTGTTAAGATCTTTGCGAAACTCATTGGAATTATATGTCATGGACACTCTAATTTATTGCTCCGAGGTCACAACATGTGATGCTAGGGCCCCAACCAATGCCAGAATGCCTTCCTCATTTAATTCCTGCCATACAACTATTTGGGGGCACCAAAACCTCCAGCACCCTAAATCTTCAGAACACCACCATAACGTCATTCTACATACTAGGCTACTAGCTATTACATTTCCAAGTAAATCCTTCACTTTCAAATGAAGTAGCGTGTGGTCGTAGAGTCTGAACTATTCATAAGACCAATAGTGCTATATCTCTTGACAAGATTGCTGATGCTGCGATTTTTCATCACCGTTGCATGTTAGAATCCCGTCACTCATGCATCAGCCGAATGTAGGACCAAGAAATCAAACCTATTTTCAAGCAACTTCGTCAAGACCCAAAAAATTGCCAAAAGTAAAGGGATGCAAAAGAGGAAAGCAACTCACGTTAGCACTCTAACTATGAACTATGTGAAGATGCAGTAGGGGAATCGGCAGGGCGTCCCCTAGGCACATCTCTGTGGAGCTGAGAAGCTCTTTCACCATTTGGTACATCAGGACTCTCGAGTGTAACAGGTCGCTGATTTGGAGATGTAACTCCTCGCATATTCAGCTTCGCGCGGGCTGCAGGATGAACTGAAAATGAGAGGAAAAAAAAGTCTCCAATCATATAAAAATTCTCAACAATCAGAAGAAGCACCATCGGGAATGAGGAGGGCCCTCACTTAGTGTATGTGACGCAAAGGAAAATATACTTAATTTGAAAAGATAGTGTTTAATTTGAATACTGAAGCCGGATTACAATATCTTACGCGCTTATTTATAAGAAGGTCGCAATTTAGTAAATAATCAAATAACTCAAATCAAATAATAGGATTAAGGAAAAGATATTAATAAAGGGAAAAGTTTTGAAAATGTTATTAGAAAATCTGCAGAACACATCCAAAATCTTTGACGTCCCAGAAATCAAGGAAAACGCGTGAATTTGAAATCAAATATCATAATCCATTTGTGATTTCGAACATCCTGCAATCTTCTTTGATTTGTGAGACCGCTCGTTTAATGCTGGAAGATTTTCATATGAGCATTTGCTTGTTGTTCTACATCAGTATGATCCACTCCGACTTTGGTCCTCGTCATCGTACTTGGGTGCCCTTCGGTCTCTTTGATGATCAGGAGTTGTGCTACAGCTCCTACTTCAACGACGGTAACTCCTTTCCCTATCTCTGTTCCTGTCGCGATCATATCGTCCCCTGCTTCTGCTGCGACTCCTCCTCCTGTAATCGCGGTCTCTATATTCGTCTCTGTACCTAAAAATCGATCTTGCTATCTGTTGCAGCTGAGAATGAGCGGGAATTACATGCAACTCTGCAAGATACAATGAATCATGAAGATGGTTAAGGGACGACCGCTACTTAATGGCGCGTCAGTGGATTTCTTTTTTTCTTTTAAATTTTACTTCGAACGAAAGAACAAGGTGCAACAAGCTTGGATGTCACCTAATAAACTGGTTTAGAGCTTAAATGACAAAAAAGCAGAATCTAGCAACCAACAACTCAATGGCATAATAGAAACTATCTAAAAGAAATTAGCAAAACCACATTTATAACCTACTCGTTAAGGACGATCATAGGAGTCTACAATGTCATGCACAAACATCTTAGTTAAGGCAACACGGACACATCCTTCATCTGACTAGGATGTGTCATCAGTATGCTGATGGAGTAAGTCCAAGTTAATGAGCTCTTCATTCAGCACAAATTAACAAATGCATTTTTTGGCACAAATTAACAAATGCATTTTTCGGGACAAGGGCATAACAAGTGTTAAACGTTTTAGTCATTGTCCCCCGATCTATTATATTCCAAATCTTTTCAGAAATATTAACTCAGCCCTCATCTTGCTGCCAGATGCCCTTTTTCCCTGGAAAATGGAATTTACTCGATATACATGAAATTAACTTTACTTTTTTACAAGACTCGCATGAAGACCAAATCTCAGGTATTCATTTAAATTGAGGAAAAATTGGTGTTCAACTCAAAACCCTAAAATTGGTCCTTCAATTTGTAAATTGTTTCATTTGTCAGTTAAATTCTCATAATCGATTCTGTCACTCGGGAAGTGGTGAAACAGATGAGCTTTATGTGTTAGTTATGATCCAAACTATCCATATACTCTTCTTTATAAGTAATGAAAACAAATGTCAAGTTGGATAAAAAGGAACGTTTTTGAATGCACTGCTGGTGACGTGCTGGACGAGACTAGGGACCACCGCGGAAAAGGCTGAAAACATTTTCCGTGGATGGTAGATTTCTAAACTTATTGGTTAATTTCAGATATTGGTAACTAAAGTATGATTGGTCACCATATTTTTTTAAATTTTACGAGTATAGTTAGTTAATATTGAC